>OZ038381.1:107456197-107869789 GCA_964036045.1 Eutreptiella sp. 'Long Island Sound 2002' | reverse complement strand
CTACACCCTCCAAGGATTCACCGCATCACTTGTACACAGTGTATACGTCATGCGGTGAATGCTGGAAGGGTATACACCCTCCAAAGATTACCACATCCCCTGTACACTAGTGTATACCTCATGCGCTCAATCCTTGAAGGGTCTACACGGCCAAGGATTCACCGCATCCCCTGTACACTCATGTATACCTCATGCGGTGAATCGTTCAAGGGTCTACACCCTCCAAGGATTCACAGCATTACCTCTACACTAATGTGTACCTCATGCGGTGAATCCTGGAAGGTCTACACCGTTCAAGGATGCACGGCATCACCTGCACACCTCTAGTGTATACCTCATGCAGTGAATCCTTGAAGGGTCTACACCCGTCAAGGATTCACCGCATCGCTTCTACACTAGTGTATCCGTCATGCGGTGCATCCTTGCACGGTCTAAACCCTCCAAGGAGTCACCGCATCCCCCGTACACTACTCATGCGGTGAATCCTTGAAGGGTCTACACCCTCCAAAGATTCACCGCATCCCTTGTACACTAATGTATACCTCATGCGGTAAATCCTTGAAGGGTCTACACCCTCCAATAATTCACCGCATCACCTGTACACTAGTGTATACGATATGCGTTGAATCCTCGAAGGGTCCAAACCCTGCAAGGAATACCACATCCCTTGTACACTAGTGTAGACCTCATGCCGTGAATCCTTGAAGGGTCTCCACCCTTCACGGATTCTTTGTGTTTTTTGAGTGTACTTTCTTGAAACAAGACGGCACCGGCCCTCGTTTTTGAAATCCAAAAGCAGCTTTGCTCTCCAAGATCCCAAATGCGGCACACACGGAGCTACGGTCACAAGACCCTCAAAGTGTCAATCATGGAAGAGAGTACCACGGATTCGGCGCATCACCTGTACACTAGTGTGTACCTCATGCGGTGAATCCTTCAAGGGTCTAGACCCGCCAAAGATTCACCGCATCACCTGCACACTAGTGTATACCTCATGCGGTGAATCATTGCAGGGTCTACACCCTCCAAAGATTCACCGCATCACCTATACACTGATGTGTACCTCATGCGGTGAATCCATGAAAGGTCTACACCGTTCAAGGATGCACGGCATCACGTGCACACTTCTATAGTATACCTCATGCGGTGAATCCTTGAAGGGTCTACACCCTTCAAGGATTCACCGCATCCCGTGTACACTAATGTAAACCTCATCACGGGACTCCTTGAAGGCTCTACACACCGCATCCCTTGTACACTAATGTACACCTCATGCGGTGGATCCTTGAAGGCTCTACACCCTCCAAGGATTCACCGCATCACATGTATACTAGTGTATACGTCATGCGGTGGATCCTGGAAGGGTCCAAACCAACCAAGGATTACCGCGTCCCCTGTACACTAGTGTATACCTTATGCGGTGAATCCTTAAAGGGTCTACACCCTCCAAGGATTCACCGCATCCCGTGTACACTCATGTATATCTCATGCGGTGAATCCTTGAAGGGTCACGGCCAAGGATTCACCGCATCCCCTGTACACTCATGTATACCTCATGCGGTGAATCGTTCAAGGGTCTACACCCTTCAAGGATTCACTGCATCACCTGTACAATAATGTGTACCTCACGCGGTGAATCTATGAAGGGTCTACACCGTTCAAGGATGCACGGCATCACCTGCACACCTCTAGTGTATACCTCATGCAGTGAATCCTTGAAGGGTCTACACCCTTCAAAGATTCACCGCATCACCTGTACACTAGTGTATCCGTCATGCGGTGCATCCTTGAAGGGTCTACACCCTCCAAGGATTCACCACATCCCCTGTACACTACTCATGCCATGAATCCTTGAAGATCTACACCTTCCAATGAATGATGCACCGCATCCCCTGTACACTAATGTATACCTCATGCGGTGAAGCCTTGAAGGGTCTACACCCTCCAATGATTCACCGCATCACGTGTACACTAATGTACACATCATGCGGTGAATCCTGCAAGGGTCTAAACCCTCCAAGGAATACTACATCCCCTGTACAGTAGTGTAGACCTCAACGGTGAATCCTTGAGGGGTGTACACGGCCGAAGATTCACTGCATCCCCTTTACACTCGTGTATACCTCATTCGGTGAATCGTTCAAGGGTCTACACCCTCCAAGGATTCACAACATCACCTTTACACTAATGTGTACCTCATGCGGCGGATCTTGGAAGGGTCTACACCCTCCAAGGATTCACCGCATCACTTGTACACTAATGTATCTGTCATGCCGTGCATCCATGCAGGGTCTACACTCTCCAAGGATTCACGGCATCACCTGTACACTACTGTATACCTCATGCGTTGAATCCTGGAAGGGTCTACACCCTCCAGAGATTCACCGTCTCCCCTCTAGACTAGTGTATACCTCATGCGTTGAAATCTTGAAGGGTCTACACCCTCCAATGATTCACCGTATCACCTGTACACTAGTGTATACGATATGCGGTGAATCCTGGAAGGGTCTAAACCCTCCAAGGCATACCACATCCCTTGTACACTAGTGTATACCTCTTGCGGGCAATCCTTGACGGGCCTACACCCTCCAAGGATTCACTGCAGCACTTGTACACTAGTGTATACGTCATCCCCTGAAACCTGCAGGGTCTACACCCTCCAAAGATTCACCACATCATCTGCACACTACCGTATATCCTATGCGGTGAATCATTGCAGGGTCTAAACCCTCCAAGGATTCACCACATCCCGTGTACACTACTCATGCGGTGAATCCTTGAAGGGTCTACACCCTCCAAGGATTCACCGCATCCCCTGTACACTCATGTATACCTCATGCGGTGAATCGTTCAAGGGTCTGCACCCTCCAAAGATTCACAGCATCACCTGTACACTAATGTGTACCTCATGCGGTGAATCCTGGAAGGTCTACACCGTTCAAGGATTCAAAGCATCACCTGCTCACCTCTAGTGTATGCCTCATGCAGTGAATCCTTGAAGGGTGTACACCCTTCAAGGATTCACCTCATCACTTCTACACTAGTGTATCCGTCATGCGGTGCATCCTTGCAGGGTCTACACCCTCCAATGATTCACCACATCCCTTGCACACTACTCATGCGGTCAATCCTTGAAGGGTCTACACGGCCAAGGATTCACCGCTTCCCCTGTACACTCATGTATACCTCATGCGGTGAATTGTTCAAGGGTCTACACCCTCCAAGGATTCACGGCATCACTGTACACTAGTGCGTATCTCATGCGTTGAATCCTGGAAGGGTCTACACGCTCCAAGGATTCACCGCATCCCCTGTACACTAGTGTATACCTCATGCGGCAAATCTTGAAGGGTCTACACCCTCCAATGATTCACCGCACCACCTGTACACTAATGTATACGTCATGCGGTGAATGCTGGAAGGGTATACACCCTCCAAGGATTACCACGTCCCTTGTACACTAGTGTATACCTCATGCGGTCAATCCTTGAAGGGTCTACACCCTCCAACGATTCACCGCATCACTTGTACACTAGTGTATACGTTATCCGGTGAATCCTTGCAGGGTCTACACCCTCCAAAGATTCACCGCAGCATTTGCACACTACCGTATATCCCATGCGGTGAATCATTGCAGGGTCTAAACCCTCCAAGGATTCACCACATCCCCTGTACACTACTCATGCAGTGAATCCTTGAAGGGTCTAAACCCTCCAAGGATTCACCGCATCCCCTGTACACTCATGTATACCTCATGCGGTGAATCGTTCAAGGGTGTACACTCTCCAAGGATTCATAGCATCACCTCTACACTAATGTGTACCTCATGCGGTGAATCCTGGAAGGTCTACACCGTTCAAGGATTCACAGCATCACCTGCTCGCCTCTAGTGTATGCCTCATGCAGTGAATCCTTGAAGGGTGTACACCCTTCAAGGGTTCACAGCATCACTTCTACACTAGTGTATCCGTCATGCGGTGCATCCTTGCAGGGTCTACACCCTCCAATGATTCACCACATCCCTTGAACACTACTCATGCGGTCAATCCTTGAAGGGTCTACACGGCCAATGATTCACCGCATCCCCTGTACACTCATGAATACCTCATGCGGTGAATTGTTCAAGGGTCTTAACCCTCCAAGGATTCACGGCATTACCTATACACTACTGTGTACCTCATGCTGTGAATCTACGAAGGGTCTACAACGTTCAAGGATGCACGGCATCACCTGCACACTTCTACATTATACCTCGTGCGGTGAATCCTTGAAGGGTGTACACCCTTCAAGGATTCACCGCAGCACTTGTACACTAGTGTATCCGTCATGCGGTGCATCCTTGAAGGGTCTACACCCTCCAAGGATTCACCGCATCTCCTGTACACTAGTGTATCCGTCATGCGGTGAATCCTGGAAGGGTCTAAACCCTCCAAGGATTACCACATCCCCTATACAATAGTGTATACTTCATGGTCCAGATTCACCGCATTCCTGGTACACTAAATTGCGGATAACGACCGCTGCGGACTTGGCGGTGGCAGCCGACACCGCATCCCTCATGCCGGAAATACCACAAATAGTTACCTGCAGCACCCCGTGCAACCAGTAGTGGGGAATGCGACGTTTGGCCGGGATGTGTACATATATGGCTCCCATGGGGAGCACAACCTCCCACCACCCGTCAATGGTGGCTTCCAGGCCGAATTCGGCAAGGCAGTTTGCCCTATTGCGGCCGCAAACCCAACACACCATGGCTTGTGAGACCTTGGCTTTAAAAATTTTGCAATTAGCCGTGAAAATTTGTGCCTTGCAATCGGCATAGAGGAAAAAAAGTGTTTCCCGGTTAGCACAGGAAGTATCTTGGAAGACAACCTCACTAGCATCCCACTGTTCCTCGAAGTCAACCTCTTGAGCAGCCGCGTACAAGATCGCCCACTCCTCACTACCCCCTAGTAGCCACCAGCTTGCTAGTTGATCGGGGCTACCGGTTCCCCCGAGGGTGCAATGCACATACGATGGCCACTGCTAGTGGCATCCAATGCAGCCTTGGATTGCCCGGTTGTTGGACGTGGGCAGGTTCAACTGGTCGGCAACGGTAGAGGTGTTGCAACCGCGCCGGTAACGGGCAGCAGGCTCCGTATAGCTCCGTGTCATCCTCCGTCTTGGCTACAAATCCCTCCGACGTGGGCTGCGAACGCTGCTGCATGGTGACCCACACGTCCGCCCAGGGTACCCCCTCCACTAGATGGGGTGTGAGGTACTCCCCCTCCGTCCTGGACAGGTGCAGCGACCGGATGCGCCACACCGCGGCGACGGTCTTCGGCAACATGGATGGTGCGGTGGGCAGAGCACCACTCCTCACCCCCGTCTACCGGCGTCACGACAATCTGGCCCGTGTCGGGGAGGTGCTTCACCAGATACTCGGCTCCTAGGTCCCCCGAGACAACGTCCTGTAATGTCCTCAAGCGGCGGGCCCGGTGCTGCCTGGACTTGATATGGGCAAAGGCCCGCTTCCCCTTGTTGCCACTCCCACGTCCCATGACAAAAAACACTGACAATAGGCAATATGCCATGCATGTCAATTTGCAGTGTCGAGGGAGTCATAGAAAATCAGCCCCATTGGCAAACACCGCACAACAAAAAAATTGTACAACCACCCCATGCGTTGGGAACCAGCACTAGACACAAATACTATACAAACTGGCGCGAATTTCGCGAAGTCCGCATGAACCTCAGGACAGTGGTCAGCTGAGTTGTTTGCGCATTTGCATGAAATCACGCAAAGGCGCAAATTTCGCGGCACGATCAGGACAGTGGTCGGCCCCGTTGCAAATTACAATGGTTAAAGAGGCCGTTCGCAGGGTGACACTACGGGGACGCGTTTGTGGAGGTCCTAGACCCATGGGCTGCGGGCGGCTGGGGGGGGAGCTCGAAGGCTCGGTTAGTGGCGGCTTCCACCAGGGCGAACCCCGGGTATCGCCTGTGAACATTGTCATGGCTGTCCAAGGCAGCTTGAAACCCCGGCACCAGCGACTCGAAGGTCGGCCCGTCCCTCTAGGAAAGCAGCAGGCGCGCGGTGGCGGCCACTGCTGAGAGCTCCCCCTTCGCCTTCGTTGCCCGGGCCTTCCAGGCCTGGCTCCCCGCCATAAGGTATCTCGTACTGCCCCCCCCCCGCCCCTGCCCCCCCCCCCTTTCGTCTGCTCTGCCTGCTGTTGCCCCTGCGCCCGCCTTCGGCTTGGATTTGCGGGCCTGCGGCCGGAGATGGTCCCGGTCCCGCTCCGCCGCCGTTGCCCGCCGCTCCGCCTCCTTCGCCCGCTGCTCTGCCTCGTGTAGCTTGCCTCGCAGGTGGAGAACCTCCCCCTCCGCCGCCACCGCCCGCTTCTGCCACTCGAGCATGGCCCCCGCCTGCGCCACCACCCAAGCATCCACCTGCGTTGCCGGCAGAGGCTTTGCACTGGAGGGCTGGCCACCCAACTTGGCGAGAAGTTTGGGTGCCTTGCGGGGCCGGCCCACCTTGCCACTGGACCCGCCGCTCTTGGAGCTCCGCATGCAGGAGGCCACGGGGGGGCGACTACAACTGGTCCTGATGGGACATACCCCCCAGCTATCTGTCCAAACTCGGGGGGGGTAGAGTTGGGGGGGGGTCCGGCCGGGGGTCGGGGGGGGTCCGGCCGGGGGGGGGTCCGGCTGGGGGTCGGGGGGGGTCCTACCGGGTGTCTGGGGGGGTCCTGCCGGGGTCGGGGGGGGGTCTGGCCGGGGGTCACGGGGGTGTCGGATGGGGTGAGGGGGGGGGGGGTTAGGGTTAGGGTCACCGAGCGAGTGGAACCAGTCTTGGTTTTATAACCCTTTTTAGTGTCTAGGGTGGACCTACCAGGTTTAGCAGCAGCAGCAGCAAGCAACAGCAAGCAGCAGTAAGCAAGCAGCAGCACGCGCGAAATGGGGAAAAATCAGAACTCCGTCGTGGGGGTTCAGATTCGGCTGAAATTTTGGTGAATGATACCTATGGGTGTGAGGGACAACCCTACAAAGTATGAGCAAGAAACTCAACAGTGGCGGCCGTGAACAGCTGTTGCAAGTGGCGGACCTCAGTTTCAAAAACTGCAGTTTAGGGCCAAAACAGCCATTTTTGGGCCAAAAAAGCCCTACAACCCATTCAAAACGGCCAAACAAAGGGAAACGGTGGGTACATTGCACGTGCAGCTTGACTTTCCTGTGTCAACGAGCTCTTTGCGGCCCTCTAACTCCACCATATGTCCTTGAAACGGCCCAAAAAGACCTCAGAAGCCCCAAATTTTGTGCAGATTGGCTGGCGACAGCCACAAACCAAGTACAGGCCATATCTTTGGCTACATGGTCCAAAACGCGATTCCGAGGGCACCTACTCCACCCGCAACCCCCCACTTTTTGTGGTTTCCACCCCTCAGAATTGCCGAAACGAACGCCTAGACCCCCATACATAGCCCCCGCAGGCTGCGGCAAGCTGCAAGCTCAAGCCCAAACCGGTGGGTGCCGAAATGGGTCAACAGGGTCCAGTAGGGGCAAAAGGATGACTTTTTTCAAAAATGATCCTACACCATGTGTGATGCTAAAACAAGTGTTTTTGGACCATTTTGAGCTTGTGGTGGCCCATTTTGGTCCTCCCAAAATCCCAAAATGCCTTGAAAATGGGCTGTTTTGGGACCAAAAATGGGTCAAAAATGGGTCAAAAACACATTTTTCCAAGACTCATCCGAGACCATTTGGGATGCACCAATGGGTGAAATGAGCCCATTTTGAGCCCATTTTGGGGGAATTTGGCCCCTCAGAAGTCCAAAAAAGCCTTGAAAGTGGGCCTTGTGGTGATGTGGATCACTTGCAAGCTGATTCCACTCTATCAACGGCCTTCAATGTGTGACTCATTGGTGTAAGCTCAAGCCCAAACAGGTGGGTGCCCAAATGGGTCATTAGGGTCCAATAGGGGCAAAAGGATGACTTTTCTCAAAAATGATCCTACACCATGTGTGATGCTAAAACAAGTGTTTTTGGACTGTTTTGAGGTTGTGGTGGCCCATTTTGGTCCTCCCAAAATCCCAAAATGCCTTGAAAATGGGCTGTTTTGGGACCAGAAATGGGTCAAGAATGGGTCAAAAACGCATTTTTCCAAACCTCATCCTAGACCATTCGGGGTGCGCAAACGGGTGAAATGAGCCCATTTTGAGCCCATTTTGGGGTATTTTGGCCCCTCACAAGTCCAAAAAGCCTTGAAAGTGGGCCTCGTGGTGATGGGGTTGACTTGCAAGCTGATTTCACTTTGTCAAGAGCCATCAATGTGTGAATCATTCTTGATGACCCTCACCAGTCATATCTAATGTTCCCTCCCCCACCAGCTCGGTCCCAATATTCAGTCTTGATTAGGGTTAAGGTTAGGGTTAAGGTTAGCCCTAGGGTTAGGGTTAGCCCTAGTGTTAGGTCTAGCCCTAGGGTTAGGGTCACCGAGCTGGTGGAACCAGTCTCGGTTTTATAACCCTTTTTAGTGTCTAGGGTGGACCTACCGGGTTTAGCAGCAGCAGCAAGCAGCAAGCAGCAAGCAGCAAGCAGCAAGCAGCAGCACGCGCGAAATGGGTAAAAATCAGAACTCCGTCGTGGGGGTTCAGATTCGGGTGAAATTTTGGTGGATGATACCTATGGGTGTGAAGTACAATCACACAAAGTTTGAGCAAGAAACTCAACGGTGGCGGCCGGGAACGGGATTTGCAAGTGGCGGACCTCGCTTTCAAAAACTGCACTTTAGGGCCAAAAAGAGCCATTTTTGGGCTTAAAAAGCCCTAGAACACATTCAAAACGGCCAAGCGAAGGGAAACGGTGGGTACACTCCACGTGCGGCTTGACTTCCCTGTGTCAACGAGCTCTTTGCCGCCCTCTAACTCCATGACATGTCCCGGAAACGGCCCAAAAAGGCCCCCAGAAGCTTCAAATGCCAACAGCCACAAACCAAGAATAGGCCATATCTTTGGCTACATGGCTCAAAATGCGATTCCGAGGGCACCTACTCCACCCGCAACCCCCCACTTTTTGTGGTTTCCACCCCTTAGAATTGCCCAAACGGACGCCTACACCCTTGTACTTAGGCCCACTAGGCTGCGGCAAGCTGCAAGCTCAAGCCCAAACAGGTGGGTGCCCAAATGGGTCATTAGGGTCCAGTAGGGGCAAAAGGATGACTTTTCTCAAAAATGATCCTAGACCATGTGCGACGCTAAAACAAGTGTTTTTGGACCATTTTGAGCTTGTGGTGGCCCATTTTGGTCCTCCGAAAATCCCAAAATGCCTTGAAAAAAGGCTGTTTTGGGACCAGAAATGGGTCAAGAATGGGTCAAAAACGCGTTTTTCCAAAAATCATCCTAGACCATTTGGGGTGCACAAACGGGTGAAATGAGCCCATTTTGAGCCCATTTTGGGGCATTTTGGCGCCTCACAAGTCCAACAAAAGCCTTGAAAGTGGGCCTCGTGGTGATGGGGTTGACTTGCAAGCTGATTTCACTTTGTTAAGAGCCATCAATGTGTGAATCATTCTTGATGTCCTTCACCAGTCATAGCTAATGTTCCCTCCCCCACCAGCTCGGTCCCAATATTCAGTCTTGATTAGGGTCACCAAGCTGGTGGAACCAGTCTTGGTTTTATAACCCTTTTTAGTGTCTAGGGTGGACCTACCACGTTTAGCAGCAGCAGCAGCAAGCAGCAGCAAGCAGCAAGCAGCAGCACGCGCGAAATGGGTAAAAAGTAGAACTCCGTCGTGGGGGTTCAGATTCGGGTGAAATTTTGGTGGATGATACCTATGGGTGTGAAGTACAATCACACAAAGTTTGAGCAAGAAACTCAACGGTGGCGGCCGGGAACGGGATTTGCAAGTGGCGGACCTCGCTTTCAAAAACTGCACTTTAGGGCCAAAAACAGCCATTTTTGGGCTTAAAAAGCCCTAGAACACATTCAAAACGGCCAAACGAAGGGAAACGGTGGCTACTCTGCACGTGCGGCTTGACTTCCCTGTGTCAACGAGCTTTTTGCCGCCCTCTAACTCCATGACATGTCCCGGAAACGGCCCAAAAAGGCCCCCAGAAGCTTCAAATGCCGAAAGCCACAAACCAAGAATAGGCCATATCTTTGGCTACATGGCTCAAAATGCGATTCCGAGGGCACCTACTCCACCCGCAACCCCCCACTTTTTGTGGTTTCCACCCCTTAGAATTGCCCAAACGGACACCTACACCCTCGTACTTAGGCCCACTGGGCTGCGGCAAGCTGCAAGCTCAAGCCCAAACAGGTGGGTGCCCAAATGGGTCATTAGGGTCCAATAGGGGCAAAAGGATGACTTTTCTCAAAAATGATCCTAGACCATGTGCGACGCTAAAACAAGTGTTTTTGGACCATTTTGAGCTTGTGGTGGCCCATTTTGGTCCTCCGAAAATCCCAAAATGCCTTGAAAATGGGCTGTTTTGGGACCAAAAATGGGTCAAAAATGGGTCAAAAACACATTTTTCCAAGACTCATCCGAGACCATTTGGGATGCACCAATGGGTGAAATGAGCCCATTTTGAGCCCATTTTGGGGGAATTTGGCCCCTCAGAAGTCCAAAAAAGCCTTGAAAGTGGGCCTTGTGGTGATGTGGATCACTTGCAAGCTGATTCCACTCTATCAACGGCCTTCAATGTGTGACTCATTGGTGTAAGCTCAAGCCCAAACAGGTGGGTGCCCAAATGGGTCATTAGGGTCCAATAGGGGCAAAAGGATGACTTTTCTCAAAAATGATCCTACACCATGTGTGATGCTAAAACAAGTGTTTTTGGACTGTTTTGAGGTTGTGGTGGCCCATTTTGGTCCTCCCAAAATCCCAAAATGCCTTGAAAATGGGCTGTTTTGGGACCAGAAATGGGTCAAGAATGGGTCAAAAACGCATTTTTCCAAACCTCATCCTAGACCATTCGGGGTGCGCAAACGGGTGAAATGAGCCCATTTTGAGCCCATTTTGGGGTATTTTGGCCCCTCACAAGTCCAAAAAGCCTTGAAAGTGGGCCTCGTGGTGATGGGGTTGACTTGCAAGCTGATTTCACTTTGTCAAGAGCCATCAATGTGTGAATCATTCTTGATGACCCTCACCAGTCATATCTAATGTTCCCTCCCCCACCAGCTCGGTCCCAATATTCAGTCTTGATTAGGGTTAAGGTTAGGGTTAAGGTTAGCCCTAGGGTTAGGGTTAGCCCTAGTGTTAGGTCTAGCCCTAGGGTTAGGGTCACCGAGCTGGTGGAACCAGTCTCGGTTTTATAACCCTTTTTAGTGTCTAGGGTGGACCTACCGGGTTTAGCAGCAGCAGCAAGCAGCAAGCAGCAAGCAGCAAGCAGCAAGCAGCAGCACGCGCGAAATGGGTAAAAATCAGAACTCCGTCGTGGGGGTTCAGATTCGGGTGAAATTTTGGTGGATGATACCTATGGGTGTGAAGTACAATCACACAAAGTTTGAGCAAGAAACTCAACGGTGGCGGCCGGGAACGGGATTTGCAAGTGGCGGACCTCGCTTTCAAAAACTGCACTTTAGGGCCAAAAAGAGCCATTTTTGGGCTTAAAAAGCCCTAGAACACATTCAAAACGGCCAAGCGAAGGGAAACGGTGGGTACACTCCACGTGCGGCTTGACTTCCCTGTGTCAACGAGCTCTTTGCCGCCCTCTAACTCCATGACATGTCCCGGAAACGGCCCAAAAAGGCCCCCAGAAGCTTCAAATGCCAACAGCCACAAACCAAGAATAGGCCATATCTTTGGCTACATGGCTCAAAATGCGATTCCGAGGGCACCTACTCCACCCGCAACCCCCCACTTTTTGTGGTTTCCACCCCTTAGAATTGCCCAAACGGACACCTACACCCTTGTACTTAGGCCCACTAGGCTGCGGCAAGCTGCAAGCTCAAGCCCAAACAGGTGGGTGCCCAAATGGGTCATTAGGGTCCAGTAGGGGCAAAAGGATGACTTTTCTCAAAAATGATCCTAGACCATGTGCGACGCTAAAACAAGTGTTTTTGGACCATTTTGAGCTTGTGGTGGCCCATTTTGGTCCTCCGAAAATCCCAAAATGCCTTGAAAAAAGGCTGTTTTGGGACCAGAAATGGGTCAAGAATGGGTCAAAAACGCGTTTTTCCAAAAATCATCCTAGACCATTTGGGGTGCACAAACGGGTGAAATGAGCCCATTTTGAGCCCATTTTGGGGCATTTTGGCGCCTCACAAGTCCAACAAAAGCCTTGAAAGTGGGCCTCGTGGTGATGGGGTTGACTTGCAAGCTGATTTCACTTTGTTAAGAGCCATCAATGTGTGAATCATTCTTGATGTCCTTCACCAGTCATAGCTAATGTTCCCTCCCCCACCAGCTCGGTCCCAATATTCAGTCTTGATTAGGGTCACCGAGCTGGTGGAACCAGTCTTGGTTTTATAACCCTTTTTAGTGTCTAGGGTGGACCTACCAGGTTTAGCAGCAGCAGCAGCAAGCAGCAGCAAGCAGCAAGCAGCAGCACGCGCGAAATGGGTAAAAAGTAGAACTCCGTCGTGGGGGTTCAGATTCGGGTGAAATTTTGGTGGATGATACCTATGGGTGTGAAGTACAATCACACAAAGTTTGAGCAAGAAACTCAACGGTGGCGGCCGGGAACGGGATTTGCAAGTGGCGGACCTCGCTTTCAAAAACTGCACTTTAGGGCCAAAAACAGCCATTTTTGGGCTTAAAAAGCCCTAGAACACATTCAAAACGGCCAAACGAAGGGAAACGGTGGCTACTCTGCACGTGCGGCTTGACTTCCCTGTGTCAACGAGCTTTTTGCCGCCCTCTAACTCCATGACATGTCCCGGAAACGGCCCAAAAAGGCCCCCAGAAGCTTCAAATGCCGAAAGCCACAAACCAAGAATAGGCCATATCTTTGGCTACATGGCTCAAAATGCGATTCCGAGGGCACCTACTCCACCCGCAACCCCCCACTTTTTGTGGTTTCCACCCCTTAGAATTGCCCAAACGGACACCTACACCCTCGTACTTAGGCCCACTGGGCTGCGGCAAGCTGCAAGCTCAAGCCCAAACAGGTGGGTGCCCAAATGGGTCATTAGGGTCCAATAGGGGCAAAAGGATGACTTTTCTCAAAAATGATCCTAGACCATGTGCGACGCTAAAACAAGTGTTTTTGGACCATTTTGAGCTTGTGGTGGCCCATTTTGGTCCTCCGAAAATCCCAAAATGCCTTGAAAAAAGGCTGTTTTGGGACCAGAAATGGGTCAAGAATGGGTCAAAAACGCGTTTTTCCAAAAATCATCCTAGACCATTTGGGGTGCACAAACGGGTGAAATGAGCCCATTTTGAGCCCATTTTGGGGCATTTTGGCGCCTCACAAGTCCAACAAAAGCCTTGAAAGTGGGCCTCGTGGTGATGGGGTTGACTTGCAAGCTGATTTCACTTTGTTAAGAGCCATCAATGTGTGAATCATTCTTGATGTCCTTCACCAGTCATAGCTAATGTTCCCTCCCCCACCAGCTCGGTCCCAATATTCAGTCTTGATTGGGGTCACCGAGCTGGTGGAACCAGTCTTGGTTTTATAACCCTTTTTAGTGTCTAGGGTGGACCTACCAGGTTTAGCAGCAGCAGCAGCAAGCAGCAAGCAAGCAGCAAGCAGCAGCACGCGCGAAATGGGTAAAAAGTAGAACTCCGTCGTGGGGGTTCAGATTCGGGTGAAATTTTGGTGGATGATACCTATGGGTGTGAAGTACAATCACACAAAGTTTGAGCAAGAAACTCAACGGTGGCGGCCGGGAACGGGATTTGCAAGTGGCGGACCTCGCTTTCAAAAACTGCACTTTAGGGCCAAAAACAGCCATTTTTGGGCTTAAAAAGCCCTAGAACACATTCAAAACGGCCAAGCGAAGGGAAACGGTGGGTACACTCCACGTGCGGCTTGACTTCCCTGTGTCAACGAGCTCTTTGCCGCCCTCTAACTCCATGACATGTCCCGGAAACGGCCCAAAAAGGCCCCTAGAAGCTTCAAATGCCAACAGCCACAAACCAAGAATAGGCCATATCTTTGGCTACATGGCTCAAAATGCGATTCCGAGGGCACCTACTCCACCCGCAACCCCCCACTTTTTGTGGTTTCCACCCCTTAGAATTGCCCAAACGGACGCCTACACCCTCGTACTTAGGCCCACTAGGCTGCGGCAAGCTGCAAGCTCAAGCCCAAACAGGTGGGTGCCCAAATGGGTCATTAGGGTCCAATAGGGGCAAAAGGATGACTTTTCTCAAAAATGATCCTAGACCATGTGCGACGCTAAAACAAGTGTTTTTGGACCATTTTGAGCTTGTGGTGGCCCATTTTGGTCCTCCGAAAATCCCAAAATGCCTTGAAAAAAGGCTGTTTTGGGACCAGAAATGGGTCAAGAATGGGTCAAAAACGCATTTTTCCAAAAATCATCCTAGACCATTTGGGGTGCACAAACGGGTGAAATGAGCCCATTTTGAGCCCATTTTGGGGCATTTTGGCGCCTCACAAGTCCAACAAAAGCCTTGAAAGTGGGCCTCGTGGTGATGGGGTTGACTTGCAAGCTGATTTCACTTTGTTAAGAGCCATCAATGTGTGAATCATTCTTGATGTCCTTCACCAGTCATAGCTAATGTTCCCTCCCCCACCAGCTCGGTCCCAATATTCAGTCTTGATTAGGGTCACCGAGCTGGTGGAACCAGTCTTGGTTTTATAACCCTTTTTAGTGTCTAGGGTGGACCTACCACGTTTAGCAGCAGCAGCAGCAAGCAGCAGCAAGCAGCAAGCAGCAGCACGCGCGAAATGGGTAAAAAGTAGAACTCCGTCGTGGGGGTTCAGATTCGGGTGAAATTTTGGTGGATGATACCTATGGGTGTGAAGTACAATCACACAAAGTTTGAGCAAGAAACTCAACGGTGGCGGCCGGGAACGGGATTTGCAAGTGGCGGACCTCGCTTTCAAAAACTGCACTTTAGGGCCAAAAACAGCCATTTTTGGGCTTAAAAAGCCCTAGAACGCATTCAAAACGGCCAAACGAAGGGAAACGGTGGCTACTCTGCACGTGCGGCTTGACTTCCCTGTGTCAACGAGCTTTTTGCCGCCCTCTAACTCCATGACATGTCCCGGAAACGGCCCAAAAAGGCCCCCAGAAGCTTCAAATGCCGAAAGCCACAAACCAAGAATAGGCCATATCTTTGGCTACATGGCTCAAAATGCGATTCCGAGGGCACCTACTCCACCCGCAACCCCCCACTTTTTGTGGTTTCCACCCCTTAGAATTGCCCAAACGGACGCCTACACCCTCGTACTTAGGCCCACTGGGCTGCGGCAAGCTGCAAGCTCAAGCCCAAACAGGTGGGTGCCCAAATGGGTCATTAGGGTCCAATAGGGGCAAAAGGATGACTTTTCTCAAAAATGATCCTAGACCATGTGCGACGCTAAAACAAGTGTTTTTGGACCATTTTGAGCTTGTGGTGGCCCATTTTGGTCCTCCGAAAATCCCAAAATGCCTTGAAAAAAGGCTGTTTTGGGACCAGAAATGGGTCAAGAATGGGTCAAAAACGCATTTTTCCAAAAATCATCCTAGACCATTTGGGGTGCACAAACGGGTGAAATGAGCCCATTTTGAGCCCATTTTGGGGCATTTTGGCGCCTCACAAGTCCAACAAAAGCCTTGAAAGTGGGCCTCGTGGTGATGGGGTTGACTTGCAAGCTGATTTCACTTTGTTAAGAGCCATCAATGTGTGAATCATTCTTGATGTCCTTCACCAGTCATAGCTAATGTTCCCTCCCCCACCAGCTCGGTCCCAATATTCAGTCTTGATTGGGGTCACCGAGCTGGTGGAACCAGTCTTGGTTTTATAACCCTTTTTAGTGTCTAGGGTGGACCTACCAGGTTTAGCAGCAGCAGCAGCAAGCAGCAGCAAGCAGCAAGCAGCAGCACGCGCGAAATGGGTAAAAAGTAGAACTCCGTCGTGGGGGTTCAGATTCGGGTGAAATTTTGGTGGATGATACCTATGGGTGTGAAGTACAATCACACAAAGTTTGAGCAAGAAACTCAACGGTGGCGGCCGGGAACGGGATTTGCAAGTGGCGGACCTCGCTTTCAAAAACTGCACTTTAGGGCCAAAAACAGCCATTTTTGGGCTTAAAAAGCCCTAGAACACATTCAAAACGGCCAAACGAAGGGAAACGGTGGCTACTCTGCACGTGCGGCTTGACTTCCCTGTGTCAACGAGCTTTTTGCCGCCCTCTAACTCCATGACATGTCCCGGAAACGGCCCAAAAAGGCCCCCAGAAGCTTCAAATGCCGAAAGCCACAAACCAAGAATAGGCCATATCTTTGGCTACATGGCTCAAAATGCGATTCCGAGGGCACCTACTCCACCCGCAACCCCCCACTTTTTGTGGTTTCCACCCCTTAGAATTGCCCAAACGGACGCCTACACCCTCGTACTTAGGCCCACTGGGCTGCGGCAAGCTGCAAGCTCAAGCCCAAACAGGTGGGTGCCCAAATGGGTCATTAGGGTCCAATAGGGGCAAAAGGATGACTTTTCTCAAAAATGATCCTAGACCATGTGCGACGCTAAAACAAGTGTTTTTGGACCATTTTGAGCTTGTGGTGGCCCATTTTGGTCCTCCGAAAATCCCAAAATGCCTTGAAAAAAGGCTGTTTTGGGACCAGAAATGGGTCAAGAATGGGTCAAAAACGCGTTTTTCCAAAAATCATCCTAGACCATTTGGGGTGCACAAACGGGTGAAATGGGCCCATTTTGAGCCCATTTTGGGGCATTTTGGCGCCTCACAAGTCCAACAAAAGCCTTGAAAGTGGGCCTCGTGGTGATGGGGTTGACTTGCAAGCTGATTTCACTTTGTTAAGAGCCATCAATGTGTGAATCATTCTTGATGTCCTTCACCAGTCATAGCTAATGTTCCCTCCCCCACCAGCTCGGTCCCAATATTCAGTCTTGATTAGGGTCACCGAGCTGGTGGAACCAGTCTTGGTTTTATAACCCTTTTTAGTGTCTAGGGTGGACCTACCAGGTTTAGCAGCAGCAGCAGCAAGCAGCAAGCAAGCAGCAAGCAGCAGCACGCGCGAAATGGGTAAAAATTAGAACTCCGTCGTGGGGGTTCAGATTCGGGTGAAATTTTGGTGGATGATACCTATGGGTGTGAAGTACAATCACACAAAGTTTGAGCAAGAAACTCAACGGTGGCGGCCGGGAACGGGATTTGCAAGTGGCGGACCTCGCTTTCAAAAACTGCACTTTAGGGCCAAAAACGGCCATTTTTGGGCTTAAAAAGCCCTAGAACACATTCAAAACGGCCAAACGAAGGGAAACGGTGGCTACTCTGCACGTGCGGCTTGACTTCCCTGTGTCAACGAGCTTTTTGCCGCCCTCTAACTCCATGCCATGTCCCGGAAACGGCCCAAAATGGCCCCCAGAAGCTTCAAATGCCGAAAGCCACAAACCAAGAATAGGCCATATCTTTGGCTACATGGCTCAAAATGCGATTCCGAGGGCACCTACTCCACCCGCAACCCCCCACTTTTTGTGGTTTCCACCCCTTAGAATTGCCCAAACGGACGCCTACACCCTCGTACTTAGGCCCACTGGGCTGCGGCAAGCTGCAAGCTCAAGCCCAAACAGGTGGGTGCCCAAATGGGTCATTAGGGTCCAATAGGGGCAAAAGGATGACTTTTCTCAAAAATGATCCTAGACCATGTGCGACGCTAAAACAAGTGTTTTTGGACCATTTTGAGCTTGTGGTGGCCCATTTTGGTCCTCCGAAAATCCCAAAATGCCTTGAAAAAAGGCTGTTTTGGGACCAGAAATGGGTCAAGAATGGGTCAAAAGCGCGTTTTTCCAAAAATCATCCTAGACCATTTGGGGTGCACAAACGGGTGAAATGGGCCCATTTTGAGCCCATTTTGGGGCATTTTGGCGCCTCACAAGTCCAACAAAAGCCTTGAAAGTGGGCCTCGTGGTGATGGGGTTGACTTGCAAGCTGATTTCACTTTGTTAAGAGCCATCAATGTGTGAATCATTCTTGATGTCCTTCACCAGTCATAGCTAATGTTCCCTCCCCCACCAGCTCGGTCCCAATATTCAGTCTTGATTGGGGTCACCGAGCTGGTGGAACCAGTCTTGGTTTTATAACCCTTTTTAGTGTCTAGGGTGGACCTACCAGGTTTAGCAGCAGCAGCAGCAAGCAGCAGCAAGCAGCAAGCAGCAGCACGCGCGAAATGGGTAAAAATTAGAACTCCGTCGTGGGGGTTCAGATTCGGGTGAAATTTTGGTGGATGATACCTATGGGTGTGAAGTACAATCACACAAAGTTTGAGCAAGAAACTCAACGGTGGCGGCCGGGAACGGGATTTGCAAGTGGCGGACCTCGCTTTCAAAAACTGCACTTTAGGGCCAAAAACGGCCATTTTTGGGCTTAAAAAGCCCTAGAACACATTCAAAACGGCCAAACGAAGGGAAACGGTGGCTACTCTGCACGTGCGGCTTGACTTCCCTGTGTCAACGAGCTTTTTGCCGCCCTCTAACTCCATGACATGTCCCGGAAACGGCCCAAAAAGGCCCCCAGAAGCTTCAAATGCCGAAAGCCACAAACCAAGAATAGGCCATATCTTTGGCTACATGGCTCAAAATGCGATTCCGAGGGCACCTACTCCACCCGCAACCCCCCACTTTTTGTGGTTTCCACCCCTTAGAATTGCCCAAACGGACGCCTACACCCTCGTACTTAGGCCCACTGGGCTGCGGCAAGCTGCAAGCTCAAGCCCAAACAGGTGGGTGCCCAAATGGGTCATTAGGGTCCAATAGGGGCAAAAGGATGACTTTTCTCAAAAATGATCCTAGACCATGTGCGACGCTAAAACAAGTGTTTTTGGACCATTTTGAGCTTGTGGTGGCCCATTTTGGTCCTCCGAAAATCCCAAAATGCCTTGAAAAAAGGCTGTTTTGGGACCAGAAATGGGTCAAGAATGGGTCAAAAACGCGTTTTTCCAAAAATCATCCTAGACCATTTGGGGTGCACAAACGGGTGAAATGGGCCCATTTTGAGCCCATTTTGGGGCATTTTGGCGCCTCACAAGTCCAACAAAAGCCTTGAAAGTGGGCCTCGTGGTGATGGGGTTGACTTGCAAGCTGATTTCACTTTGTTAAGAGCCATCAATGTGTGAATCATTCTTGATGTCCTTCACCAGTCATAGCTAATGTTCCCTCCCCCACCAGCTCGGTCCCAATATTCAGTCTTGATTGGGGTCACCGAGCTGGTGGAACCAGTCTTGGTTTTATAACCCTTTTTAGTGTCTAGGGTGGACCTACCAGGTTTAGCAGCAGCAGCAGCAAGCAGCAGCAAGCAGCAAGCAGCAGCACGCGCGAAATGGGTAAAAATTAGAACTCCGTCGTGGGGGTTCAGATTCGGGTGAAATTTTGGTGGATGATACCTATGGGTGTGAAGTACAATCACACAAAGTTTGAGCAAGAAACTCAACGGTGGCGGCCGGGAACGGGATTTGCAAGTGGCGGACCTCGCTTTCAAAAACTGCACTTTAGGGCCAAAAACGGCCATTTTTGGGCTTAAAAAGCCCTAGAACACATTCAAAACGGCCAAACGAAGGGAAACGGTGGCTACTCTGCACGTGCGGCTTGACTTCCCTGTGTCAACGAGCTTTTTGCCGCCCTCTAACTCCATGACATGTCCCGGAAACAGCCCAAAAAGGCCCCCAGAAGCTTCAAATGCCGAAAGCCACAAACCAAGAATAGGCCATATCTTTGGCTACATGGCTCAAAATGCGATTCCGAGGGCACCTACTCCACCCGCAACCCCCCACTTTTTGTGGTTTCCACCCCTTAGAATTGCCCAAACGGACGCCTACACCCTCGTACTTAGGCCCACTGGGCTGCGGCAAGCTGCAAGCTCAAGCCCAAACAGGTGGGTGCCCAAATGGGTCATTAGGGTCCAATAGGGGCAAAAGGATGACTTTTCTCAAAAATGATCCTAGACCATGTGCGACGCTAAAACAAGTGTTTTTGGACCATTTTGAGCTTGTGGTGGCCCATTTTGGTCCTCCGAAAATCCCAAAATGCCTTGAAAAAAGGCTGTTTTGGGACCAGAAATGGGTCAAGAATGGGTCAAAAACGCGTTTTTCCAAAAATCATCCTAGACCATTTGGGGTGCACAAACGGGTGAAATGAGCCCATTTTGAGCCCATTTTGGGGCATTTTGGCGCCTCACAAGTCCAACAAAAGCCTTGAAAGTGGGCCTCGTGGTGATGGGGTTGACTTGCAAGCTGATTTCACTTTGTTAAGAGCCATCAATGTGTGAATCATTCTTGATGTCCTTCACCAGTCATAGCTAATGTTCCCTCCCCCACCAGCTCGGTCCCAATATGCAGTCTTGATTGGGGTCACCGAGCTGGTGTAACCAGTCTTGGTTTTATAACCCTTTTTAGTGTCTAGGGTGGACCTACCAGGTTTAGCAGCAGCAGCAGCAAGCAGCAAGCAAGCAGCAAGCAGCAGCACGCGCGAAATGGGTAAAAATTAGAACTCCGTCGTGGGGGTTCAGATTCGGGTGAAATTTTGGTGGATGATACCTATGGGTGTGAAGTACAATCACACAAAGTTTGAGCAAGAAACTCAACGGTGGCGGCCGGGAACGGGATTTGCAAGTGGCGGACCTCGCTTTCAAAAACTGCACTTTAGGGCCAAAAACAGCCATTTTTGGGCTTAAAAAGCCCTAGAACACATTCAAAACGGCCAAACGAAGGGAAACGGTGGCTACTCTGCACGTGCGGCTTGACTTCCCTGTGTCAACGAGCTTTTTGTCGCCCTCTAACTCCATGACATGTCCCGGAAACGGCCCAAAAAGGCCCCCAGAAGCTTCAAATGCCGAAAGCCACAAACCAAGAATAGGCCATATCTTTGGCTACATGGCTCAAAATGCGATTCCGAGGGCACCTACTCCACCCGCAACCCCCCACTTTTTGTGGTTTCCACCCCTTAGAATTGCCCAAACGGACACCTACACCCTCGTACTTAGGCCCACTGGGCTGCGGCAAGCTGCAAGCTCAAGCCCAAACAGGTGGGTGCCCAAATGGGTCATTAGGGTCCAATAGGGGCAAAAGGATGACTTTTCTCAAAAATGATCCTAGACCATGTGCGACGCTAAAACAAGTGTTTTTGGACCATTTTGAGCTTGTGGTGGCCCATTTTGGTCCTCCGAAAATCCCAAAATGCCTTGAAAAAAGGCTGTTTTGGGACCAGAAATGGGTCAAGAATGGGTCAAAAACGCGTTTTTCCAAAAATCATCCTAGACCATTTGGGGTGCACAAACGGGTGAACTGGGCCCATTTTGAGCCCATTTTGGGGCATTTTGGCGCCTCACAAGTCCAACAAAAGCCTTGAAAGTGGGCCTCGTGGTGATGGGGTTGACTTGCAAGCTGATTTCACTTTGTTAAGAGCCATCAATGTGTGAATCATTCTTGATGTCCTTCACCAGTCATAGCTAATGTTCCCTCCCCCACCAGCTCGGTCCCAATATTCAGTCTTGATTGGGGTCACCGAGCTGGTGGAACCAGTCTTGGTTTTATAACCCCTTTTAGTGTCTAGGGTGGACCTACCAGGTTTAGCAGCAGTAGCAGCAAGCAGCAGCAAGCAGCAAGCAGCAGCACGCGCGAAATGGGTAAAAAGTAGAACTCCGTCGTGGGGGTTCAGATTCGGGTGAAATTTTGGTGGATGATACCTATGGGTGTGAAGTACAATCACACAAAGTTTGAGCAAGAAACTCAACGGTGGCGGCCGGGAACGGGATTTGCAAGTGGCGGACCTCGCTTTCAAAAACTGCACTTTAGGGCCAAAAACAGCCATTTTTGGGCTTAAAAAGCCCTAGAACACATTCAAAACGGCCAAACGAAGGGAAACGGTGGCTACTCTGCACGTGCGGCTTGACTTCCCTGTGTCAACGAGCTTTTTGTCGCCCTCTAACTCCATGACATGTCCCGGAAACGGCCCAAAAAGGCCCCCAGAAGCTTCAAATGCCGAAAGCCACAAACCAAGAATAGGCCATATCTTTGGCTACATGGCTCAAAATGCGATTCCGAGGGCACCTACTCCACCCGCAACCCCCCACTTTTTGTGGTTTCCACCCCTTAGAATTGCCCAAACGGACACCTACACCCTCGTACTTAGGCCCACTGGGCTGCGGCAAGCTGCAAGCTCAAGCCCAAACAGGTGGGTGCCCAAATGGGTCATTAGGGTCCAATAGGGGCAAAAGGATGACTTTTCTCAAAAATGATCCTAGACCATGTGCGACGCTAAAACAAGTGTTTTTGGACCATTTTGAGCTTGTGGTGGCCCATTTTGGTCCTCCGAAAATCCCAAAATGCCTTGAAAAAAGGCTGTTTTGGGACCAGAAATGGGTCAAGAATGGGTCAAAAACGCGTTTTTCCAAAAATCATCCTAGACCATTTGGGGTGCACAAACGGGTGAACTGGGCCCATTTTGAGCCCATTTTGGGGCATTTTGGCGCCTCACAAGTCCAACAAAAGCCTTGAAAGTGGGCCTCGTGGTGATGGGGTTGACTTGCAAGCTGATTTCACTTTGTTAAGAGCCATCAATGTGTGAATCATTCTTGATGTCCTTCACCAGTCATAGCTAATGTTCCCTCCCCCACCAGCTCGGTCCCAATATTCAGTCTTGATTGGGGTCACCGAGCTGGTGGAACCAGTCTTGGTTTTATAACCCCTTTTAGTGTCTAGGGTGGACCTACCAGGTTTAGCAGCAGTAGCAGCAAGCAGCAGCAAGCAGCAAGCAGCAGCACGCGCGAAATGGGTAAAAAGTAGAACTCCGTCGTGGGGGTTCAGATTCGGGTGAAATTTTGGTGGATGATACCTATGGGTGTGAAGTACAATCACACAAAGTTTGAGCAAGAAACTCAACGGTGGCGGCCGGGAACGGGATTTGCAAGTGGCGGACCTCGCTTTCAAAAACTGCACTTTAGGGCCAAAAACAGCCATTTTTGGGCTTAAAAAGCCCTAGAACACATTCAAAACGGCCAAACGAAGGGAAACGGTGGCTACTCTGCACGTGCGGCTTGACTTCCCTGTGTCAACGAGCTTTTTGCCGCCCTCTAACTCCATGACATGTCCCGGAAACAGCCCAAAAAGGCCCCCAGAAGCTTCAAATGCCGAAAGCCACAAACCAAGAATAGGCCATATCTTTGGCTACATGGCTCAAAATGCGATTCCGAGGGCACCTACTCCACCCGCAACCCCCCACTTTTTGTGGTTTCCACCCCTTAGAATTGCCCAAACGGACGCCTACACCCTCGTACTTAGGCCCACTGGGCTGCGGCAAGCTGCAAGCTCAAGCCCAAACAGGTGGGTGCCCAAATGGGTCATTAGGGTCCAATAGGGGCAAAAGGATGACTTTTCTCAAAAATGATCCTAGACCATGTGCGACGCTAAAACAAGTGTTTTTGGACCATTTTGAGCTTGTGGTGGCCCATTTTGGTCCTCCGAAAATCCCAAAATGCCTTGAAAAAAGGCTGTTTTGGGACCAGAAATGGGTCAAGAATGGGTCAAAAACGCGTTTTTCCAAAAATCATCCTAGACCATTTGGGGTGCACAAACGGGTGAAATGAGCCCATTTTGAGCCCATTTTGGGGCATTTTGGCGCCTCACAAGTCCAACAAAAGCCTTGAAAGTGGGCCTCGTGGTGATGGGGTTGACTTGCAAGCTGATTTCACTTTGTTAAGAGCCATCAATGTGTGAATCATTCTTGATGTCCTTCACCAGTCATAGCTAATGTTCCCTCCCCCACCAGCTCGGTCCCAATATGCAGTCTTGATTGGGGTCACCGAGCTGGTGTAACCAGTCTTGGTTTTATAACCCTTTTTAGTGTCTAGGGTGGACCTACCAGGTTTAGCAGCAGCAGCAGCAAGCAGCAAGCAAGCAGCAAGCAGCAGCACGCGCGAAATGGGTAAAAATTAGAACTCCGTCGTGGGGGTTCAGATTCGGGTGAAATTTTGGTGGATGATACCTATGGGTGTGAAGTACAATCACACAAAGTTTGAGCAAGAAACTCAACGGTGGCGGCCGGGAACGGGATTTGCAAGTGGCGGACCTCGCTTTCAAAAACTGCACTTTAGGGCCAAAAACAGCCATTTTTGGGCTTAAAAAGCCCTAGAACACATTCAAAACGGCCAAACGAAGGGAAACGGTGGCTACTCTGCACGTGCGGCTTGACTTCCCTGTGTCAACGAGCTTTTTGTCGCCCTCTAACTCCATGACATGTCCCGGAAACGGCCCAAAAAGGCCCCCAGAAGCTTCAAATGCCGAAAGCCACAAACCAAGAATAGGCCATATCTTTGGCTACATGGCTCAAAATGCGATTCCGAGGGCACCTACTCCACCCGCAACCCCCCACTTTTTGTGGTTTCCACCCCTTAGAATTGCCCAAACGGACACCTACACCCTCGTACTTAGGCCCACTGGGCTGCGGCAAGCTGCAAGCTCAAGCCCAAACAGGTGGGTGCCCAAATGGGTCATTAGGGTCCAATAGGGGCAAAAGGATGACTTTTCTCAAAAATGATCCTAGACCATGTGCGACGCTAAAACAAGTGTTTTTGGACCATTTTGAGCTTGTGGTGGCCCATTTTGGTCCTCCGAAAATCCCAAAATGCCTTGAAAAAAGGCTGTTTTGGGACCAGAAATGGGTCAAGAATGGGTCAAAAACGCGTTTTTCCAAAAATCATCCTAGACCATTTGGGGTGCACAAACGGGTGAAATGGGCCCATTTTGAGCCCATTTTGGGGCATTTTGGCGCCTCACAAGTCCAACAAAAGCCTTGAAAGTGGGCCTCGTGGTGATGGGGTTGACTTGCAAAGTGATTTCACTTTGTTAAGAGCCATCAATGTGTGAATCATTCTTGATGTCCTTCACCAGTCATAGCTAATGTTCCCTCCCCCACCAGCTCGGTCCCAATATGCAGTCTTGATTGGGGTCACCGAGCTGGTGTAACCAGTCTTGGTTTTATAACCCTTTTTAGTGTCTAGGGTGGACCTACCAGGTTTAGCAGCAGCAGCAGCAAGCAGCAAGCAAGCAGCAAGCAGCAGCACGCGCGAAATGGGTAAAAATTAGAACTCCGTCGTGGGGGTTCAGATTCGGGTGAAATTTTGGTGGATGATACCTATGGGTGTGAAGTACAATCACACAAAGTTTGAGCAAGAAACTCAACGGTGGCGGCCGGGAACGGGATTTGCAAGTGGCGGACCTCGCTTTCAAAAACTGCACTTTAGGGCCAAAAACAGCCATTTTTGGGCTTAAAAAGCCCTAGAACACATTCAAAACGGCCAAACGAAGGGAAACGGTGGCTACTCTGCACGTGCGGCTTGACTTCCCTGTGTCAACGAGCTTTTTGTCGCCCTCTAACTCCATGACATGTCCCGGAAACGGCCCAAAAAGGCCCCCAGAAGCTTCAAATGCCGAAAGCCACAAACCAAGAATAGGCCATATCTTTGGCTACATGGCTCAAAATGCGATTCCGAGGGCACCTACTCCACCCGCAACCCCCCACTTTTTGTGGTTTCCACCCCTTAGAATTGCCCAAACGGACACCTACACCCTCGTACTTAGGCCCACTGGGCTGCGGCAAGCTGCAAGCTCAAGCCCAAACAGGTGGGTGCCCAAATGGGTCATTAGGGTCCAATAGGGGCAAAAGGATGACTTTTCTCAAAAATGATCCTAGACCATGTGCGACGCTAAAACAAGTGTTTTTGGACCATTTTGAGCTTGTGGTGGCCCATTTTGGTCCTCCGAAAATCCCAAAATGCCTTGAAAAAAGGCTGTTTTGGGACCAGAAATGGGTCAAGAATGGGTCAAAAACGCGTTTTTCCAAAAATCATCCTAGACCATTTGGGGTGCACAAACGGGTGAACTGGGCCCATTTTGAGCCCATTTTGGGGCATTTTGGCGCCTCACAAGTCCAACAAAAGCCTTGAAAGTGGGCCTCGTGGTGATGGGGTTGACTTGCAAGCTGATTTCACTTTGTTAAGAGCCATCAATGTGTGAATCATTCTTGATGTCCTTCACCAGTCATAGCTAATGTTCCCTCCCCCACCAGCTCGGTCCCAATATTCAGTCTTGATTGGGGTCACCGAGCTGGTGGAACCAGTCTTGGTTTTATAACCCCTTTTAGTGTCTAGGGTGGACCTACCAGGTTTAGCAGCAGTAGCAGCAAGCAGCAGCAAGCAGCAAGCAGCAGCACGCGCGAAATGGGTAAAAAGTAGAACTCCGTCGTGGGGGTTCAGATTCGGGTGAAATTTTGGTGGATGATACCTATGGGTGTGAAGTACAATCACACAAAGTTTGAGCAAGAAACTCAACGGTGGCGGCCGGGAACGGGATTTGCAAGTGGCGGACCTCGCTTTCAAAAACTGCACTTTAGGGCCAAAAACAGCCATTTTTGGGCTTAAAAAGCCCTAGAACACATTCAAAACGGCCAAACGAAGGGAAACGGTGGCTACTCTGCACGTGCGGCTTGACTTCCCTGTGTCAACGAGCTTTTTGCCGCCCTTTAACTCCATGACATGTCCCGGAAACGGCCCAAAAAGGCCCCCAGAAGCTTCAAATGCCGAAAGCCACAAACCAAGAATAGGCCATATCTTTGGCTACATGGCTCAAAATGCGATTCCGAGGGCACCTACTCCACCCGCAACCCCCCACTTTTTGTGGTTTCCACCCCTTAGAATTGCCCAAACGGACGCCTACACCCTCGTACTTAGGCCCACTGGGCTGCGGCAAGCTGCAAGCTCAAGCCCAAACAGGTGGGTGCCCAAATGGGTCATTAGGGTCCAATAGGGGCAAAAGGATGACTTTTCTCAAAAATGATCCTAGACCATGTGCGACGCTAAAACAAGTGTTTTTGGACCATTTTGAGCTTGTGGTGGCCCATTTTGGTCCTCCGAAAATCCCAAAATGCCTTGAAAAAAGGCTGTTTTGGGACCAGAAATGGGTCAAGAATGGGTCAAAAACGCGTTTTTCCAAAAATCATCCTAGACCATTTGGGGTGCACAAACGGGTGAACTGGGCCCATTTTGAGCCCATTTTGGGGCATTTTGGCGCCTCACAAGTCCAACAAAAGCCTTGAAAGTGGGCCTCGTGGTGATGGGGTTGACTTGCAAGCTGATTTCACTTTGTTAAGAGCCATCAATGTGTGAATCATTCTTGATGTCCTTCACCAGTCATAGCTAATGTTCCCTCCCCCACCAGCTCGGTCCCAATATTCAGTCTTGATTGGGGTCACCGAGCTGGTGGAACCAGTCTTGGTTTTATAACCCCTTTTAGTGTCTAGGGTGGACCTACCAGGTTTAGCAGCAGTAGCAGCAAGCAGCAGCAAGCAGCAAGCAGCAGCACGCGCGAAATGGGTAAAAAGTAGAACTCCGTCGTGGGGGTTCAGATTCGGGTGAAATTTTGGTGGATGATACCTATGGGTGTGAAGTACAATCACACAAAGTTTGAGCAAGAAACTCAACGGTGGCGGCCGGGAACGGGATTTGCAAGTGGCGGACCTCGCTTTCAAAAACTGCACTTTAGGGCCAAAAACAGCCATTTTTGGGCTTAAAAAGCCCTAGAACACATTCAAAACGGCCAAACGAAGGGAAACGGTGGCTACTCTGCACGTGCGGCTTGACTTCCCTGTGTCAACGAGCTTTTTGCCGCCCTTTAACTCCATGACATGTCCCGGAAACGGCCCAAAAAGGCCCCCAGAAGCTTCAAATGCCGAAAGCCACAAACCAAGAATAGGCCATATCTTTGGCTACATGGCTCAAAATGCGATTCCGAGGGCACCTACTCCACCCGCAACCCCCCACTTTTTGTGGTTTCCACCCCTTAGAATTGCCCAAACGGACGCCTACACCCTCGTACTTAGGCCCACTGGGCTGCGGCAAGCTGCAAGCTCAAGCCCAAACAGGTGGGTGCCCAAATGGGTCATTAGGGTCCAATAGGGGCAAAAGGATGACTTTTCTCAAAAATGATCCTAGACCATGTGCGACGCTAAAACAAGTGTTTTTGGACCATTTTGAGCTTGTGGTGGCCCATTTTGGTCCTCCGAAAATCCCAAAATGCCTTGAAAAAAGGCTGTTTTGGGACCAGAAATGGGTCAAGAATGGGTCAAAAACGCGTTTTTCCAAAAATCATCCTAGACCATTTGGGGTGCACAAACGGGTGAAATGGGCCCATTTTGAGCCCATTTTGGGGCATTTTGGCGCCTCACAAGTCCAACAAAAGCCTTGAAAGTGGGCCTCGTGGTGATGGGGTTGACTTGCAAAGTGATTTCACTTTGTTAAGAGCCATCAATGTGTGAATCATTCTTGATGTCCTTCACCAGTCATAGCTAATGTTCCCTCCCCCACCAGCTCGGTCCCAATATTCAGTCTTGATTGGGGTCACCGAGCTGGTGGAACCAGTCTTGGTTTTATAACCCTTTTTAGTGTCTAGGGTGGACCTACCAGGTTTAGCAGCAGCAGCAGCAAGCAGCAGCAAGCAGCAAGCAGCAGCACGCGCGAAATGGGTAAAAATTAGAACTCCGTCGTGGGGGTTCAGATTCGGGTGAAATTTTGGTGGATGATACCTATGGGTGTGAAGTACAATCACACAAAGTTTGAGCAAGAAACTCAACGGTGGCGGCCGGGAACGGGATTTGCAAGTGGCGGACCTCGCTTTCAAAAACTGCACTTTAGGGCCAAAAACGGCCATTTTTGGGCTTAAAAAGCCCTAGAACACATTCAAAACGGCCAAACGAAGGGAAACGGTGGCTACTCTGCACGTGCGGCTTGACTTCCCTGTGTCAACGAGCTTTTTGCCGCCCTCTAACTCCATGACATGTCCCGGAAACGGCCCAAAAAGGCCCCCAGAAGCTTCAAATGCCGAAAGCCACAAACCAAGAATAGGCCATATCTTTGGCTACATGGCTCAAAATGCGATTCCGAGGGCACCTACTCCACCCGCAACCCCCCACTTTTTGTGGTTTCCACCCCTTAGAATTGCCCAAACGGACGCCTACACCCTCGTACTTAGGCCCACTGGGCTGCGGCAAGCTGCAAGCTCAAGCCCAAACAGGTGGGTGCCCAAATGGGTCATTAGGGTCCAATAGGGGCAAAAGGATGACTTTTCTCAAAAATGATCCTAGACCATGTGCGACGCTAAAACAAGTGTTTTTGGACCATTTTGAGCTTGTGGTGGCCCATTTTGGTCCTCCGAAAATCCCAAAATGCCTTGAAAAAAGGCTGTTTTGGGACCAGAAATGGGTCAAGAATGGGTCAAAAACGCGTTTTTCCAAAAATCATCCTAGACCATTTGGGGTGCACAAACGGGTGAACTGGGCCCATTTTGAGCCCATTTTGGGGCATTTTGGCGCCTCACAAGTCCAACAAAAGCCTTGAAAGTGGGCCTCGTGGTGATGGGGTTGACTTGCAAGCCGATTTCACTCTGTTAAGAGCCATCAATGTGTGAATCATTCTTGATGTCCTTCACCAGTCATAGCTAATGTTCCCTCCCCCACCAGCTCGGTCCCAATATTCAGTCTTGATTGGGGTCACCGAGCTGGTGGAACCAGTCTTGGTTTTATAACCCTTTTTAGTGTCTAGGGTGGACCTACCAGGTTTAGCAGCAGCAGCAGCAAGCAGCAGCAAGCAGCAAGCAGCAGCACGCGCGAAATGGGTAAAAATTAGAACTCCGTCGTGGGGGTTCAGATTCGGGTGAAATTTTGGTGGATGATACCTATGGGTGTGAAGTACAATCACACAAAGTTTGAGCAAGAAACTCAACGGTGGCGGCCGGGAACGGGATTTGCAAGTGGCGGACCTCGCTTTCAAAAACTGCACTTTAGGGCCAAAAACGGCCATTTTTGGGCTTAAAAAGCCCTAGAACACATTCAAAACGGCCAAACGAAGGGAAACGGTGGCTACTCTGCACGTGCGGCTTGACTTCCCTGTGTCAACGAGCTTTTTGCCGCCCTCTAACTCCATGACATGTCCCGGAAACGGCCCAAAAAGGCCCCCAGAAGCTTCAAATGCCGAAAGCCACAAACCAAGAATAGGCCATATCTTTGGCTACATGGCTCAAAATGCGATTCCGAGGGCACCTACTCCACCCGCAACCCCCCACTTTTTGTGGTTTCCACCCCTTAGAATTGCCCAAACGGACGCCTACACCCTCGTACTTAGGCCCACTGGGCTGCGGCAAGCTGCAAGCTCAAGCCCAAACAGGTGGGTGCCCAAATGGGTCATTAGGGTCCAATAGGGGCAAAAGGATGACTTTTCTCAAAAATGATCCTAGACCATGTGCGACGCTAAAACAAGTGTTTTTGGACCATTTTGAGCTTGTGGTGCCCCATTTTGGTCCTCCGAAAATCCCAAAATGCCTTGAAAAAAGGCTGTTTTGGGACCAGAAATGGGTCAAGAATGGGTCAAAAACGCGTTTTTCCAAAAATCATCCTAGACCATTTGGGGTGCACAAACGGGTGAAATGAGCCCATTTTGAGCCCATTTTGGGGCATTTTGGCCCCTCACAAGTCCAACAAAAGCCTTGAAAGTGGACCTCGTGGTGATGGGGTTGACTTGCAAGCTGATTTCACTTTGTGAAGAGCCATCAATGTGTGAATCATTCTTGATGTCCTTCACCAGTCATAGCTAATGTTCCCTCCCCCACCAGCTCGGTCCCAATATTCAGTCTTGATTAGGGTTAGGGCTAGGGTTGCTGTTAGGGCTTGCAGCCCTCCTATAGCCCAAATATGAATTCTCTACAAAATTTTGAGCATTTTGAGTATAAACACATAGTATGAAAAAAAAAATTGGCGCCTTCGGCGCCGGACAGTTTTCTCTAGGAACACTTGCTGGTGGCCGACCCGGCACCACTATCTTTCAAAACCCGGGGGGGGGGGGGGGCTGGGGGGTGTCGCATACAAGCACCGGGCCCGGCCGCCCCCCCGTGGAGGAGGCATCGTCCCCCTCCTCCTCCCCCCCTCCTCCGCATCCACGTCCACCACTTGGTCCTCCCCCAAATGCTTGTGGTGCTCGCGTGAACACTTGGAGCCAGGAATAGCTCATGTGCTCCTCCACCCGGTCGCCCCATCCCCTCACCCCCGTCACCGCCAACGCTGCCCACCGCCTCAGCTGCCCCTCCGGCACCCCCGCCCTACCCTTCACGCAACAATCCATTCTCCAATGCCCTCCACGCAGCCGGTATGCGTAGAGGGCAATAATCGTCTCCCCCTCCTTCCACCTTCTCCCGGGGTTGGGGAACGTGATGGCACAGGGAAAGGACATTTTGAGGGGTAGTTCCCGCTGCCCATCTTGCGTCTCCACCTCGACCTCCTAGGTCGTCGCCACGAAGTCCTCCCTTGCCCGCTTCCGTCCTGGGAGGTTGAGCTTCCATGTGAACGGGGGCTGGGACCGCAGCATGGAGAGGCAGCTGATGGGGGGGAGGTCGGCGGGGTAGGCCGTGGCCCCCGTCCCCGCCACGGGGTTTGCGACGACCACGGGGTCTGAGGCGGGGGATGCAGGGGGGGCTGCGGGAATGGCTGCCCGGGCATCTGCGGGGGTGGCACGTGGAGGGTCAGGTGGCGGACTGTGCCCGACTGTGCAGTGGCACGAGTGTGCCCGGCTGGGTGGAATCGCTTGCGGGCGTGTGTGGCCGTGGCCGCACGGGGATCGGGCAGCAAGCAGTGCCATTGCTCCTAAGAATGAAATGAAAAAGAATAGTGTAACTAACCAAATACGCGCGAACTTCATGAATCTGCATGCCTGACCAAATTTGAAGCATTTGCGAATGGCGCGGCACAATGTCGCGAACTTTGCGCCCACTTCGCGCGAATACGGGATAGAAGACAATGCATACCTCACATTCACACGAGCAGGTCACTGTCCACGTCCCTTTCTTGGAGTCCTTTGCCCGCTTCCACGCCGGCTCAGCGTGGAGCAGCCGCCAGGCAATGGCAGGGCGTGTGGGGGGCAGTATAGCCCCCAGCGCCCACGTCACCTCCACGTCCCCATCCGTTGAATCCCCCTTCACGACCTCCATCTCGTACGACCCATTCCACATCAAGATGTCCCCAGCGTGCACGATGATGGGGGAGATGTCGTGGGCGGAGCGGGAGAGCAACACGGGGTGGTGTGTGCACACGGGGGCGCTTGGCTCCACCTCGGGGGGGCTGAAGATGTCGTCCACCATGTCCCGGGTGGCCAGCCCCACCCCAAGCCGCTAATCCAACCCCCAACAGCCACAGTTGCCCAAAAGTGGGCACGTCCTCCCCGCCCTCCCCGACCAGCAGGCCGAGGCGGCCTTGAGCTCCAGGGGGAGGGGGGGGTCGAGATGCGTCGTATTCGGCTTAACCCACGAATGACGCCGATCGGGGGTCCACTGCGTGAGCAGTGCCCCCTGCATCTCGTGCCGGGGGGGGGGGGGGGAGGGGAGCCCGTGGTGCCGGGCAGTGCTGACGAGGACAAGGACCTCCCCCTGTTGGAGGAGGACCTCGTCCCACCTCTGCTCCGTGGCCTCCCCCAGCGCCGTTCCCGGCTGGGCGTTGATGCGGTACTGGGGGGAGAGGGCCACGAAGGTCGAGATGTGGCAGCTCGAGGGGTAGCGGTCAGGGGGGGGGGGGGGGCATGTCCGGGGCAGTCGAAACATCCGTGTGGGGGAGCTGGTCCCCCGACTCAGCACCCGACACGATGATGGAACAAGGCATGTCAAACAAGTCTTCAAACGGATCGGGGACACGGTCGTTGATGCTACTAATAAATTCTTTAATAAGGGTACTTGCCATGCCCGAGGTTTTGGTGGGCTTGGACATGTACCGCTGATGGAGGGTGGGGTCCTTCCTCTGCTCCTCCACCGGTTTCACATTGAACACCGGGTCAAAATGTTGAGGAACTTGGTTCCCCCCCGCCCAAATTTTTTCCACCCTCCCCCGGGTGGTCTTGCAGTCCTCCGCGGCAAGAATATCGCGGTGAACTGACGAGCCATCGGGGGGGATGAAGGGGGGGGGGGGTTCCGCGACTCCCCGATACCAAGTGAGCCCCTTCATCCTATGGAGAGTGGGGAGAGTGATATCGGAGATGTGGTGGAGAGGGGGCACGGTCGGGTGGCTGGGCAAGATGCCCTGATCGTCCCACCACTGGGCCTGCATTGCCTGCCATTCAAAAAGAAGGTTAGAGTGGTCAGCCTGCGGCTCACCGGCAACAAAGTAGTTATTGATGGCAATCATGTCCATCTGCATGGAGCAGTGAAGGAGGCCAGTGGTGGGGTAGATGGCACAGAGGCCGGGCTTGGGTTTGCCCACGGTGTGTGTGGCCATGATTCCCAAAAGGCTGTCCACGGTTGAACCGGCAGGAATGAGCCGGACGGCCCGCAACCCCGGGAGGGCGACCTACAACTCCCGAAAAAGGTGAGTGGCCCAACCTTTTTTCCCAAACCATCCCGCCGTTTCGGGTGTTCGCATGCCAACATGAATCAACTGGGGGGGAGTGGGCAACCCCTTCGCCCACCCCACCACCTCCTCCACTGCCAGGCCCCCCGTGTACGTGGCCTCCTCCAATGTGCCGGAGCGAAGGGGGATGCCCTGGTAGCGGCCCAGGGTGCCATCGGACGGGTCGGGAGTGAGAGTGACCCAATCTAGGAAAGGGGACGCGACTGTTGAGTAGACATTTTCACAAAGAAAGCGAAGGTGGGGTTTGAACAAAAGACATGCAACAAGAACAACGTGCTCATGCAAAAACCAAAGGATATTCGCGCGAAGTTCGCGCCAATGTGAATGCGGATATAGCTGCGAATACGAGGTTGTGAATCGGAACGCGAATTCATTTTTTTTGTGAATGTAAGCTACATTATGAGCGATTCAAGGTGCAATTCACGTCATTTGAACTTTCATGAATTTTTGGCGAAGTAAGCATAGCAAAGGCACAAAGACAAGGCACCACGGGCAAAACGGGTTAGAAATCAACAACGTGAGCGTACTCATTCAAAAATTCCGTGTACAGTGGGTACATATACCTCATGCGGTATTCCTTAAAAGGTCTACACCCTACAATGATTCACCGCATCCCATGTTCACTAATGTATACGGCATGCGGTGAATCCTGGAAGGGTCTAAACCATCCAAGAATTACCACATCCCCTGTACACTAGTGTAGACCACATGCGGTGAGTCCGTGAAGGGTCTCCGGCCTCCAAAAATTCACCGCATCACCCGTACACTGATGTATACCTCGTGTGGTGAATTGTTCAACGGTGTACATCCTCCAAAGATTCACCGCTTCACCGGTACACTAACGCATACCTCATGCGGTGAATCCTTGAATAGGCGACACCCTTCAAAGATTCACCACATCACTTGTACACGGCCAAGGATTCACCGCATCCCTTGTACACGAATGTATACCTCATCCGGTGAATCCTTGAAGGGTCTACACCCTCCAAGGATTCACTGCATCCCCTGTACACTAATGTATACGTCATGCGGTGAGTCCTGGAAGGGTCGACACCCTCCAAGGATTCACCGCATCACCTATACACTAATGTATACCTCATGCAGTGAATCCTGGAAGGGTCTACACCCTTCAAAAAATCACGGCATCCCATGTACACTAATGTATACGTCATGCGGTGAATTCTGGAAGGGTCTACACCCTCCAAAAATTCACGGCATCCCATGTACACTAATGTAGACCTCATGCGGTGAATCGTTCAAGAGTCTACACCCTCCAAGGATTCACCGCATCACCTGTACACTAATGTATACGTCGTGCGGTAAATCCTGGGAGGGTCGACACCCTCCAGAGATTACCACCTCCCCTGTACACCATGGTAGACCTCATGCGGTGAATCCTTGTAGGGTCTCCAACCTCCAAAGGATAGCATGCACGAAGTGGCCCCCCCCTACCTCCCCCCCCCCCTACCTACCTCCCTCCTACCCCCCCCCCCCCCACCTCCCCCCCCCCCTACCTTCGGCTCGCTTTGCTCGACAGACGGCTCGCTTCGCTTGACGCAGGGGCCAGCCCCCGCACCCCCCTTAAATAACATGACTCCTGCGTTGGCCACAGACCGCCTTTTGTGTGTTCCGCCTTGTGTGTGCACCGCCTTCTGTGTGTACCGCCTTGGCTGTGGCCCCTTAAATAACAAGACCTGCGGTGGCCACAGCCTCCTGTTTGTGTGTTCCGCCTTGTGTGTGCACCGCCTTCTGCTTAGGCGGCTCTATACGCACGTAGCAAAATTGCCACAGTTCCCAAATGGGTACCACAGGAGCTGTGCTGGCAATACGGCCGATGCTGTCAAAAGCAGAAGCCAGACTTCATCCTCGGACTGTCTGTCGCGTCGGGGAACAATACCAAGCACATGCAGTAGCCAACCAGCCGCTGCCAGACCAATGGTGCTGCCTCATGCACCCTCATCGCAAATGAAAATATTCGGGACCTTCACCCTAAACTTGTCGGGCACACATAAGCAAATAGTCCTCTCCTCGAACCGATAGGTCGGGTGACCGACTGCCTGATCAAAAAAAGAGGTCATAATATACTGCCAGCCTCCACACTCCTCAGAGTCGCGCAATTGATTAACCAAGAACTTAACGTCGGCCGCCATTCCACCAATAGCCACAGGTACCAACTTCGCAGCAACCTTCAGCACCAGCGGATGGATATCGTCCATTTGTTCCTTCGTACACTCAATGAAGACCTGTTGTCAAAAGCACATTTCATTACAGATGGGCACTGCAGTACCTAAAGTGACCAGCAATGCGAAATCGATCCCATTCTTATGCCTAATGGTTGCATAACGCTTTGTACTCCCTCAATGCAATCGTATACGGAATAGCCTTGCCAGGAACCAACGCAATTGCCTCTGCCCGAGCTCCGGTTGCTTCAGTCCCATCCTGCGGCTTGTTGAGCCAGATAGTTGTTGATTTCTCCCCATCAGTCGTTGTCACTGCAGTTTCCTTGACAGGCCTCGCCAGCGCAATCCTCAGGTCAGCCCATTCCTCATCCTGCCAAAGCGGTGCTTTCTGGATGGTGTCCCAGCTTGGTAAGGGATTTTCGGCACTCTAGGTCCATTTCCCCAGTGACAATTTGGCGGCCCTCGGCGACTTTGCAAGCAGTTTGCGGACTCTTTGCATTTCATGCACGTTCACTGTTAGAACAGGAGACCACTGGTACCACTGGGGTCGAAACAGCCTTACGTCGTGGGTCCGGGGGGGGGGGGGGGGGGGCTCAACAGCGATCGCGCCAGACCCTGCCGCCCCATAAACATACGTCGAGAAGGATGGATGAGCGTGTTGTCCGGGTGAAGGTACAGCATCTCCCACAGGCGGTCCCGCTTGAACAGTCTGGCCTTGGCATGTAGTCCTGCGATCTTGGCCCCATCTCCAGCCATGTACAGCAGTATTTCATCCATCTGGTCACCATGCAGTCCCGTCAACGGCCGCAGAGTGTAGGGGTTGAGCACTGCAGTGCAAAAATTAGGGTCGCATCGAATTTGGGCACTGCAGTTCCCATGATCACCAAAAGACGACGAAAACAGGTGCTCAGAGGACATAATACCTTCACCGGCAGTCTTCTCAAAGGTGTCAATAAACTCAGCCACGCGGCCACCAGATATCTGCAGTAATGAAACCAGCGGTCTCCAATTTTTCCAGATTGAGTCCTGGCAGGGATACAGTGTTGGACAGGCCACAGGTACGCAAAGGACTGACAACGGTGGTCTCATCGTGCATCTCTCATACCACAGATGTTTTCTCGCCCAGCCGGCCACACTTCCGCAGAGCCACCAGCAGCATCTCTTTCGCTTTGCCCTTCTGCACTTCAGTCCAAATTCGAGCGGCCACTTGTCCCATACTTAGCTTGCTCACTGAGTGTTGTACCGCATTGTGATCGCCTCCAATAATCTCTCTGATGTCAACAGGACAGTCGTGTCTGATCTCCTCGCAATAGACGTGTTGTAACCAGTCCGGCAGTGCCCGTGACTTCTCACGGTATTCTCGGTGAAGTCTTTGGAGTGCCGTCAGGATATGAGCCCCACCCAAGCAGTAGGGAATTTCAGCTGATAGAAAAATGCACCACAGGGAGATGGGAGATGGGAGATATCAGCGAGATGGGCACTGCAGTGCCAAAACGACCAGACTGTGTGAAAATAACGACAGGCGTGTGGCAGGATGGTAGTGTACCTTCGTTTCGCCATATGAGAATGTTTGAGATAGGCCGGCAGGGTGGATTTGTCCTCAAGCTTGCGATCCGCGATAGTACTCAGTCCTCGTCCCTCTCTCTGGTCTGCCCACGCGTGAGGTCGGTGTCAAACTTTATCTTGGTCAGCTGTATCTTGACCAGCTCCTTTTTGATCCACGTTGTCCGGAATGTTTCCGTTGCCCCGCTTCACTGGAGCCTGCCCCGACTGCGCCCGTGTCTTCTCTGCTGTGTGAACGGCTTGCGATGCGGTCTGCTGCTCATCCCCTTCCGGCAGTTCGGTATCCGAAGGCATAGCTTAGCAAAGGCGCTAACAAAGGGTCACACGACACACTACAAAAGGCCACAGGGCTGCAAATTGTTGATTTACAGGCTTCTAATGTTGATGACCACTGGCAGCGCTCGACGATTGAACACAGATGGCAGAAATAGCATCACAGTCGGATGCACCTGGTAAAAATCGAGGGTCAAACTCATTCAGCTCCGAAAGGACAGCAACGGGGGCGTCGGAATCATCACTGTGAACAGACACTGCTTCTGGAGGGGGGGGGTCCGGGTCCCATCCATCATCACCCACAAAATCAGCAGCCCTCGGGTCTGGATCTCCGGCTGCCCCACCAGCGGGGGGGGGGGGGTCCTCATCACTGTCACTGTCGCCATCAGCATTGGGGGGGGCGGGTATCCGGGCGGGGTCCCTTTGCGCAAAAGCGCGTGCTGGCCGGCGGCGCTTGTACCGGTCTGGTGTATTACATGCGCGTAACATGTCCTGTGCCTGTGCTACTGCTGTGTCCATATCACCTGGAGGACGTTGTGGCACGTGTCCACCCAGCTCTGTCATCACGTCAGCATCAACTTTAACAGGTTTAACAAGTGTCTGCAATGTCTTGGCACATAGATCTCGGTAATGCTCTGCAGTGAGCACTGTATCTAGTATGCAAGGAAAATCCATCTTGGCAGGATCCCACCTGTCTTGCACGATACTCGACTGCTGACTGGACCAGACCAGGGGGGGTATAACACCAACATCAAATCGCGCCATCAATCTGGTGAAACGACGATCAACCAGTTGTGGCAGTCCCTTGGGAACATTAACGTACTGCAGGTCCTTTGGGGTCTGGTCTGCAACGGGAGTGAGTATAAACAGGTCATGCACCTGTTGCAACGTACAGTTCCCAGGGTGTTGTGCCATTAAGTGCACAACACGGCTTAACAGGGCCTCACACGGTTCCTCACTGTGTGCCACACCAGGTAAGCGGGCAAACCACTGGGACCACAACAGCCTAGCAACAACAATGGTGCGCACATATTCAACCTTGTCCTCATAACCTAGGGTGAGCCTCAGAAGGACGTGTAGGCAACGGCTCAACAATGGCCCTGCAGCGTGCTGCTCTCCCTGTGCAGACCAATGACAATCCCTCACTTGCGACCCAATAATAAACAAGGCTGGAATGTAACCATATAGCAGTGTTACCAACCCTTGCACCTGTGTAAGAAGTGTGCTGTGATTAGCGTTACCCGGTCGGTGCAAACCCCTTAGAGTCTGTAACTTCTGTTCCAAAGGTTGGCGCCACTTGTGGGCCAAGTGCAAGAGAACCAGAATCATACGCTCCATATAGATGAGTTTCGGAAAGTTGGGCACTGCAGTGCCCAAATTGAGTGAACCATAGGAAAAATAGGTAAATAAAGGGAAGAATCTTCTGTAGCACAGGGTTACACAATATTTATATGGGTGCCATGTGCCATACACTACCGGGGTACGTGTAATGAACAGGGGCACGTTGTACCCAGCATAGCTGATGCTGTAAACGAGCTTAAGGACACGGTAGTGGATATTTTCGTCGACCAACAATGGAAAACGGTGCTGTGTGTGCTGCTGCACCTCCTGGAGCCCGTGAATAATAGAGACAAGGTCGGGGGTAGCAGACACAGTTAGGTCTGTGAGAAAAAAGGGGTCCAAGCTGGGCTGGTAACATTAGCCCGTCGTATGTCCAAGGGACAACGAACATGTTGAAGGCGGATGGGGTCGTCCATCAACCCTTGCAAGCCATCAATGAAGTTTTTATGGCTCTGCACCAACAAGTCTGCAGTGTACCCAATCCTCTGCCGCAAGACCGAGAGGCTAGGAAAAGACGGCATAACATCAACAGGTCGTTTCAATAGTATGATAGCTGTACAATTAAGGGACCGGTTCTCATTACCAGGCACAGGCCGGAAGTTACGTCTATAAAAATTATCAAACCACAGAACAGCGGGTTTACCTTCCAAGGTCTGCCAAAGACTCGTGCACGCAGTTGCTCCTTGAACTGCAAAGGAGGCTACATTGTAAGAACATTGACCCATGTGAGCCAAACACCTACGTTGCACACGACTCTTGGGTTGAACACCTACAGCCCTCTTGGCACGTGGACGACACCTCTTGTGTAGAACAGACCATATATTAAAAATCTCTTGCTCAGCAACACGGAACCATTGGTCCGGCAGACAATTCACGGTCCGCCTGTCCCTTTGTTGGATGTATTCACCAACAGACCGCCTACTTCTCCACTCCAACCGGAGATCTAACACCCACGTACAAAACGCATCGGCACCCTTATCCACACGCACAGCCTCAAACAGATCCTCCTTTGAAGCATATACCTTCGAACTAAGGAACTGCCGGAAGGGAGCCGCATCCATGGACAAAAGTCCTGTTCGCAGGCAGCAAAGGTAAGGGGACAAAGAAAACAGAGACACTATCACAAAACAAACCTGATGCGGCATAGACCAAAAGCAGCTAGCGAAGATCCAAACAATGTATCCCCCAATGGACGTGGAACGTTCCAAAGCCTGGGTACACTCCAAGGTGGCAGTCAGACAACCGGCAATATATTTCCAATGAGCAGAGGATGAGTACCAACGTCCGATGATTCATACGTCCTTTGTCAGGTGTTACGCAATGGGAACCAATAGGAGTGAAATACGGAGTTTTCAATTTTTCGGACACTGCAGTGCCCAAAAGTACTGGAAGTCCATTTTCAAGTGCACATTTGGACAGGAATGGAAGTGATTGGGCAAGGTACATTGTACGTGGCCTTCCGAGTATAACACCGTGGTGCGATGACCCATGGATAACGGGTATACCAAGTTTTGATGCATGTTGCTGCAGTATGACATCACCTGTGGAGATGACTACAGAGGTGTACTAGATAACCCACTGAAAAAAGCCATTTCAAATTTTTGGGCACTGCAGTGCCCAAAAATTTTAAATGATACAATTTTCAGCCCGGAATAGGGGGTGTATACGTACACCTCTGTAGCAACAAAAGGCGAGGTTGTTGTATCCCACGATAAAAATCCACGTGGGGTTGGCCGAAAAAATGATATGCTTTTTTTGAGTGCAAAAAACGGATGTTGAAATCGCCATGAATCGTGCCTTTTAGCAACGAAGTCTACGTGCGTATAGAGCCGCCTAAGTTCTGTATGCACCGCCTTGGCTGTGGCCCCTTAAATAACATGACTCCTGCGGTGGCCACAGGCCGCCTTTTGTTGGAACCGCCTTGTGTGTGCACCGCCTTCTGTGTGTATGATCCTACCCCCCCCCCAAACCCACCCCATCCCCCCCCTACCCCCCCCCCGACCTTCTCGACCCCCCCCCTACCCCCCCTACCCCCCCGCTACCTCCAAGGTAGGGGAGGGGGGCGACTTCGTGCGAGTGATATATTTAAAAAAATAGATTCACCGCATCCCCTGTACACGAATGTATACCTCATGCGGTGGATCCTTAAAGGGTCTACACCCTTCAAGGATTCACCGCATCACCTGTACACTAATGCATCTGTCATGCGATGAATCCTGGAAGGGTCGACACCCTCCAAGAAATATCACATCCCCTGTACACTAGTGTAGTCCTCATGCGGTGAATCCTTGAAGGGTCTCCACCCTCCAAACATTCACCGCATCACTTGTACACTAGTGTATACCTCATGCAGTTAATTTTTAAAGGGTCCACACCCTCCAAAGATTCACGACATCATTGGCACACTGGTGTATACCTCATGCGGCAAATCATTGCAGGGTCTAAACCCTCCAAAGATTCACCACATCCCTTGTACACTACTCATGCGGTGAATCCTTGAAGGGTCTACACCCTCCATAGATTCATAGCATCACCTTCACACTAGTGTATACCTCATGCGTTGAATCCGTGCAGGGTGCAAACCCTTCACGGAGTTACCGCATCACTTGTACACTAATGTATACCTGATGCGGTGAAGCGTTCAAGGGTCTACACCCTGCAATGATTCACCGCATCACCTGCACACCAAGGTGTACCGCATGCAGTGAATCATTGCAGGGTCTACACCGTTGGGGGTTCACGGCATCACGTGCACATTTCTATTGTATACCTCATGCGGTGAATCCTTGAAGGGTCTACACCGTTCAAGAATCGACGGCATAACCTGCACATTGGTGTATACCTCTTGCAGTGAATCGTTGAGAGGTCTGCACCCTCCAAGGATTCACCGCATCACCTGTACACTAATGTGTACCTCATGCGGTGAATCGTTCAAGGGTCTACACCCTCCAAGGATTCACTGCATCACCTGTACACTAATGTGTACCTCATGCGGTTCATCTATGAAGGGTCTGCACCGTTCAAGGATTAACGGCATAACCTGCACACTGGTGTATAACTCATGCGGTGAATCCTTGAAGGGTTTAAACCCTCCAAGGATTCACCACGTTCCCTGTACGCAACTCATGCGGTGATTCGTTCAAGGTTCTACACACTCCAAGGATTCATGGCATCACCTGTACACTAATGTGTACCTCATGCGGTTCATCTATGAAGGGTCTGCACCGTTCAAGGATTAACGGCATAACCTGCACACTGGTGTATAACTCATGCGGTGAATCCTTGAAGGGTTTAAACCCTCCAAGGATTCACCACGTTCCCTGTACACAACTCATGCGGTGATTCGTTCAAGGTTCTACACACTCCAAGGATTCATGGCATCACCTGTACACAAGTGCGTACCTCATGCGGTGAATCCTTGAAGGGTCTACACCCTCCAAGGATTCACCGCATTCCCTGTACACTAGGGTTACCCTCATGCAGTGAATCCTTGAAGGGTCTACACCCTTCAAGGATTCACCGCATCACTTCTACACTAGGGTATACGTCATGCGGTGCATCCATGCAGGGTCTACACTCTCCAACGATTCACTCCATCACCTCCACACTAATGTATACCTCATGCGCTCAATCATTCAAGGGTCTACACCCTCCAAGGATTCGCCGCATCACTGTATACCTCATGCGGCGAATCCTGGAAGGGTCTACACCCTTCAAAGATTCAACGCATCCCCTGTACACTAGTGGAAACCTCATGCGGTGAATCCTTGAAGGGCCTACACCCTCCAAGGTGCGATGCGCTTGCTGCCAATGCCAACACAACCGCCTGCACGTGGGAGGGGGGGGGGGGGGTGCTACAGATGGGGTCACCGCCGCCTACCATGCGTTTGTGCTCTTCATGCCCTTGTTTTTGGGCCACTAGCTTGCTCTTGCCCACCAATATCTGGGGGCAAGCCGGTCAAGCGGTCGCGTCTGACTGCCACTACTTTCCCTCCCTTCGCCTGGTCGAACTGCAGTTGAGGCCCGGCCGTTCCCCTCCCCTTGGATAATCCCTTCCGATCAATTGACGTCTGCCCTCTACAGCCCTATGAGCCAAACTTTTGTTCGCGTTTGCCACGTGTCTTGGCCGCCACTTGCTGTCGTTTCTCTTTCACTGTTGCTGCCCTTCATTGATTGGTGGTTCAGTTGTGGCTCCTGTGCTAGTTTTTGAATCTGTTAACGAGTGCTTGCGGGAGGTTGCACTCACACAATGCCCCTACATATTCACTGATGCAACTATCATGCACTGTGCCCCCACAAATACAGTGCTTGGCGTTGCACATGTACTTCCCGGCGGTCTTCACGTGTGCACAAATCGGGCACTCTACATGTACTTTTCCCGGCGCTGTCACCACTGACATGAAGTCCGCCTTCCACATGCGAAGCTGTGCACACAACCACACACCCAAATGTCCTCCATTTCCGCCCAGTGGTGCGCACTGCCTGTGATTCCATGCACCACACCCATAACATGTGTATCGTGGTTCTGCCCCTTGTGCGGCGCACAACTCCGCATTGCATCACCTTGCTTTGTCGTCTTTCTGCGTTGTCTCTGGTGTTTGCTGGGTCTGCCGAATCAATTGCCTGGGGCCCTCCTTCTGTGCTTCCGTCCACCTATCTTCTCTGATAACTTGCGCTAGCAGATGTCCCTCCACTGTCCGGCTTGGGGTCCCCTCTATCTTTTCCGGCAGACGGTGCTTTATCCCTTGGCCCATTTGTTGTGTATCTTGTGGGTGCATTTCGTTCCATACTCTCGCCATAGCGTGGAATAGGCATAGCCCATCCAATGGTGTTTGGAAGATCGTCGTTGTCTTAGGGAGCTCGTCTTCTAACTGCCCTGTGCCCGGTCACACCACTTTACGTCGGTCTGGTGCCTAGCGCAGCTACAATACCACCCCCGGCGGTAGGATATTCCACAATGGGGTTCTCCACTTGCTATCTCATCTCACTCCACCATCACTTTCTTGGTGGCCATGGGCAACCCCGCCTCCCGCGTCTTGTACAATGGGCTTTCCCGTGCCATCTTGTCCCTTGAGTACACGCTAATGTGTACCCCTTCCAATTGCGCAAAGACCACAATTTCTGGCCACCATCCGTACGACCGCGGTCCCGTCCCCGGCCTCATTTGCTGGACGTATCCGCGGACCACTTCCCTATCTTCCCTTGTCTGCTCTGGCTGGTGGCAGTTCCCCAGCAATTGCAGAGGATGCTCCTCTCTTTGTGTTTCCCTCCACTATCCTTCCACTGGGTCCTAATTCGGCCTCCCCTGCTCTCCTTCCGGCCCCGGACCCTGTTGCTGACAGCGTCCTTCTTGGCTGTGATGCAAACCTGTCGTCTCCCCTGTCCTCCGCCCGCCTTGATCCACCGTGCGGCAATTATGGGGCGACTTGTTCTTGTGGGCGTCGTTGCACTGTGTCCACTGGGCATTGAGGGCCCTCCCCTTGCGTGAGTCCCCCTCCTCCCGCCTTCCCCCTCGGCATGGTCGTCAGGGTCGTCTGGGTGCCGGAACTGGCACGTCGCTTTACAAAGGCACGTCCTCCCATACCAGCACCTTCACTTATGGGGCTTCTCACGGCCCCCTCGCCCATTCTTTTGGCGTTCCGCAACATCCTGCGGAACCACGCGCACAGCTCCCCTTGTCTTAGTTCCCTCGCTGTCCACCACCGCACCAAGAATTTCCCCACACCCGGTCCATTTCCCAGTGCCATACCCGCGCTGCAGCGCCGCCGATGCAATCTTCTATACCCCGACTTTATAAACTGTCTCATGGTGGAGCACAGCCTTTGCGCTCTGATGACCCCCGCCCCCCCCGAAAAAAAGGACGCGGGGTTGAGGGTCAAAATTGGAAATTCATTGGGGTATTGTTTGGTGAAATGATGATCTTGGGATTTGGGAACATCCAATTGCATACAAAGGGGTATCAACATGAATACCCCCCAAAAGGGGGGCCACATGGCGCTCGCACCTGTGCTTGGTCTAACAACCCTCTTCGACGTGAATTTCTTTGCCAAATATTTTTGTGATAGTAACTGGCAATGTTTCAAGTGAGGGAGGGAGGAAGGAGGAATGAGAAAAAGGGATGGAGATTTTCCCCTTCCCGTTCAGACCAATGATGAAAAAGACAGTTCTTTGATTCAACTAGTCAAGCACACCCAACTTGCAAACACTACACCCATTTACAGATGGCAAGAGTAAGAGACCCCATCTGCATTCAAATTTGCATTGAAGCACACCTGTCGTGACAGACGTTCCAAGGTGGGGCGCTTGTTCCACCCAACCATCGACTGCATGGCGCTGTTCAGTTCATCTGCCAGCACTGTGCGCATCATTGGGTTGAGCAAGAACGCATGCGGGCTCACTGTGGGGTCCACATACGCCACGAGAGAAAAAACCTTCTCCAGCAACTCACTCCTGACATTAGGGGGAATTTCACGATACTGGGGCATGGGCTGCTCTGCCTCATCCATGGCATATTGATTCTGCGTCTGAGCAGGGTTATGGGCAGTCTCTGGCTCCTTTTGGTCGTCCTCCACTCCATCCTCCTCCTCCTCCTCCTCCTCCTCCTCCTCCTCCCCCTCAACCTCCTCATCCCCTTCCGACTCCATCTTTCCTTCATCACACGGAGCCTCTGGCAATCGTCTATCGTGTGTGCAGGCCTTGCTGGCTTCTGCTGAGGGTGTGGTCTGTGCATCACAGTCGTAAACAGCCTGCAATTCATTGCTGCCGTACTCCAAGATTAAAGCCATGTCTGCACCGCTTTTCACCAGCTCGATGAAATGCTGGCACCGCAGCATGAACAACAGATCCTGCCGCAGCTCCAAAATCTGGGGCGCTACAGTTCGCAGCATCTGCAGCACCTCTGGAATGTTGCCCGCAAGCAATGCATCCAGCACCTTCCGTCGCTGTCGAATCCCCTCCAAAGTTTTCTCCACTTCCTTTTCAGCCCCGCAGCTTTTCGCCAAAGCCAGAGCACTCTCAGGATACCCCTGCTGCACCAGATATGAAATGATGCACCGGCAAGATATATTGTCCACGTTCGGAACCTGCACCTTGTGGATGATCTGAGACCAGCAAGCATGGAACCAGGGCAGGCCGCATTCTGTTTCCCTCCCTGTCGCATACAGCAAAGCTGGCGTGCAAAGCACGCAACCTGGGATCTGGGACTTTCACGAGAAGGTATGCATCACTGTAGGGAGGGGGGATCTGCATGCCGCAGCCGCACCGCAAGCCACATGCAACATCGATAATCTAAACAGGCAACATCGTAATAAAAATCTTAGTTACCACAAGATTCCTCCCACTACGGAGCACAGGGGAGCAACTACACCCCACAGGCAGAACGGAAGAGGAGGACGTGGCTTTACTGCTTAGATTCCGAGAATTTGCACACGGCAAAACATCGCAATGACACAAACCATCACTGCAGTCACCACCTGCCCTTGTCACTCGTTTATGCCGTTTTCGGCGTGTAAGGTCACACATCTGGTGTCATTCACGACGTAAGTCAGTGATTTATGGTTCAAGGAGCCAAGGAACCGGCAAGTGTGGCTTGCGTGGTTCTTTGACTGAACGCACACTTCTCTTGCACCCAACAAGCCACTCTGAAACAACTGCTCGAACAGCACTGGCAATCAGTTTTCCACGGCAAGTGAATCGATGTCGAGCTGACAGTTCGAGCTGGCAGTTTTCTATTTTTCAAATTTACCACAACAAGACCCCTCGTAAGTGCTGTCACTGCATTTACACGGCTCATCCTGACAATTGCATAGGCTGGTTGCAGTCCAGGTGGCCCGAAGTGGAAATGTTGCCTCACTATACATGATTTCCCGCAAACAGACCACCCAGGTACCACCAGCGCCAGGACCGAGCGCAGGCAGTGGGGCTAAGACACCAGCTCAGGCTGCCATTGTGTTTGTCGCGAGACACCGAGACACCGAGTGGCCACGTGAACGACAAGCAGGTAGGAGTAGGGCAGAAAAATCGGGGAACCTTGACCTCACTTCGCGAACTGAGAGCACAGCACCTGGTGCACCCGACTGCGCTCCTCTTGCACATAACTCTGGAGGTCGTAGCAAAAAGGCTCCAGTCCACAATTGATCTCCATGCACTCACCTTCGCTTCGCATGCCAACGATGGGATACAACTCACGCTCGTGGACGTCCACGAAAGCGTGTCCCAGGAAAATGCCGTTCTTTGTGTAACCTATGGAACCAGCCATATAGTTGACAACGCACCCCACAATGTCGCCAGTGGTGTATACAGGCCCGTAGGGCTCACCAGCGCCACAACCACGAAACTTTTTACCGTCGTCTCCGTGGTATCCATAGGAACCTTTGTCCCAGCCCGGGAGTTTGTGGGCAACCGGTACAGCTTTCGTGCACACCCCTATGCCCATAAATCCATCTCGGCCTTTGCTGATAATCTTCACCTCAAAATAAAATATGCCGCACTCCAAAGGAATGGGGTGATTGGAGCGTACTTGGGCAGAATCGGAGTCATCAGTGCCTGAAGAATGACATATTTGGGCAAAACTACGAAAGCTAAACCTGCTGGTGCAGTCAGTCACTTCCTTCCCCTGAGGGCAACGGACTTTTTGTGGTTGTTAATCAGCGGTTGAAGGCACACGTACAGGCAGGTACCTGGTCCTTTGTATTCAACACGTAGATATGCCGGTTCTCTGACAGTAATGTGAGGACTTTTGTCGGAGGGGCTGAAAGAAGTTGGTAAAAGGGAGAGCCGGCCAGGTTGGGTTTCGCCAATGGCCTCCAGGTAGAACTGTGACTTGCGATTGTTGTTCTCGACGTCTCTGAGAGCTTTGCTTCTTGACATTATTTCATGCTTTTCCAACCCTTACGCGTGAAGCAGCTGAAGTCAGCAGGGTAAAAGCAACGACCGAAGCTTCGTTGAGTGCCCGTGGGCACTACAGCAACGGCTGGAAATAAGTTCAGTCAGGGATTATGCAGGGTCGAGTTGAGAAACTGTGTTTCTTTGCATTTAGATGGTTCAGCGAACCAACTAATTCCAAAACAAAGTCGCTAACCTCGGCCATACACGTACCTCAGGAGAGAAAACCCAGCTAACCGGGGCACGTGCAACTCGGAGAGACTAGTGCCTACTAGTGCCCACTAGCTGCCAAGATGTCGGGAATATTGGATCGATTAAGCTATGCAGGCGGCAAAGCAACAACAAGTGTAATTCGAGGCTGCCAACAAAACAAAGATGACCGGCTGAGACACCATCAATTTGACTGTCTGTCGACTACTCTGGTGCAGGAAATAAAAGTACGTGACTGGGAACAGATTTCTCAACTTTTGAGCTACACCTGTCGGAATTTTCTTGACGTTTTCTCAAAAAATCCGACGATTCGAGCCAGTGTTATCACGAGTGTTACTGTAAATACGTTGCCATCAGAACCGTGATTACGTTGCCATAGGTAGGGGGGACCAGTCCAGTGGGGAGCAGGATTTGGAGGACTTTCACCGGACGGCGTAAGCCGAAGGTGCCATGCGGATTCAAATTCAACGAGAGGAAGGCAAAACACAACAGGGGATCTGGACGCAGCAGAGGACACTTTCGAGAGGGGCACAATGGCTGCGCGGTCGCGATCCCAAATCTAGAGGTGCTATAGCGGCGGTGACGGGGATGGTTAAGCAGATATGACCTCTTAAGCAGATCGGTCAGATCGGCTGAGCAGATCGGTCAGATACGAGCCGCGCGCTGAGCATCTGGCGCCGCAACTGTGCGCGACCACTGTGAAACTGCTCGCTGCTGCAATTAAAATCAGTGAAATGCTTGATTTTATGGGATTTTCAGCAGCTCACTAATTTCTTTTACGTGTCGTAGTCGCTCCTTGCAATATTTCAGGTAATGCTTGAACCATGACCTCCAACAGTGTGTATTTACTTTATGGAATAAGATTAGATTGCAGAAAAAGACAAGAACAAAATCAAATGGAAAGTATGTACGTCACATGCAAGCTATTGCAGAATGCTCTATGCAGTAAAGAACATGCCTTTGTTCCTTCTTCACTATTATTTTTTTACACTCTATGAGATACGATCGGATGAGAAAGAAGGAAAGAATTCAATCAAATGGATACTACGTATGTCATGTTGCATAAATGCTATTGTCGAGCGATGTAAGAGGTAAAGATCATGCCTTTGTTCCTTGCCCAACCGTGTGAATATTATCAGATTGAGAAAAAAGAAAGGAATTTCACCAAATAGGGGGTAAATGTGTCCCCTAGCATGAATGGTAATGCAGAGGGCTGTAAGGACTAAGGAACATGCCTTTTTTCCTCTTCCAACAGCGTGTTTCTATAACCTTTCTGGAATATGATCGGATTGGAGAGAAAGACAGAGATTCCGCAAATGGAGAGTATGTATGTCACCTTGTATGAATGTTATTGCAAAGTGTTGTAAAGAGTAAAGGACATGCTTTTATTCATGCTTCATGAAAACCATCCATTTCCATTTTTTTTCAAGCCCTTTTTCTTGTCTAAAATACATTTTTAATAGAGCGAACATATGCGTCTTGTTTTTCTAGCACTTGTCCCTCCGAATCTTTGCATTTTTGATTCGCCTCTCACTCGTCTAGCTTCTGAACAACATCAAAGAAAGCCTTCCATTTTGTTCTGGGTGTGTTTCCGAAAACCAATGCTTTATTTTGCGACAACAACAGCACCGCAAATACACATGTGTGCCTGTGTGTGGCTCCTTCGCGTGGCCTACCCTATACCCCGGGCTCGTTGTTGTCTCATGGGGGTGGGTGCACCAATGCGTTCACGTGGCCTTAGGTCTCCTAGAGTTTTTCTCTACGTGGGGGCGGAGGTCACCTCTACCCTTAACCCAAACGCACGGCCTTTTTCTCCTCAACCCAGACAACAAGATATAAAGAACCAATAGCAGAGGTTGTTGAAGAAAAAAAATGGTAGGGTATGTGCGCATCTGCGCATGTGCGCCGTGGGCTGAAAAAACCCCATTCCCCGTTTCGATTCCGGCGTTTTTTGTCAATATTTCTAAAAAGCGGTACCAAGGAGGGGTGTGCGGCAGTCACATGCGCGCCTGGAGCGCTTAGTGCGTGCACGCAGATTTAAATGTCGAAAAACTCAGATTTTGGATCGATGCATGAATGCTTTGTATGTTTTTACACGTGAAAATACATTTCATATGTTTGTAGGCACTATGAAAGGTCGTACAGCGAAATCAGTGTGACTCGCTTTGTGCCTATGCATGCAGTGCTCCGCTGGCCTGCTACACCGGTTTTCTTCTCCAACAATTGGGTGTTGAAAAACGCTGCTCCTCCCAACTCAATTTTGACTGTCCACAAATGAAATTCAACTCCCTCCTACTCAATTTCAACTTCCTCCTACTCAATTTCAACTTCTTCCTACTCAAGGTTCACTCCCTCCTGCTCAATTTGATCTCCCTCCGAATGAAAATCAACTCTCTCCTACTCAATTTTGACTCCTTCTTAGTCAACTTCAACTCCCTCATTCTCAAGTTTGACTCTACCTAAATGAAAATCAATCCTAATCAATTTCAACTTCCTCCTACTCAATTACATCTTCCTCAACTCCTTCTTACTCAGGTTTCACTTCCTTCTGCTCAATTTGAACTGTGTCCAAAACGAAAATCAACTCCCTCCTACTCAGCTTTACCTCCTTCCAAGTCAGTTTCAACTCACTCTCAGGCAATTTCAACTCCCTCCTACTCAATTTCAACTCTACCCAAATGAAAATCAACACTCTCCTACTCAATTTCAACTCCCTCCGATTCAATTTCAAGTCGCTCTAAATAAAAAACATGGCCGTCCTACTCAATTTCAACTCTCTCCTATCCAATTTCAACTCTCTCGTACTCAATTTTCACTTCCTCTTTCTCAATTTGAACTCTCTCTAAATGAAAATCAACCCCCTCAATTCCTAATCCCAAACTTGAAGCACTCACTCGTTAGTTAAGCACGACTCAATTCATGACAAGAGGCTACACAAAAAATGAAGCGTGACTCGTGTTCTCAAACATTCCAATCCAGAAGTTTAGTTGACGCCTTGGGATCATGTGATATGCATGGTACCTTCATGTTTGCTCCGTGATGCGAGACACTAGAAGCAGTAAGAAAAAGTGCTTTTCCATTGCTTTGAGGCATACTCTAGTTGTATTAGAGATGCACTAAGCATCCATGCATTTTCATCTTAGTGTTGGTCCAACCAAAAGTGGTGATAACACATTTTGACCTATGGAACCAAACACCCAATCAGGATATGGAGTGGACCCCTTAATCCCCTTTCAATGTGAGCCAAATCATCTTTTCCTGAGTTGACTGAGAACTGACATATCCAAAGTAGAGCCTATGAATTTATCTATGTTTTTCCATGAATTCTTAGCTATCCTAGTGGTATGCACCCTAGGGGGCTGGGCACCTCTTTTTGAGAGGTCCTGGGTTCAATTCCTGGTCAGCCTAGCTAAGTAGGAAGATCCCATGTGACATGGCAGTGACCTCATCGCCACATACCATGCCACCTCAGCACATATGGGACCCAAAACAAAGAGTGCACATCTCCTGAGATGGCACTATGGAGAGAGAGTGACCATGGGGCAGTTTTCTAACTCTTTTCCAAAACATTTCAGCTATCTTTGTGAATATGCATTCATTTGTGACCTGAGTTGCAGTGAATATCCAATCATCTTTCACTGTTTACACTGCAGCCCTTCATGCTTTGATCCTGAATTCTCTTCTCCTTGCATACTATTGGCTTGGGCTATCCTGGATTGACTTGGATTTACTATATTTCAACAAACAAAAGCTTTTCATCTACCAAAACAAGCAGCAGGAAACCCTACACCTACAGCAAGCAGCAGGAGAAGCAAAAACACAGTGCGGAAACCACTATAAACTTTTCTGGTAGCAAGAGGCAGTCTGTCTCTGCGCACCGGCAGCGACCCCGCGCCGTACATCCAGTGCGCCGAGCGGACACATATAAGCAGAAGGGTGAAAGAAGATGGATCCAAGAAAGGAGGACGCCGACGTGAAGACAGCGCCAGCGCCTGAGGCACCGGCAAGGCCAGCACCTGGCGCTGTACCTTCGGCGGAGCCCTTACATGGGCCAGTGGATACGGTTGAGGACTCCCTGGATGGACTCCAGGCGGCCTTCGGGGCCCTGTCTGTCGAGGAGGTGGTCACCACTCAGCCTGTGAAGAGGAAGAGAGAGAGCGAGAAGGATGCTGGAGAAGGAGCAGACGAAGGAGAGGACCAAGGGCAAGACCCGACGAATGTCCCTACCTTCGAAGGCGCACCAAGCGCTTCTGGCCTCCACGCATCACCCTATCCTTTAACCACCACACTCCCAGCCGCTGCAACATCCACTTCCACAACCAACCCGCCTATGGTAGAGGGCACAGGTTTTACTGGCATGCCTCCCTACCCCACCTATGGTATGGGCCCACCTACCACTGCGCTCCATGAGGCAACTACTGCCAGTGAGCCGGTGGCTTCCAGCTCTGCGCCGCGATGGTATGCAGCTGATTATCCTCATCCACTACACGCTACTGGAACCTATGTGGATGTTCCTGGGTATGCTCCTGGGTATACACCTGGGTATGCACCTTTGAGTGGGTTGAGGAGAGGACCCGAACCTCTTGGAGGCAGGAGTAGAGGATCGGGGAGATCCTCCAACAGGTCCCTGACGCGGTCGGAGATCAACGAGGTGCTCCGAGGAGCCACTTCAAAAATCGTGGGCGACCTCGCACAAGAAATCCGTGAGAAACTGGAGCCCCTGATGATCCCGCCCCAAGCGTCACCTATCTCGGTGGGAATGTCACCCCACCGAGTCCAGGCCAACCACCTGGCGGCAGGGTTGACAAATACCTTGGGGAGCCTGAGGAGCAGACCGATGCCGACGCCTGCAGCTATTCCGGGAAGTCCTTTCGTGCCGAGAACGGCCCAGCCACCTTACAGCCACGTGACGAACTCGACGAGGGCCGAGCTGGACCGGCTGGGGCGGACAGCCCTAAGGGCAATGGTGGACGTGGAGCCTTATGGCTCTAGTGATCCAGGCGGAGAACCCTCCGACGACGAGCCGCCGTCGATGGATTTTTCTCTGCCCTCGGAGGACGATGACCCGGAGGACCCCGAGGATCCAAAGGGTAAGAAGAAGAAGAAGAAGAAGAAGAAGACCCGACGCCCTGAAGGACGCCGAGCTCAGGAGGCGAAGGCTATAGGCACCTCCAAGATCGTGGTGAACCTGCCTGAGTTCACAGGCAAGGACCTCAGCGAGTTCGCTGAGAACTTTGGTTGGTTCCTACGATTGACCGGCCAAACCCACGCTAGTGGCCGAGTGAAGTGCGATCTGCTCCTGCAGTGCTGCAAGACCAAGTACCTGGAGAAGCAGATCAGGCAGATCGTGACTAACTCCGCCACCTTTGCCGATGTGTTGGTTGCCCTGGAGAGGCAGTACCCGACCTACGAAAGTGACCTCTCCATCAGGGCCGAGATCCAGAACCTGCCCGTGCTGCCCAACAACCCCAAACCTGGCAGGGTCTCTGAGCTGTTGGCTGACTTGGATCACCGGGCTGGACGACTCACGCCCGGTTCCTACAGCAGCGACGACCTGCTGTTCTGGTTGGTGGCCAAGCTCCCTCGAGAGCTATGGGACGAGTGCCGTTCGACGGCTGAGCGCAAGGCTAGATCGCTCCGCTACGAGGATCTATGCGTGCTGCTCCTGGAGCTGGAGCTGGACAAGGAGAGCGACCAGCACTTGAATAACTACCGTCCTGGTGGTGGAGGTTCTGGAGGCCATGGCAAAGGGTACCAAGGGTCCCGACCTGGGGAGGGGACTACCCCCAAACACACCCACGCCCGTCTCATGGATAACGTGAAGGAGCTATTCTGGTGTGATGCCAGAGACGAGCAGGGCCACCTGCAGCACGCCTGTGACTGCGAGCAGCGAGACTGCTTCGTAGTCCAGGGGAAGCAGCAGGAGAAGAACACCGGCGCTAAAGCGAAACTGCCGGATCATTACCGGTGCACCATCACGTGTGCATTCTGCGGTAAGCGGAAGCACTACGAGGATGAGTGCTACCATAAGCAACGCCTATCGGCGAAGCTTAAAGGGGAAGATCCTGGCAAAGGCTCAAGCAAAGGTTGAGGGAAGAGCAAAGGCAACGACTCCGGCAAGGGCAAGTCGAAAGGACGTGGTCAAGGGCAAGACAAGGGTCAACTTGGACGAGGAGGAGGCGCTAACCGCCAGCCCGACAACAAGAACAAGGACAAGAACGGAGGCAACCCCAACCCTAATCCAGGGGGGAACTCCGAGCCCTGTGGAGGGCAATCTGGTCCTACCACACGCTCACAGACGCAGGCCCAGCAAGAACAAGGAGCCAAGCGTGAGCATGAAGGTGGTGATGACGGCAACGCTAAGAAGAGGAGCCGTTTCATGAGGATGGCCCGCAAATTGCGGAACAAGGGGTTCGAGGTGACCTGTCCCGCGGAGTTCTGACGGGGACGCTCTGGTGGCACCCAAGACCTGGTGTTCTGGGTACGTATCCGACTAGGCGGACGCGAATACCTGGGGGTATTTGATACTGGCGCCACAATATCTATAGTGGCCAAGAAAATTTTACCTTGTGGGAGCCTGAAGAACACCATGACCACCGCTGCTATATGCATGGGGGATGGACATGTGGTGCACAGCTGCGGGGACTGTGAAGTGGAGGTACCTATGGGCTCCAGGACTATCGCCCATCAGTTCTATGTGATGGACACTGAGGCCTTCCACTTTGTACTGGGCACTGACTTCTTCGTACAGCACTCCCAGATACAATCCCTGACGCTGCAAGCGCCCTACCTCCTCTACGTGGACTACGGCAGTGGCAGAGAGTCTGTGCCACTGGAGCAGTCGGAACATACCTCGAGTTACCTGAGACTATCGAAGGAGGAGCCCTCAAACATGATGGCGGCCTCCCAAACTGAGGACTATCAACTATTGGGGGAAGTCCTAGACCAAGGTCTGAAGGAGTTGGGTTACTCTCGAGAAGACCTAAGTGTGGAGCTGTTCGCCAGCGACAAGCAGCATGTACTGGACCTATACTGCAGCAAGGGGAAGAACTGCAGCTACAAATTTTACTGGCCCTCTTTCGGGATGGCCTACGGGAACCCCAGATTCAGTGAACTGGGGAAGGTGCTGACCAAGGTGGCCTTGGAACGTTCCCGTATGGTCCTGTGTTCCCCCGATTGGGGAGCCCATGGGGGCAACGAGTACTGGCGAAACCTCCTGGACAGGCTGACTATCAGCTCTGTTCGTTTGCCTGATGAGGCCATCTACGTGCCTCTGGGACGCAAGACGCCTATTGGGAAGCCCGGATGGGGGAGTATGCTCAGCGTGGTGGACGGAAGTCTTACCACCATCCCCTGGGAGGACCTGGACCCGACTCTGGTCCAGACTATACAACGAGAAAGCGATGGACTCGCCTTGGGTGACTTGAAGGATCGCCTACGACCTCAAGATTCTGTTGAGACTACACCCGGAGGAGATGAGTACGTCGTGACTGACACCAACGCCCCAGACTCTCCCTGCCTTGTACCTGTTCCTGATGGAGTCTCTGAGTGTGGACTATCTGAGCTACCTAGCTCTATCCACTCAGATGACGAGACTGAACACGACGCCTTCTTCGTGCAGACCTGTGTGGAGGAAGTGGAGAACGCCGAGTACGTCGCCCCACTAAAACCCCTACTCTGCATGAGGGTGGAAGACCCCGTGGATGAAGAGCTGGACCCTCGATCCAGGCTCAGGGAGTATGTGGATTCCAAGAGGAAGTTGGTGGCGAAAAAGCTATGCTACGCGAAGCCTACCCGCAGCTCATGACGACTGAAGCAAGGACGTATGGGAGACCTATCCCAATTGAAGGAGGACCTCGAACAGAAGATCACCACCTGGCAAAAGGGAGGTAGATCTGAAGCTCATGAAGAGCGTGTGGGGCGCCCATGTGAGGACCCCAGAGGAGGACGACCTCTCGGAGGAATGTGTATGTGAACCCCCTCGAGCGTGCCTATGTTGCCATCGTCCACCAGAGATGGTTGAACAAGACCTTCTATATGCCTACCAAGGGCTGAAGGATACTACCACGGGCGAAGAGTCGGTGGAGGACCACCTCCCGACGTCTATTACCCAGGGGGCAAGCAACTTACACTCTGACGAGGACATGGAGGACAAGATCAAGGTATTGGACCCGCGGGTACAGAAGCTTATAAGGACCTATCTGGAGGTGTTCGGAGAACTACCCCCTCCAGCCTCATGTGATAAGCTGGTACAGATGGACCTCAAGCTGAAACCCGAGTTCGTGGGTCACAAGATCCGGAGGAGATCCTATCCTGCTCCTAAAGAGCAGGCCGACGAGATTGAGCGACAGATACAAGAATGTATCGACGCTGGCCTAGTCCTGGAGTACAAGGACGGGGACTACCCCCTACACTGCAGCCCCTGTTTCCTGGTGGCTAAACCTGGGTCTACAGCCAAACGGCTGGTAGTGGACTACGGAGAGCTGAACAAGAAGACGCTGAACCACTCAGGGTCCATTCCCAATATGGAGTCTACCCTGGAGGAGATAGCCTCCTGCCGCTACAAGACCAAGATGGACAAGCGAAGCGGATTCTGGCAAGTGGACCTGACGCCCAACGCACAGGAACTACTGGCCTTCATCACCCCTCAGGGGAGGGTGTTCAAGTGGAAGGTCATGCCGTTTGGCGTGGCTAACGCACCCGCTCTATTCCAAGAGCTGATGAACAAGATCTTGTCCATCCTACGAAGGAGACCTAAGGTGCAGGAGCTCATATCCCGTGGTGCCCAGATGGAGGCTCACATCGACGATGTATGCCTCGGGACCAATACCCAGGAGGATCACCTAATCCTCTTGGGTGAGTTCTTTGCGGTCTGCCAGGAGAACCACACACGACTCAAGCTGGAGAAGTGTGAGTTCATGCAGGAGACCATGCAGTACCTGGGGTTTGACGTTGGCTATGGGTGGTGGACCCCAGCGGCCTCTAAGGCCAAACCCCTGATGGATGCCAAGGTACGACACGAAGACCCCAAGAAAGGACTTCATGATGTACGCAGTTTCATTGGGGTGTGCAACTTCTATCGCCGCCACATCAAGAACTTCACCTACACCAGCGCCGTTCTGACGGACTTGATCAAGAAGAGTACTACTTGGCGCTGGGGCCCACAAGAGCAACAAGCGTGTGACGAGCTCAAAGACAAGGTAGCCAACGCTAAGTGCTTGGGCGTGCCTAGGGCACAAGGGGAGATTATCCTGGTGACCGACGCCAGCAATGTGGGCAGTGGTGGAACGTTGTTCCAATGGCAAGCACTAGAGAAGGAGGAGTTCGACTCGGCCATTTCCCAATGGGGGACGGAAGGTCTCAACCGAGATGGAACCCTCAAGCACAGCTACCCTGACGACAAGTGGGTCCTAGTACCTCTGGGCCACTGGAACTGGAAGTGGAACCAGGCCAGGGGGAACTACTCCAACTATGAGCAGGAATTGCTCGCGGGTATGCTGGTGCTATCCTCACAAGCACGACTGTTGGGGAGTAACCCTGTGGTCTGGCTATGCGACCAAGAACCGGTCCGCAGTTTCCAGAAGGGTCCCCCACCCGAGAAGGCCAAGCTACGGCGCTGGTGGACCTACCTCGGTCAACTACGGCTGACGGTACACCATATCCAGGGAGTGAAGAACGAGTGTGCCGACTACATCAGCCCCAACAACTTCGACGCCCTGATTGGTGCCCGGTCTGAAGCGCTGGCTAAGGAGGCGTTCAGCCGTATGGACGTCCACTTGGACCTCAACATGACGATGATACGCCCCCTGGATGGACTCCAACAATCGGAGTACCTGAAGGAGTTCGGGGATATCTACAAGCGCCCGGAGAAACCCCTTGAACTCCTCCTGGTCAACCAAGACCAGTGGAAGAGGGACAAGAGCTACCTATGGCACGAGGACCGTATTGTGGTGCCTAGTGATTGAGTCCCAGCGCTGCTGAAGTGGACCCATGAGTCCAGTGGTCATGTGGGTGCTGACCGCACCCTGAGGCTGTTCAAGCAGTGGTTCCACACTACGTGGACTGACCACCAACTGCGGAAAACCCTCCAGCCTATCGTGGACAAGTGCCCGTGCAGGTCCTGTAAACCAGGGGATATCAAGGACAGAGGTCTCTACTCGACCCTGCCCATCCCTCACTGTGCTAACAGTGTTCTCTACGTGGACTACATGGAGATGCCGAAGTTCGGGGGCTATGACTTCGCCCTCGTGGTAACCTGTGGGTTGACCAGGTTTACCAGGGTGTTCCCATGTACCAAGCACATTACCGGGGAGGAGACTATCAAGATACTCCTGGAGGAATGGTTTTGTGTCTATGGGGCGCCCAAGGAGATCAACTCCGATGAGGACGTGCGAGTACGCTCAGATACTGGCTGGTACAAGAGGGTCCTGAGATCCCTCAATGTCCAGGTGTCTACGGGGATTCCCTACTCTCACACGAGCAACCCCCTATGTGAGCGACAGATCCGTGTCCTGAAGGAGAACGTACGGATATGGTGCAAAACTGAACGCACCAGAGACTGGGTGAGACTACTCCCCGTCATATCCTTGATGATGAACTCCCAAGAGAGTTCAGCTACTGGCTACTCGCCCCATGAGCTATTCCTAGGGCGCCCGGCATGGTTCCTACATGCCCCCTATCCAGAGGACACCCATTCTTCTGTGGGTGAATGGGTCCAAGAGCAACAAGCGAAGGTGGACAAGGCCAAGGCTATGCTCCAGAGAGTGAGGGAGCATCAGTGGAACAAGAAGAACAAGCACCGAGTATCGGCCACCTACCAAGAGGGGGACTGGGTGCTGGTGCACCACAGTCGACTACCTGCCTGGCCACGCTCTACCAGCGATGACCCATACTTCGGGCCGTACAAGATTCTATCTGTGGATGGACACCGTATCACCGTGCGGTCGTCTCCCCGGCTAGGGGGGACCCTGGTGTGCGCTGCTCAACACCTGAAGCGCTACCATGATCCTGAAGACCTCTGTGGGGAGGAGTGGGAGCTGAACGACGAGGAAATCGCCGCTCTGGACCTACAAGGGGCAGCCAGCCCTATGGAAGTTGAAGGTGAACTCCCCGACATGAACGCCGAGGAGATGGCTAAGGAGGGCTTCTACCTGGTGAAGTCTGTCCTACCCCACCGCTATCGCCAGGGTTGGCGCTTCCTCACCCTCTGGGAAGGGTTTGGAGTCGAAGAGGCCACCTGGGAGCCCTTCTCTGCATTTGTTCTACCTGAGGGACGCCTAAACTCAGTTCTGGTTGACTACTTGTCCCAGAACAACCTTGGTGAGTTGCTGAGGCTCGCTGAGACGCTTGCCTCCAAGACTAAAGCTAGGGACTGAACCTTACCCTTACCTGCCAAAGCGTATGTGTGAGTGTGCTATTCCTAAGGTCCTGAGAGCAAGCCGCAGAAGTGGTGTCCTAATTATACCCAAGTCTGCGCCCTTGCTATACCTGGAGGGTTGGCTTATTGATGCCACGGGGTACGCCCCGGGTCTCCCCTCCCCTAAGCGCCCAATTTCTGTGCTGGCGCAAAACCTTTGGGGAATACCCAGCGTACTAATCCAGGTATTGTTTTCCCTACCTATCTGTCTACTACAGGGAGGGGTGGCCAAAAGCTATGAAGGCATGAAAACGCCGTTTTGCTATGTGGCCAAAACACTGACCTAACCACTGCCACAGCCCACCAACCCTGCTAAAATTGCAGGAAACGGGTGGGACAGTGACACACGCACTACAGGTCCTACACACCCTACAGTGGCACCATCCTGGTGGGCGAGCACTGGTGCAACTGGCTCAAGCCCCCACTCAGGACTACCACTCCTACACGCACACTCTACTGGGCGTTGCGAAGGCAATGGTGTCGTGGGTCCTAGCGACCCTCCTGTGAAATGACAAGAGAACACAGCGCTGCTAAGCAACTGTGGCCTAACAGGGGACGCCACAACGCGTTTCCCCTGCTAGGGCTTGGAGGGAAGAGGTGCTCTTGCGTGCACGGCGCAGATGTCGATGAAGTCGGACTCCCTGCTCTGCCACAGGCAGAGGCGGAGTTACTTGTTTGTGTGATCTGCGCCCTTGTTTAGCAGGGCACAAAAAAATGCTGCTGCACCAATCACCCTACCTGCCCACCTGTAAAACAGAGGCAAATGAAAGGGCGTTTGCGGCGGAGGAACCAAGCCACACTCCAGGTATTATACCCTTCTCAGTGTGACCTATAATACACTGTCCGCAAACACGCTGGAGGACCAGCTACCCTTGTCAAGCAAGCAAGCTTTAAGGGACTCCTCAGGTTCTCTTAAAGAATGTACCGAGGAGCCCCTGGGTAGCCTAAACAAGGTTTACCGTGCGCACTTCGCGTGACCTACCCTTTAATGCATGTGTGAATGCACGAGCATGCACGACCCACTTGGGCAAACCTGCCCATCTCAACCGTAATCACGAACTCCACCAGGGGGTGGCCCCGCCTGGGCTTACTCACCTTACCTACCGCTGGAGAGAGAGAGCAAGTGAGGGGCGCACGCGAAGAACGTTGCTATGCGCTTGTGTGTATGTCTAATCACCCTGATCTGACCGCTAATCATCTGCAATCTTTCTAATCAATCCCTCTATCGCGTCCTATCGTTGTTAGCGCTGCTACAAGACTCGTTCACGGAGACACGAGACGAGCAATGTGTATGCGGCATACGAGACGAGCATACCTGTAGTTTATACCTGATTCATTGAAGTCTTTTTCGTTCATCTTCGAATTCTTGAATTTTTGATTCTTCTAATAGTGTGGGTGGAATCTGTATGTTTATTTATTAATGTGTGTCTCGTCATTTTCAAGACTACGTGAGACATACGTTTATAATTCCATTATTTCTCCATTTTCCGGCGCTTCGCTAGGAGCCGCTCCTGCGCGCCGCCTTTTTATGCGTATGAATTTCTGGATTTCAAAAATCCAGAGATGACTATAATTTCTATAAAAATGTGCTTCTGATGCACAATTGGATTCTGCTCAGGTGTGTTGTTTCAGAAAAATTCTAGGCCGTCATTTGACGGATTTTGATGTCGTCGCTTCGTTTTTGCGTGGATTCGTCCATAATTCTCCCATTCCTGCCTCTGCAGATACCCACGCGCAGCCTCGCTGAGTAGGCCGTGTTCGGGCCGAAACGCAGGTGACTGGAGAGACTGAGCAGAACCAAGACCCCACCAAGGGGCAATCTAATTCTTTTGACGACTCCCTTCGCCCTAAGACAGGTCACAGGTCGCCAGCAGGTTTACGAGAACCCATGCGAGTGTGTATCATGTGTCTTGCGTTGGGTTTGTGTCGACGCTGCGTCTTGGAGGGAGGGATGCATATGCACATGTTTGGCATGCTCCCATACTAACCCAACCAAGCCACAGGAGCCCCGGCAGCGCCATGAGCGCTGAGTCTTCTGTAGGAAATGTTACATACAGAGCAGCAAAAGAGCGCCAGCCATGGTGAGCGCTCATTTTTCAGTGTGATGGAAACTGTAGGTATTTCAAAGTAGATGTGGAAACCAAGGAAAGGCCAAGAAAAATTCCCTTTTTCCTAAAATGCGACAGTGGTGGCCACCACAGCACAAGGGGGGAGTAAGAAAAAGTGCTTTTCCATTGCTTTGAGGCATACTCTAGTTGTATTAGAGATGCACTGAGCATCCATGCATTTTTATCTTAGTGTTGGTCCACCCAAAAGTGGTGATAACACATTTTGACCTATGGAACCAAACACCCAATCAGGATATGGAGTGGACCCCTTAATCCCCTTTCAATGTGAGCCAAATCATCTTTTCCTGAGTTGACTGAGAACTGACATATCCAAAGTAGAGCCTATGAATTTATCTATGTTTTTGCATGAATTCTTAGCTATCCTAGTGGTATGCACCCTAGGGGGCTGGGCACCTCTTTTTGAGAGGTCCTGGGTTCAATTCCTGGTCAGCCTAGCTAAGTAGAAAGATCCCATGTGACATGGCAGTGACCTCATCGCCACATACCATGCCACCTCAGCACATATGGGACCCAAAACAAAGAGTGCACATCTCCTGAGATGGCACTATGGAGAGAGAGTGACCATAGGGCAGTTTTCTAACTCTTTTCCAAAACATTTCAGCTATCTTTGTGAATATGCATTCATTTGTGACCTGAGTTGCAGTGAATATCCAATCATCTTTCACTGTTTACACTGCAGCCCTTCATGCTTTGATCCTGAATTCTCTTCTCCTTGCATACTATTGGCTTGGGCTATCCTGGATTGACTTGGATTTACTGTATTTCAACAAACAAAAGCTTTTCATCTACCAAAACAAGCAGCAGGAAACCCTACACCTACAGCAAGCAGCAGGAGAAGCAAAAACACAGTGCTGAAACCACTATAAACTTTTCTGAAGCTAGACGAGAGAGAGGCGAATGAAGAATGCAAAGATTTGGAGGGAGAAGTGCAAGAAAAACAAGACGCATATGTTCCTTCTATTAAAAATGTATTTTAGACAAGAAGAAGGGCCTGAAGAAAAATGGAAATGGATGGTTTTCATGTAGCAGGCATGTAACAAAGGCATGTCCTTTACTCTTTACAACACTTTGCAATAACATTCATACAAGGTGACATACATACTCTCCATTTGCGGAATATCTATCTTTCTCTCCAATCCGATTATATTCCAGAAAGGTTATAGAAACACGCTGTTGGAAAAGGAACAAAGGCATGTTCCTTAATCCTTGTGACGTACATACTCTCCATTTCATTGAGTTTCTGTCCTTTTCTGCAATCTAAGTGTTGGAGGTCATGGTTCAAGCATTACCTGAAATATTGCAAGCAGCTACCACGAGAGGTAAAAGAAATCAGTCAGCTGCTGCAGATCCCATAAAATCAAGCATTTCACTGCTTTGAATTGCAGCAGCGAGCAGTTTCACAGTGGCTGCCGGTAGTTGCGGCGCCAGATGCTCAGCGCGCGGCTCGTATCTGACCGATCTGCTCAGCCGATCTGACCGATCTGCTTAAGAGGTCATATCTGCTTAACCATCCCCGGCGGTGACGGTATGCAGACTGCGGCCTTAGCAGAGTGCGGAAGACTGCGTTCGAACAGGCGACACGCTTGACTGAAAAAACCACCGCAACTGACAGAAAGGTATGAATTTTATGTTGTTGTTCTAATTACTGCAAGAGGTTCCAATTTTCCCTTGTGACTGGACATCTAATAGTAATGTTTAGCTGCTCTTACAATTTCTTCGGTGAAATCGCCTGTTTCAATCCTTACCGACAGATCTGTGATTGGCGACCCTTGCCCTTTGCTTCGCTGTTTTGAACGCGTTTAGCGCTGTGCGCAAATCGACTCCCTCCCCCTCAATTTCAACTCCCTCCAAATGAATATCCACTCTCTCCTACTCAATTTCACCTCCCTACTGCTCAGTTTCCACTCCCTCCAAGTGAAAGTCCACTCCCTCCAAGCGAAAATCCACTCCCTCCTACTCGATTTCTACTCCCTCCAAGTGAAATATATACATATATCTACAAATACATGTATATACATCTATATATATATATGTATGTATGTATGTATGTATACATATATATATATATATATATATATATATATATATATATAGTCATAGTCATAGTCATAACCACTTGTCATGCCGTCTACTGAAGTTACCGGGCATCTCGCGCCGACAGGTGGTTCCTGCCTCGCTCGATCCCGTGGGTCCGAGGGCTGCCTGAGGTGGCCCATAGCATGACGGAGGACCCAGAGGACCGGGGATACCGGTCAACCAGGCTTTGGGGGCAGTGGCAGCTGCAAAGCGTTAGCATTAGCAACGGCGATGGATGCTGGCCCGTTTGTTCGCCGGGGGTAAAGGGGCAAGGCACCGCAACGCAGCAGCATAGCAACAAGCAGAAAGCAAGGGCTTCTTTGTCTGGCGCAAAGCGGCAACAAAGACACAAAGCAGCACGCATGCGGCGAAGCAAGAGCGGACTCTCCGTTGTTCGCGTACCCCCGCCACCGTGGAGACGTCCAGTACCCGTGACCCCACGTAATCCATTGCCAGACGCGTACTCGTAAATGCCCACCATCCCTGACTCCACACATCCCACTGCCAGTACGCAATAACTCGTTTATGCACAGCCAGGATTTCCGGGAGGCTCCAGCCTAGCGTCGCCCTCAGCCTTCATCGCCCCCATGCGCGTCCTCTAGCGTAAGCACGTCGCAAGCACGGCGCAGGCACGAGGCGCGGCACTTGTCCCTCTGCAGGGGGGGGGGGGGGCTTGCCGTGTGGCTCCCGTCGTCGCCCTTCCTACCGTGCGTTCGCACCCCCGGTGCCCCCCCCGCTGGGGCTTGCACGGCGCGTGCTCCCTTCGGGCACGGTCGTGTGGTCCGTCCCGCACCCTCTCTCCGCTGCCTCCCCACCTTGCCGCTTTGTCCTCGGGGGGGGGGGGCGCCGTCCGCCCCTCCCTACCTTCATCCCCCACCCTTGGGGGGGCGGAGGTGTGTGTGGGGGGGGGGAAGCCTTGTTGTCATCCCTTCGTTGCACGCATGTCGCAGGCACGACGCAAGCACGGCGCAGACACGAGGCGCGGCACTTGTCCTTCTGAAGGGGGGGGGCATGCCTTGTGGCTCCCGTCGTCACCCTTCCTACCCTGCGTTCGCAGCCCCGGTGGTCCCCCCGCTGGGCCTTGCACGGCGCGTGCTCTCTACGGGCGCGGTCGTGTGGTCTGTCCCGCACCCTCCCGCGCTGCCTCCCCACCCCGCCGCTTTGTCCTCGGGGGGGGGGCCGCTTTTCGCCCCACCCTACCTGCATCCCCCACCCTTGGGGGGGCGGAGGTGTGTGGGGGGGCGGGGCGCCCTTGTCGTCTTGCCTCCGCAGCACGCACGTCGCAGGCACGACGCAAGCCTGGTGCAGGCACGAGGCGCGGCACTTGTCCCTCTGCAGGGGGGGGGGGGGGCTTGCCCCGTGTCACCCGTTGTCGCCCCTCCTACCCTGCGTGCACACCCCCGGGGGGGCGGAGGTGTGTGTGTGGGGGGGGGGGGGCTTGTCATCGTCCCTTCGTTGTACGCATGTCGCAGGCACGACGCAAGCACGACGTAAGCACGGGGTGAGGCGCTGGGCTGCAGCGGAGGGGGGGGTTTTCTCCTTTGGGCCTTCCCACCCTTCTCCATGATATAGGCTCCGCACCCCAGGATATCCAGCCGTTGTTGCCCCTTGGCGGTAGTCGCCACGTCTCCGCATGGTGCTCAGTGTCCCGTGCGTGCTCCCTCCTGTGCCCATCCTTACTGGAGGAGGTACGTACCCGGGTGGAAACGGATGATGAGGAAGTGCGGGCAGCGGGGAGGACTTACCGTACGCCTTGAAGGCTTCTTGTGCCATCCGCCGCCCTGGTCGAGGGGAGGGCCCCTGTTTCGGCACCAAACAGCCCGGGGGGGGCTGACTGCCCATCCTCTCCCTAGTGCCTGTGTATCCACTTCCGAGCGGCCTGATACCGGTGCCGTGGTATCAGCCCGTTGGAAGTGGCAGCTACAAAGCGGCCGGGCGCTTTCGTCCCCCGGGCCTCTGCCACCCCCGAGCGCGATGGAGGCCCCTGAGGTCCTATGGCAGAGACGCGGGGAGACGGGCGGGGGATCTATTTGTGGCATCCCCTGGCCACCTAGTTAATCTGCATATTGGCTGCCGCAGGGGGCCCACCGGATGGCGCCGCTGGTGCCCGTCCCCTCTGCGACACAATAACTGCCGCAGGCGCAGGGGGTCCAGTGTATGGCGCCACTGGCGCGTGTCCCCTCTGCGCCACTGGTTGGGTCACCGCACGGGAGGCCCTACGGATGGCGCCGCTGGTGCCCGTCCCCCCGTGCCACTTCCTGCCTCCGGCGCCAGACTTGGTTGACGTGACATTACACATGCGTGAGTGAGGTCAGAGTCGGTTTCTGGACGCACACGGCGCACGGCACGACACATGGCAACTATCCCCTACCCTGCCCCCTCTGCTCCCTCCCTCGCCCCCTGTGGTCGCTTGGTGCTGAGCTATGCCCCTGTCTCCCTTGTCGCTCCCTCTTTTTGCTCCGGCTGTCCGGCCTTCGCTCACCTCCTAAGTGTCCTACCTCTTTCGCCCTGCCCGTGCCCTCTTCCCTGGTCCTTGCCGGCCCTCGATGCATGACACTACGCAGGCACACAGCACACTGCACCTTTTGGGGCGGGCTGCCTTGTGGCAGCACGCCGCGGCACCCCGCCTTGCCCAGTGCCCCCGCGCGCTGCGGGGGGCTCGCTCGGTTGCGGGGCACTTTGTTGCTCCTTCTCTGCCCTGCCTTCTCTGACCCTCTGCCCTCCGGCTAGCGCGAGCACAGTGCGGAGCATTTCGCGAGGCAGTGCTCCCTCTCTGCCCCCCTCTCTGCCCCGGCCCCCTGGCCCTGCCCTGCCCCCTGTCTGCTCGCCCTCTCTCACCTTGCCCTGCCCCTCGTTACTGGTTGCAGGCTCTTTGGCCTCCTGTCTCTCTGTCCCCCTCCTCCCTCTTTCCCCTTGGCGTGCACCGTGCAGAGCAATGCGCAAGGCAACCCTCCCACTCCCTCTCTCCCTTGCTGTCCCCTGGTGTCCTGAGCTCCTGGTACGTGACACGCTCTTTGTACCGCACACGATACCTCCGGGGGCAGGCTGCCTTGCGGCCGCGGCACGTCCAGGGCCCACGCTCGCCGCAGGCGGTCAGCTTGGTCGCGGCGCACCCTCGTCGTTCTGGCCCCTGGTCCGCTCACACTAGCCGTGCATAAGGTCCGTGTTTAGCGTGCTTCTGTTCTCTCGCCTCCTCTTCCTTACCACCGCCCTCTGGCGAGCGCGAGCACGGTGCGGAGCAACTCACGAGGCAACCCTCCCTCCCTGCCCCCCCCCTCTGCTCCCGCTCCCTGGCCCAGCCCTGCCCCTTGTGTGCCCGTTCTCCCTCGTCCTCCCTTGCCCCCCTTCCGAGGCCCCTGCGTCCCTGGCCCTCTGTCTCCCTGTCTCCGTCTTCCCTTTACCTCCCCGGCAGACACTTTGCGGAGCAATACGCGTGGCACCCCTCCCTCTCTCCCTTCACCTTGCTGCCCTCTGGTGCCCTGGTTCCTGGGCAAGTGGCACGCACGTCGCACTGCACCCGCCTGTGGCCCTTTTACCTCTATGCCCGCCCTGCCCCCCCCTCCCCGCCTTCCCCTTTGCCCCCTCTGTCAATATGCAGGACACTGTGTAGGCAAGTCGCACGTATGTCGCAGGCACGCACTTGGCCTCTATCGTCGGCGCCGTCTGGCTGGTTGGCACCACGCTGCGTCCGCCCGCCGCTGCCACTGCCCCCGCAGGAGCCGCCGCCGCGGGCAGCCACTCCAAATGCCGCGGGGGGCGCGGCCCTGGTTGGCCCCGGCTGCCCCATGGCCAGAGTTCTCTGCCCCGGCTGTCCGGCCTGCGCTCGCCTCCTAAGTGTCCTAGCTCTTTCGCCGTGTTCATGCCCTCTTCCCTCGTCCTTGCCGGCCCTCGTTGCATGTCACTACGCAGGACACTGCACCTTTGGGGGCGGACTGCCTTGTGGCAGCACGCCGCGGCGCCCCGCCTTGTCCAGTGCCCCCGCGCACTGCGGGCGGCTCGCTCGGTGGTGGGGCAATTTTTTGGTCCTGCCCCACGTTCGCTCTTTCATGCCGCCGTGGCACGCCCCCTTCCCTGCCCCGCCATCTCTGTCCCTCTGCCCTCCGGCCAGCGCGAGCACGATGCGGAGCAATTTGCGAGTAGGGCTCCATCTCTGCCCCCTCTCTCTGCCCCGGCTCCCTGGCCCTGTCCTGCCCCCTGTCTGCTCGCCCTCCCTCGTCCTCCCTTGCTCCCCTTCCCAGGCCCCTTGGTCCCTGGCCCTCTGTCTCCCTGTCCCCGTCCTCGCTTTACCCCCCCGGCATACACTTCGCGGAGCAATACACGAGATTCCTCCCACTCCCTCTTGACCTTGCCGCCCCCTGGTGCCCTAGTTCCTGGGCTTGTGGCACGCACGTCGCACTGCACCCTTTGTCCCTCAACGCCCGCCCTGCCTCCGCCTTCCTCCCCTGCCCTTTTCCCTCTCGGACTCTACACAGGACACTCTGTAGGCAAGGTGTACGCATGTCGCAGGCACGCACCTGGCCGCTATCCGCGGCGTCATCGGGCTGGTTGGCACCACGCTGTGGCCGCCCGCCGCTGCCAGAGCCCCCGCAGGAGCCGCCGCCGCGGGCAGCCATTCCAAATGCCGCGGGGGGCGCGGTCCTGGTAGGCCCCGGCTGCCCCCCGGCCAGGGTTTCACTGTACCCCCCGCGGCGCCTGGTCGCACGGCACGCACCTGCACCTTGCCCACCAGTTGTACTCTGGGCGCTGGACTGCACGTGCTGCCAAAGAAGCATCACGCCGCGGCTATATATATATATATATATATATATATATATATATATATCCTCCAATCTACACCCCTCTCCCAACTCTAGGTGGCTCCACCATACCGCTCTAAGGTACGTGCGAAGGGCACAAAGTGGTGCATACATGTGCTGGAAGGGGCTAAACTCGGTCAAAACGGGCTCAAAACGGGCTAAAAACACTTGTTTGAGCATCCCAAATGGTCCGGGATCACTTTTGGAAAAACGTGTTTTTGACCCATTCTTGACTCCTTCTTGGTCCCAAAATGGCCCATTTTCAAGGCATTTTGGCACCTGTTTGGGCCGTTTCTTGGACATATCGTGGAGTTGAAGGGCACTAGAGGGCTCTTTGACACTGTGAAGTCAAGCCGCACGTGAAATGTGTGCACCGTTTTCCTTCGTTTGGCCGTTTTGACTAGGTTTGGGGGCCGTTTTGGGCCAAAAAAGGCTGTTTTGGGGCACAAAACAGCGCAGATTTGGGAGGGCACCTCCCGACTTGGCGCCACCGCCCTGGGCCGCCACCGGTGAGTTTTTGGCTCGAAACTTGGATTTGGCAAGGGCACCACCTAGGCTCCACGATGGCTTCATGGAGAAAAGATCCGAAGCGTTGGGACGGAGCAATGGCCAAAACGGCTCACTTTCTGAGTGTCTATTTTTTTCGATTGCCCCTTCAGATGGACAATGTCGCACCACTAGTCAAAAAAAAAGCCGTCCAGGACTAGTGGCATTTGGGCGCATTTCACCGAAATTTGAGCATCTACCTTGGTTGGCATTGATCGTGCCACCTACGCTATTTCACCGCCGTCGCCGACATTTCTCGTCTTTACCAACCTCTAGTCCCATTTCGCAATTCCGACGTGAACGCGCCTATTTTCACGCTACCATGTTCCCAAGCCCATATACGCTCCTTGGTTGGTCCAATGCTTCTCAAACGCAAATTTCTATGGATATTGACGACTCCAAAAATCCCACTTTGCCAAAAAATAAAAAACTTCATCCACGCATGCCTAGCGGTTCTCCGCTCACCTTTGGACAATACTCACATATTGACCAAGCGGCGCCTACGGCCCTACAACGATGGGCTTCCGTTGAAAGCAACGCCGAACTCCTCATATCTCGAACACGAAGCATCAAAGTGCAAGGCAACATGGCGTATGATGCCGAGAAGCGAATCCACGCGTGTGACACGTTGCGAAAATTATGGGACACTTGCCACCGGAACCATGAGTTCAACGTCTCCGACAAAAAGAACTCCTTCCCGGAACTCAACACCACTATCCCGAAAGGCTCGGGCTTCTACTCAAATTGTGCACACGAAGACTTGGCGCACGTCTATGATATTTTGCACATCCACAAGACCTTCCTAGTGTGCCCGGTGCCGTACAACTACGTGGATCATGACTTGGGAACCACCGTACAGACCGTGACGGATTGGGCGGCCTCCATAGGACACGCCCTTCAACTACCCCGCTCGCGCAACGAAGAGTTCGAGGGATGGTTCATGTTACCGGCGCCCATTAAAAGTTGCAATGCGCCCCTTTATTACGCAACGCTTTAGCTTCCATGATGCAAAGCAATGGTGGATCCCCGGCAACCAAAACGTTGAGAACGCCCAATACATTTTGGGGAATGCTCTCGCCGTGCCATACATCGCCTACCGACTTCATTCCCAATCATGGTATGCTCCGTCTAAGCACCCGAGCGTCACGGTTGACCACTCCTCGAGCCTACGTCGCTTCGTACATCAAAGTACCAACTTGGATATAGAGCAAGCGCATGTCCTCCTTCGATTTGACGTGCTACGAGAGATCATTGATCAACGAGAGCTCCCGAGTGACCAAGAAGACACCAACACCTGAAAGAAAGCGGAGCTAGGCAACGTGCGGGACTTCTACAAATGGTTGAACAATACGCTTGCACCGGACTTTGAGGGCGCGGCGACTACCACCAATTGCAAATATTATTTTGAGAACGGAGAGGCCCTTCGTGCACCACACCCAAATTATTATCGGTACGACTATACCATGGCTCCGGCTCTTGCAAACGAACTTATGTCGGTGGCTTTGGAGCATGGAGATTTCTTACGAGGGCGATTCTATGTGATTGAAGTGGCAAAAATGGTTGACCAACACTCTTTTTTTGTGAGCCCGTCACGCAACGAGAGAAACCGCCACAAGGGAGAATTTACACTCAGCGAGGTCATGAACACCCTCATGGGCCACATGATTGGGGGACCATGGCGCACCCGTGTCATGGGCACGTCAATCAAGAGCCGGGATAGCGTGATAGTCCGATTGGACCTTAGCAATACCCCAAGCGACGAAGGGCGCTCGCCTCTCTCTACCTTTGCCTCTTTCCTCCACACTAATGGAGCGATGGTAATGTGCACCTCAAAGGACGGAGCGTTGATCACCTTCAATGCATTTGGACAAGGAGGCAAGCAAGATGCTCACCCTAAATCTCCGCCGACCATGGTCTGTATTCCGCCGCCGATGCCTAGTCAGAGAGAGCCAAACGAAGTGGATGTCCAAGCGCCCAACACGACCTCACTTTTTGACATTCAATGTGCGGCGGGTCTCCTAGGCCCATTCAGGCGGTTTGAACTCCACTCGAGATCCGAAAATCCTCCTATAAGCTTCTACTCCCTCACCTATGAGAAGCTCCAATCCGCTCAAATTGCCACGGGTTTTGCTATGGGCCCCATTTCCTTTAACCCGTCCCAACCTTATCTACAGGTTGACACACTCCTACGACTCGACCCCTCGGTGGCTGAGGAGGATCGCCCGGCGGAAGCACGAGTGCGAGCGGGCCTGAACGTCGGCGCGGGGGCCTTCCTCAAGGACTACATCGCCAACTACAAGGAGGATCAAACACTCCTACGCCCGCCTCGCCGCCCGCCGCGACAAGAAGATCGACAACCGGAGGACCTCACGGAGGAAGACCTCCCGGGCTTACGCATCATCGAGGACGTCATCGACATGACTATGGAGACCACCCTAATGGCCTACCTCGAGAAGCAGGAATGGGAGCGAGAGACCCGAAGAGGCAAGCTGCACTACAGATGGAAGTATGTGGATGCCTCCCACACCCTCGAACGAGCGGAGGAGCTCCCCACGGAGCTCATTAATCTCATCGACAACCTCATGGACGCTAAAGACTCGGAGGACATCCCCCTGCTAGCGGTACAGCCGAACCAAGTCAGCGTGAACGACTATGAACCTGGGGTGGGCATAGGATGGCATAAGGACATCGATGACCTAGGCGACACTATCACCTCGATTTCACTCATGGGGGCTACCACCATGGAGTTCCGTAAAGGAAATGGCCCGGTGGTGAGTGTTCGGGTACCACGATACTCAGCCCTCCAAGTCACGGGAGAACTTCGAGAACAATGGCAGCATCAGGTGCCCTACCGCATGAGCGATTTGGTGGATGGGGCCGAAGTCCCTCGAGACCGGCGAGTGGCGGTCATCCTTCGCAACGTGCAGTGTGCTCTGGACGCCGAGCCCGACGCCGAGACTCAAGACGGCAGCGGGCAAGCTTAGCGAACTGCTTCAATGCCTCGGCGTCCCTCAACCCAGCGCGCATCGTTTGAGCACCCCCCCTCCATCCTCTGAACCCCTCCGCCCCCGCCCCACTCCTAAAAACCCGCGATCATCACGCTTGCCAGACCTGGCTTGCTTTGGTCTTGAGCCCCCTCCCGTGACCAGTTGGAGGCAAAGCAAGGGGTATGTGCGCCCAGCTACATAGCTCAACAACCCCCCGCCCCCCACGCTCAAAATCCTTTCACACAACCTGGAAAAGAAACCCCCCACCCCCTTCATTTTCCACCACCTACAAAAAGGATACCATGTCTTGCTCCTCCAGGAACTGAACGAAGAGCCCAGCCTCCCACACATCTTTAGCCACGGGGGGGAAAAATGCAAAATTTTCACCAACATCAACAAGAGAGAGAAAAAGAATGGCACTGCCATCGTGGTCTCTTCGGCTTTGCGGCCCTACAAAAAGTTTGTTCCGAACTCAGACAACGATGGACTCATGTGCTCGGTTGAAATAACCCTCCCGGGTGGCCCCCCCACACTCCTCACTTCTCTCTACTCTCCCCCACCCGCAATTACCAGGTGCCCCCTGATTGAAATCAACCTGTCGCGTTTTCTTTCCCGATACCCTTACCATGTGGTGGGAGGTGATTTCAACTGCATCCGCAATCCCCATCTAGACTCCTTGCACGCCGACTCCAACCCGTGGGCCTGGGTCACTTCCAAACCATCGGGCAGTAACCCGTCATGGATCGATACGTACCGTCACATGCACAGCACTGCCCTGGGGTGGACCCCACCGGCGTCTAAGAACAGATTGGACTACATCTTTGCTTCGAGGAGCCTCTTCCATGACCAAAAAATTGCTGACGCTTCAATTCTCTACGGTGATTGCTCTACCGACCACCACCCTGTCACAGCACAACTGCACTCACCCCTCATCCCCACACAATCCCCCCCACCCCCCCGTAAACGCTTCCGAAGGCTAAAGAAACAGGAATTGCTCCGTCTTCAAGGGGGACTGCAACCCCTCGAGAAATGGTGTGAGGACTTTAACAAACACCTCCCTGACGTCCCGACCTCTGACCTGGTCCCGATAGTGGACGCCATTCTCCGGGAGTGCTCGGAGGCCTACCACTCGATTACCACCCCGGCGGGAGGGACAGCCCCGTCCAAAATTCAGAAAGAATTCACCCAGTTGGCCAATGCCCTCCCCCCAGCCTCCCACCCCCGTTTTGGAGAAAAAATGAGGCAGCTCAATGACTACCTCGATGAATGGCAAAAAGCGAAACAGAAATCGGCCCGGACTGCGGTACACAGAGTGATCGTCCAGGGCCGCCAACTCAAGAGTGCCATCCAGAAACACCTCCAACCCCCGGATCAGGCTCCAATCTCCCTCAGGCGCTCTGACGGAACCTTTGCTACAGACACCAAAGAGGTTGCAAAGATATTTTCGGATACGCTCCTCCACTTGGGGGGTTCGCCTGACTACACCCCCCCCGACGATTTCACAGAGCGCCTCCTGAGCCACACCCCCCAGTGCCCTTCGGGCACAGAAACTCAGGACATCCCGGACATGACATGGTCAGAGATTACCGACATCCTCCACTCGGCTAGCCCGCGCAAGGCAGGAGGAGACGACCACACCAACACCTACCTGCTCTCCGTCCTCCCCCCCCACCTGCAGACGCTCTTCGTTTTGGTGGTAAATCGCTTCCTGCATGAGCCCCTGCCTCCCCACTGGACGACCGCCCAAATATGTTTGATCTACAAGAAAAAATGCCCCCACGACCCCGCAAACTACCGCCCAATAGCCCTTTTAAACACTGTCTACAAGTTAGTTGCCCGACATGCCGCCTCCGCCCTCCAAACCTTCATCAGAGATCATTCCCTCATGCACCACAGCCAACACGGGGGCATGCCAAATTTCCGAACCATGGACCACCTTTTTCACGTCACAGCGGAAATCGCCCGAAGCCCCCAGGCCTACCATTTTTACATTGATTTTAACAAGGCCTTTAACAGCGTTCCCCACCCCACCCTCCGTCGGGTCCTCCACCACTATCGAATTCCGGCGGGGCTGGTAGACCTGATCAGTGGACTCTACGCCCACCCCCAGGATGCCCCTCTTGTCAACAATGTCACACCCTACCACTACCTCCAAGCCAGGGGCCTCCGCCAGGGCTGCCCCATGTCCCCTGTTCTGTTCATCCTTTATTCTAACGTGCTGCTCCATGCAGCCCCTCAACCCTCTCCGTTGGAGAGACCCGCCGAGACCTCAGCACACGCTTTCATCGATGACTAATTGTACCGATCACCCTCCCAGACCTACATCCAAAAGTTAATTGACTTCTATGACACGGACGCCAGGACATGGGGGCTCCAAATGAACTGTGACAAGTCAGAGGTGCACACCCTGGGTGGCATCCCACAGCATGACTTCCAGAGCCCAAGCGGCTTCACACTTTCTACTGTCGACCCGAATACCAAACAGCCACGGAAGGGCTACAAATACCTGGGTGTTTACATCTACAACGATAAGCACCCCCCGCAACTCCGACACCAAATACACTCGGAACTGAACAGCTACTTCGTACACCTTTCCCCGCTTCGCCTCACCCTCCCTGAGCTGGTTAAACTGGTGAATGTCCAACTAATACCAACGCTCACCTACCGCCTCATTGCCCACCCTTTTCTCCCCAGCGAAATAGATGAGCTCACGGCAGCGGTCTGGAAAGAGCTTGCTACGCATGGCAGAATCTCGCCCAAAGTCTCCACTAAGGACATATACCAGCCACGTGCTAAACTGGGGCTAGGCCTCCGCCACCTGGGAATAGCGGTTCACAAGTCTTTTGTTGAGGCGGGACTAAGGTACCTGAACCAGGACGGACCCCCGGCCAGTTGTGTGGCAGTCAGAGACGCCCTCCTTTCGACACGGCAAAATGCCCTTCAACATAGCTTCCTGGATGCGGCCAACCGCCTGAGTCTTCGATTCCACGCCCCTGGACCATGGAACCCCTGCCTCCCCTGTGAACTACACGAGCGAGAACGACTGTATGCTGCACCCCGAAATGCCCCCCCCTGCCTGGCCACGGTTACCAAAGTCTACAAAAAAACAGCCACCATTTGCTTTGACACTGGGGAATCCGCTACCATCACGGAACGGATTAATTTCACCTTCACCCCCCCCAACACCCCCCCTCTCCCCCCGGGTGACATAACCCACTACCACCTTTTCCCACCCTTCTCTTCCCCGCAAACCCGCAACCCCGGCATCCCGGTTCCTCTTCAAGCGGACGTCATGGATAGCACCTGTGAAGGACACTGGTTCCACCTGCCTAACCTCCGCCACGTTCTAAACCATGAGGATCTAATGGGGTGGGGGTGCATTCAGGCGGCTAACCTCGTCGCCGAGCTCCCCTTTGATGAAACGGCGTGGATCTATACGGATGGGAGCTCGGGTGATGGGGGCCATGGCAGCGCCTTCGCTATCTTCTGGCAACAACAGTGTTACGTCCTCTGCCGCTCGTCACCCTCGCCCACTTCAGGGGGCTCCGAGCAATGGGCCATGGCAATGGCGTTAGCACACCTCCCCAACATCCTCCCCAATACCCCGGTGGGGATCTTGGGTGATAACCTTGACACAGTCGAAGCGGTCAACCGGGCCCTTTCCAGCCCCCCCCCAGCGAGGCCATCCACTTACACACAGGGCACACGAGACACTGCCTACACATCCCTCCTCGCCCCCCTCCCCCACCTGATCCATGTGGCTTGGATCAAGGGCCACGCACACTTTTTGGGAAACGAGCTCGCGGACTATTTCTCAAAATGGGACGCTCAAGCATTACTGTGGCACCCCTCCCTCCTACCCCCCCCCCCCTGCGGGAGTGGTACCTAGTGGGGGCCTAGGCCTCATCTCAAAAATTCCGAAACACCACAGCCGCTCCCTCTTCCCGACCCACCCACACATGCGCCTGCATTTCGGCACCAGCGCAAGCTTTCTCCGACAGAGCAGCTTTTTCTCGGCAATCGCATTCAAGTGGGTGTCAGGCACGTATGGTTGTCAGGACTACAGACCTCACTGTGACACCAGTGACCGAACATGCCCTAAATGTCAAGAAGTGCACCCGATGGATCCCATCTCATTCTGCGCCCTTTGTCCAACGATGCAGTGGTTCCAGCAGTGTCTCTCCAGCGCCTGCCCCCCCCCTTTTGACAAATTAGCACTCGAATGGTGCATAGCCAGCGACCGTGGGGACAGATGACTCGCTACCAGAACTCTCGTCCCAAAAACGCTCCACACAACGCTTGCAACGTCCCCGTCAGGCAAGGACCCCGCTATGCATGCTAAGGACTTTGACAGCGCCCTGGTTAAACGCAATAGGGCGCTCACACCACTCATCGAGGACGCCAACAAATTTCTCCACGACAACCCACCCGGGGCCATCGGCCCACCAGTAACCAGAAACAATTATTTTGATTCCCTGGGTGAGTTCAGTACCTCCAGAGGCCATGCCCCCCGGAACCCGCCAAAATACGTTCCCCCCTCGGCCCTGCCTGCGGCGGTGTTGACAGCCCCGAAGCGCAAAGCCTCGGATCAACCACAGCGGAAAAAACGCCCCCCCCCCGGCACCGCCCAAGCCAGCAAAGCCCAGCGCAGCGCAACGCGCTCTGGACGCCTACCTGCAGCCTATTGGCCCCGGTCCCCCCCCCCCTCCTCCCCCTGCGCCACCCCGACGTGACGGAACCCAGGTGCAGCACAAAGGGCGAAAGCGCAGTGAACCCGCCCCCCCCCCGGCCGCACACCCTCCTGATCCCAAACAGCCTCGGATTGACAGATTCTTCCCCCCGAACTAGCGGCCTGAACCTGTTGTATGTCTCTCCTCATGCCTCCAGTAATTCCACACGATGTAGCTAGCTAATCCACGCTGACCACAGCCGAAAGTACCCTCTGTTAGCCAAGCTTCGCTTACAGTTTCGAATGCACATCCAACTCCCATGGTATATTGCATATATCACCCCCTCATGTGCCGGCGGACGCCCTGCAGGATCTTGAGGCGCCGAGCACCCCAATTTCCACTGACCCAATGGCGTAAGGGGCATCCATCGGGTGACTCTGCCTACTGGGTTCTGCTGTAAAGTAGTTTTGCAGTGTAAGTTTGATCGAACAGTCTTCACCGGACTCAAAATGTGTCTAAAAAAAAAGCAATGGCCAAAACGGCAAGGAGACGTGTTGTTGTTGTTGCTTGTTGCTTGTTGTTGCTTGTTGTTAGCTAAATTTAAGGGGAGAGGGGTGTAGTAATATGTATATATATATATATATATATATGTATATATATATATATATGTATATATATATATATATATATATATATATATATATCTATATATATTTATATATAGGTAGGTAGGTAGGTAGGTGCACTCGGTCTTGGAGAGGCGCCCCATGGCCCCCCCTGGCGTCGCCCCTGTGGCGAACAGGAAGAGGCTCCGCGCCTGAAGAGGGGAGGCGGCTTACATCCCGCTAGACCTTACTGATGGCCCCCAACGAAGTGGCCCCGGGCAACACCGGGAGGGTTGATCGCCGCCGGCGTGATGTGCTTGTCTCGCCGGGAGGGTGTGCCCCCGTGCTTGCGCACGTCCCCTCCTTTGGGCGGAACCCCAGAGGTTCACCGGACTTCCTGGCTTATCCCGTTCCCAAGGCATGCATGCACGTTCTTGGTACTAGGGTTCCGAGGCGCTTGGGTGTCGCACGCTCCGCCTCGAGTCCCAAAGCAGCGCAGGCCTTAGGATGCAGCCTTACCCCCGGTCTCCGGATCTCGTTTGGCCGGGTCAGCGAATGGCACGGGCTGCCTCATTGCCCGGGCTGTGGACACTGAGTTTCCTACTGTTGGGCGGCGTTTTTTTTTGGTTCCGGGTTGCGGTTGCGTGTGGGTTTAGTTTACCCCGCCAGTCCTGGCTGGGGTCTTGGGCGGGTGTGTTTGGGTACGGTTTGTGGTGTTGTCCCTCTTTTGCCGGCTGTTTGTGGTGTTCGTTGTTGGGCTTAGGTTTCAGCCTGCATATGGGACGTGTGTGGTTGCGTACGCGCTCCGCCTGCCCCCCGCCGTTTCCGGCTCCGCTGTGCGGTGTGGGCGTTGGTAGTGTTGTTTTGGTTTCGGCTGCGCCCCACCTCTCCTTCAGGGGGTTGTGGGGTGTGCGTGTGCTCGTGCGCCCGTCCCGCGTGGTCTCCTGCACCTCCTGGTTGGGGTTGCTGTGCGGGGGTGCGTGTTTGTGCGCGCGCCCCGCTTGTTCCCCGCCTTTCCTGGCTGGGGTGCGGTGTGTGGGCGTGCGTGCTGGGCCCGGGTCTCGGCTGTGCCCCGCCATTCTTGGTTGGGTTGTCGGGGTGTGTTTTTTGCGCTTTTTTTTTTGGCGTGTCTTGGTTTGGCTTTGTGGTGTCGGTTGCTGGCTGTCCCTGTCCCGGGCCGTGTGGTCCCTGTCCCCCCATCCCCTTTCTTTCGGGCTGGGCTGCTGGCTCTTTCTTTTTCTTTTTTTGTCCAGTGTGGTGTGTGTCTGCATGTTTTGGTGTCCCTTTTCCCGGTGGGCCGCTGTTCCTGGCTTGGTGTTGCCGGTTTCGGCTGGGTGGTCCCCCTGTGCCTCTTTGGGGGTCCTGTCTTCGGTGCCTTCTGGGTGGGGGGTTTGGCCGCCTCTTGTGGTGTTGGCGGGCGGTTTGATGGCTGTGGGCTGTTCTCTCGCCCCCCCCCCTCCCCACCCTGTTTTTTTTTGGGGGGGGGTCTGCCTGTTCCTCCCTCTGTCTTCCCTGGGCTGGCGCACGCACTGGCCCGCATTCAGTGTGGTCTTCCGGGCTGCTGTTGGCGGTTGCGTTCTGTTTGGCCGTGTCCCGGCCCCATGGGTTGGGTGGGCTATGTACACGTTGGGCTCGGCGCCCCTTCCTGCCGCGTTAGGTCCTGGTTCTGCCAGCTGGGCGGCTGCGCCAGGCGGCTGCGTGTGGCTCTGGGTTAGGGGGCTGGGGTTGTCCGTGTCCTTTCTTCTCTGCGGTGCCGGTTTTACCTTCTGGGTGGTCCGCCACCGTTGTTGCCGGGCGCGCGGCGGCCCCGTGTGTGGCCCGCGGTGCCGGTGTGTGGCGTACTGGTGCGGCGCCTTCCGGGGTTTGCGGTGGCTTGTTTCGGTTAGTCCTTCAGGTTAGGGTCAGCCGTGCCGTGTTGTGCCGCTCTGTGCCGCGTCCCGTCGCGTTGTGCTGTGGCGCGTTGCACTGTGGCGCGCTGTGGTGATGTGTGCCGTGGTCTCGCATTGTGCCCTGGTGGGTCAGTGGAGGTCAGCCTGGCCTGTGTCGTGGTGCGGATTGCAGGCCGGAGTGTGGCTGGCTGGTGGCTGGGGGGTGCGGTTAGGTGTGGATGTCTCGCTGGGTCCGTGCTGTGGGGGCCTGGGCGTGTCGCTTGGGCTTGTGGATCGGGTAGACGTCCGTGGGGTTGCCCTCCCTGGGGGCCTGTGCCTTGGTCCCGTGTCCTCTGGGGGTCCCGGTCCCTAGCCCTGGTTGCTGTGGCCGTGCCTTTGTCCTCTTCCGGTGCCTGTGAGGTGGCCCTTGTGGCGACCGGGGTCGTCGCCTGGCAATGAGGGCGTGGTGGTGCGCCGCGTGGCGGCGTTTCCTGCGGCTTCCTCTGTGGGTGTAGCCCGTTCTCCCCGTGTAGGTGTGCCCTCCATCCCCCGTGTGGTTTCCGGTGGCTGGTGGGTGTGCGCTGGTGTGATCCGTACTGCGTCGGATGCTTGCTTTGGCGGTGCGTGTTGGGGGGTGCGCCCCCGGGAGTCGTGCGGCGTTCGGTGGGGGTCGGGTGGCCCTGGTCCCCCCGTCCTGGTATGCCCTTCCTGAGTGTGGGTCGTGGCGTCTGCCGTGGTGCCCTTTTCCTCTGTGCCTCGGTCCCCGCTCCTGCCCCTTCCTGGTTCTTGGGTGGTTTCCTGCCCCCATGTTGTGTCTCTTCCGGTGCCCTGTCCCTATGGGTGCCTGCCCTCACTTGGGGCCCCTCTGTGCCCTCTTGCCCGAGTGTCCCTTGCTGTCACTTGCTCTCCCCTTGCCCTTGCCCTTCCCCTTCCCGGTGTGGTGGTGGCGGGGTGGGGAGGGGGCGCCGATGGCCCAGGCCTGGGGGTGGGTGGCCTGGAGCCATTGGTGGAGGGCTTGGGCGGTGTATCGGGGGCGGAGGCCCTGGACCGCATCGCGGAGGAGGGCCTCCCATGCCGCTTGCGGCATGATGGCCTCCGGGGCGGCCTCGTTGGGGTCGGCGGCTGTGCGGGTGCGCACCTCCTCGAAGGTGTGCACCATGTGCACCCCTTCTCGCCTTCCCGCTCCCCCGGCCCACTTCACCCAGCGGCGGACCTCCTGCAAAGCGGGGGCAGACCACCAGGTGAGGTGGGCGGGGGCCCGTGGGGGGGAGGGGTCCGTGCTCCGGGTCCTGGAGCGGCGGGGGGAGGACGTGGACATGCGGTGGTGGCGGGTGTGCAGGCGCCTGGGGGAGCGGGAGCGGCGGTGGCGGGGGCTGGGGGTGGAGGACGGGTACGGGCGGAGGGGGGAACTGGAGGGGGAGGTGGACACGGGGCGGCGTTGGCGCGCTTGCCGGCGCCTGGGGGAGCGGGAGTGGTGGTGGCGGGGGCTCGGGGTGGTGGATGGGTATGGGCGGCGGGGGGAACGGGGAGCCTGGCGGGCCCTGTGGGGGGAGGGGGAGGTGGATGTGGGGCGGCGGTGGCGTGCCTGGCGGCGCCGGGGGGAGCGGGAGCGGTGGTGGCGGGGGCTAGGGGTGGGGGTCGTTTACGGCCGGAGTGGGGAGGGGGAGGTGGACATGGGGTGGCAGTGGCGCTCATGGTGGCGCCCGGTGGAGCGGGAGCGGCGGGAGCGGGGTCCCGGTGGGTCGTGGTGGCGCCTGGGGGAGCGGGAGCGGCGCGAGTGGGTGGTTGAGGCGCGGTGGCGGTGTGGGGAGTGTGGGCGCCGGGGGCGAGTGTGCCATGCGGGGGGGGAGCGGGAGCGCCGCAGTTTGCGGGACCGGGCCTCATCGCTCGACTCGGGCCAGTCAGGAGGCGACGGCGGGTCCTGGGGGGCCTCGTGTGGCGCCGCTTGGTACTGGGGGGGGGGGGGGGGGGAGGTCCCTTGTCGTCCCTGGATCCGCCACGACGGGGTGTGGTGGCGGCAGCGGCTGGTGGTATGGGTCGAGTGATTGTCCCTGGCGGGGTTGGGCCCGGGGGGCCCCCTCGGCGTGGACGTGGTGGCCGGGGGGATACAGTTCCTGGTACGGCGGGGGTGGCTGGTACGGGGGGGGTGGCCCCTGGTGGTAGGTGGGGTATGCAGGTGGAGCGCTCGGTGGCTGCCATCCCATACGCTGGTGCTGTTCGTGCACGGGGGGTTGTGGCCCGGTGGGGTAGGGTGGTGGGCAGTGGCAGTGGTGGGGGTGGTGTTGGTGGTGGAGGTGGTGGGGCCGCTGGTGGTGGTGGCTTTGGTAGTGGTGGGGTTGGTGTTGCCGGTATGGCCCTAGGACCCCTTGTGGGTATTCCGGTCCCCCTTGTGGGGGTGGGGGGTCGGGCATCGTGCGCAGCCCCTGGGGCCGTACTATTTGGTTGGCAGGGGGGGCGGGTCGGGGGCCGGGCTTGACGGTGACAGTGGTCGAGGGGTCCCACATCCCTGGGTCGGTTTGGCCGGCGGTGGTGGTGGTTTGTGGGGGATGGATGACGGGGCGCTTGGAGATGGGGATGTTGACGAGGGTTTGAACAGGGTCGTGTTGGGTGGCCGCCTCTGCGGTGGCGGTGGCTGCTTGTGGGAGGGGGGCGTGGGTTGTGGTGGGTGGGGGGTCCTGGCTTGCATTAGGGTTTGGGTTGGGGCGGTGTCACTTGGGTTTGTGTCGTAGCGTTTGTGGTGTTGTGTGTGCTCGCTTGGGCGCCGGCTTGGGTTTGGGGTCGGGTTTGGGGTTGGGGTCCGGTTCTAGGTTGAGGAGGACCTCTGTCTGGAGGTGTGAGGGCGCCGATGTCGGGTCGGGGGTCTTCCCCGTGCGTTGCCGGGGTGCCTGAGTCGCCTGTGAGGGGTTCGGGGGGTCGGTGCGTGCGGCCGCGGCTTTGGCTTTTGCCGTGGCCTAGAGGATGAGGGCGGCGGGGAGGGGGGGGTCGGAGGATGAGGTGGAGGAGGTGGATGAGGCTGAGGATGAGGAGGAGGTGGTGGACGCGGGTTGGGCTGTGATGCCGGCCGGCTTGTGGGTGGCGGCTTCTGCTGCGGCCAGGGCGGGGAGGATGGAGGGCATGTCCTCGGGCTGTAGGTTGGGGGCGGGCGGCTGGCGGGGCCCGGTCGTGACCTGGCGGCCCGGCAGGCCGATCTCGTCGGCAGCGGTGGGGGAGGGAGGCGCGGGGCTGTGGCCTTCTCCTTCCGGGCTTGGCTGGGCCGGGGTCTTGCAATGTGTGAGGTTGCGTGGGTTGGCGTCCGCGGGGGGGAACAGTTCGCGTGGGCTGAATTCGGGGGCGGGGGGCGTCGGGCCTGGGTCTTCTGGGGTGTGCGCGGGGGGCGTGTGCGGGCCACTGGGTGGGCTGGGCGTGCCGCGGGGCACGGGGCTTCTCTCCGTGGGTCTGTGCGGGTTGTCGAGTGTGGGGGGTGGTGAGGGGTGTCCGGCGGGTGGGTCTGTGGCGGGCGTGTGCTGGTGTTGGGGCGGGTGGGGGAGGCCCGTGTTGCGGGGCCCGGGGGTGCGGGCGATGGTGGACATGTGTGCGTCTCCGGGTGAGCAGCGAGAGGGGAGGGGCATGGGCGGGGAGTGTGCGGTGGGGTGTGTTGTGTCGGCGTATGTCTCCGCTCGCCGCGGCGCGCTTGCGTGGTCTGTTGTAGGCCGGGCGGTTTGGAGGAGAAGCTTACCGTCTTCTGCTGCCGCGGCAAGGATTTCGCAGATGAGCTTGCGTATCTGGTGGACCTCTTGGTCAGTGGTGGGAAGGGGCTATGCTAGCTCTGGGCTAAGACCCACGCGGCTGAGGACCCTGTGGATGGCGTGGTACCCGCAGGTGAGGGAGTGCTGCGGTCTGGGGGGGGGGGGTTCGGCCGCGTGTCCGGGCCCGCCTCGATTTGTGTCTGGGCGGTGGGGATGGCCCAAATCCAGGGCACAGTCCCCGTGGGTGGCCAGCGGCGCTGGATCCAGTGGGTCAGGCAGAGCATGGCCAGTCACAGGTGGTAGCCCGCCTTCCCTGAGGTGATTTGGGCCAGGGCGCGGGCTGGGGGCTTGTCTCCTGGCTGGAGGACGCCCCTGAGGACCCTGTGCGGGGTGATGGGGTCCCCTACTGCCCCTGGTGGGGCGGCCCCTGGGGCGAGCATGGTGTTTGTCCCTTTGACGAGCCATTGCGGGCCGGGGGACGTAGCCGTAGCGGCTATCACGTAGTAGTGCCCGCGCTCGAGGACTGTACACCAGACCTCCGACGGGGGGTGGTCACTGTCTGTAGGTGGCGGGGGGAGGTCGTCGTCTGGGGTGCGGAGGCCGGCGGCGCGGAGGGCGGTGTCGCGGGTTGGTGCGGTGGCCTGTTCCCACTGCTCCGGGCGATTCGGGTCCGCTGGGTGGTCCCTCTCCGCTGGGGCCCGTCATAGGCGTACGGTCCCTCGACGTGTGACGTTGATGTCGGTGTCGTGTGTCAGGGCCTGGCCCCACTCGATGGGGGGGATCCAGACGTGCTGGCCTTGGGTGTGTTTGCGGGCTCGCCAGAGTACGAGGTCTACGATGGCCTCGTGGTGGCTGTTGCCTGGGGTGGTTATGTCCCGGAGGGCTTTGACGGTGAGCTTGGTCCAGTCCTCTTGTAGGCGGTACCAGCCCAGGGGGGTGGTCAGGGCCCTGCCTTGGAGGGTTGCTCAGAGGAGGTCGGGGTCGCGGATGGTGGCCGGTGTGAGGGGGGGGTGCCCCGGGTCCGGGGGGGGTGGGCTGGATGGGTTGCCGGGGTCTTGCGCGTCTACGTCGACGTATGGTTCGCCCTGGTTGGGCTCGGCCGGGCTGGGCGGTGCTGGGTGGCTTCTTGGGTGAGAGATGGGCTTCGGGGCGCTGTGGTGGTGTCTTGGAGGCCTGCGGATGGAGATGGGGGGCGCGTGCGGGGCGCGGAGTGGGTTAGCGGACGTTGGTCATGCACGGCATGGTAATTGATGAGACGCTGCATGTGTTCCCTGGCGGTTGGGTCGGTGAGTTGCTCCGCGTGTGTTAACAGGAGGTGTTTGCGGTGTACCGTTTGGGCCGCTGCTCTGCGGACTGCTTCTAGCTGGAGGTGCGCTGCTGCCTCCATGGGGCTTTCAGTGTGTTCGGTGAGGTGTCGGTGCAGGGCCTGTGTCACCGCCCCTCTCATGGTGGCTTCTTTGACAAGGGGATCCCGGAAGAGGTGTTCGGTGGCCTGGTGTGCGTGGCTGTGGGTTGGCCATTCTTCGTGTTGTCGTAGGGCTTCCGCCGGGGACCAGCCCACTAGCCTGTCCCTGCCTGTATGGAGGGGGCATTTCTTGAAGTGTTCCGGGTCCTCCGGGGTGGTGTGGTCGCATGGGCAACGGGTGTGTTCTTCGGGGACGTGGATGTGCTTGCGGGCGAGCCATCTGGCGACCCTGGTGAGGAATGGTAGTTGCTCCCTGAGGAGCTGGATGCGTCGTTTTTGGAGGTGGGCTGGGACGTTTGCTGGGCGCAGTGCTGAGTGGTACAGGGGGATTTGCAGTCTGTCCTGGAGCTCCTGGATGTGCGCCCGGCTGTCTGCGTTGCCGAGCACGCGGGCGAGATGTTGGATGGGGTTGGGGTATTGGTATGCTCTGTCGTGGGAGGAATAGGGGGCTTCCTCTGGTACCCAGTCTGGGGTCTGATGGGGCTCGGGTACGGGGGGTATGTGTTGGAGGTGTGTGTGGTTTCGGCCGAGGTCAGGGATCTGGAGGGTTGGTGGGTGCGTTGTGCGCTGGTGTACCGCCTGGTTGTCGACCCTACCATTTCCGTATTGGTGTCTGTGGGACTCTTGTTGTACGATAGGGATGCAGGTTCGAATTCGCACGAATTCGCTCGAATTCGAATTCGCCCCGAATTCGCACGAATTTGTGGACCCCTCTGAATTCGAATTCGCAACTTCAAGTTCGAATTCCTCCTTGATTCACTTGAATTCAACCGAGGCTTAGAATCCATAGGCACCTACAACTTACCTTCACCTCTTTGCATATGGGTATGCCAGTACCGACTACCATATGGCATAAAACATTTCAAGTCCAAAAGCTTCCATAACCTTACAATTTTTGTTGTTTGTTGTTGCTTGCATTCACAGTGCTTAAACGATTTGACAAAAATAAAGACAAATCAAAACCAAGAATTCCAAATATCGAGGTATACACCCTTCCTTGATTCTTTCAAATACCTTTTGGAAAAAAAGCAACGAAGCATGCAAAATCACCAATCCACACACAAACCATCACATGTGAACCACTTGTTGCCCTTATTGGGGCTTCAGTGATTGTATTCTTGCATTGAATCATGGAACTTGAATTCATCTAAGGGAGAGGATAACAAATACAAGGGAAACATAAAGCAAACTAGCAATGGGCATTCAATTAACATTATTATTGTCATGATGCTCAAAAATCATCACTATGTGACTGTCACAGTACACTGTCAAATCTGGACTTTTTCGAACCTCGTAACAAGGATTTCTCTGCGTGCACGGAGCCGACGAGGGCAAGGAGGGTACCAAAATGAAGGGTAGGCAAGGGGGAACACGTTTTGACTGTCCAAAGTCGAAAAAAAAAGGTCAAAAATTAAAAGTTTGCGACGCGTTTTTCTCCGAACTGGTGCGGTTTTGGGAGGAACGGAGGGCACCGTCGTGTTCAGTGCAACGAGACGGACACAGCGGTGCGTTCAAAACTGAAAAACAAATTTTTTTGTCGAAAAAGAGTACGCAGGCACCGCACAAGCAACTGAATGGGTTAATCAAAGCACAATGATCATGGTTTTCATTGTATAAAGTCAAAAAAATTATTGCATGGCACAATTCAAAGTTAGGTTTTCATCTGGAGAAAAGACGGCGCACGCGTGATCATTTTGCTGTCGCCTGCGAATTCGCAGTGCGAATTCGCCCCGAATTCGCAGTACTGTGAATTTCAGGCCGAATTCGCAGCGAATTCGCGCTGCGAACGAATTCGCAGCGAATTCGGCGAATTCAAATTAAATTCGCTGCGAATCCGCATCCCTAATTCACGATGTGGAGTTGGACGTAGGGGGGAAGGCTGCGAAGGGCTTTTCAGAGCAGCAGTGCCTGGGTGCCGAGGCTCGTCGCGCTGGCTTTGTGAAGTGGTTGCCTTGCTATGCGAAGGAGCAGGTGTGTGTCGACAGTGGCCTCTACCACGAACCAGACCCGGACGATGTGCGGGAGGTGGGCGGGTAGGTGGGCCGCGATCTCGGCGATGGCGCCGGCCATGGCCCCTAGCTCCCCGTGGGAGGAGGCCCCGTAGGTGGTGTTGCCCGTGTGGTGGTCCATGTGGTAGTGTCCCATGGTGTGGGTTAGCTGCAGGTTGGCCCCCCCGGTGATGGGCGTGAGGGTGGAATCGCCTGAGGCGTCGGTGAAGAAGAGCCGGTCCGCCGGTGATGGTTGTCAGAGGCGGCATGGGTTCATGGGCAGGTAGGCGTATATGGCGAGGCCCGTGGTGAGGTGGGCTACCGGGGTTGTGCGCTGCAGGACGGGGGTGGCGTACACCCCTTTTGCTTTGGAGATGATGTGTTTCGCTTGGGGGGACATGGCTATGAGTCCCTGTTCAGGCTGTCCTTGTGTGAGGTAGGAGTAGATGTAGTGGAGGATGTAGGCTGTGTCTGTGTTTAGGTCTTGGCATGTGAGGGGTTGTGTTCGGTGCTCCGGTGTGTTGCAGGAGCGGTGGAGCGGATAGTAGGGGTGCTCGTGCTTGCCCGTTCTGCCTGGTTCGTACATGCTGTAACGGATGGCGACCCCTGCCGGGTCGGCACGGGGCCAGGTGGGTGTAGTGGTGAAGAGCCATTTGGGCGCGTGGTTGGGTTTCCACGCTACCGTGGGGTTGGTGTCAGTGCGGTGGAACCATGGGGCTACTCATGCGTAGGCCTGTGGTGGTAGTGAAGCGGTACCCAGAACCCCATGGCTAGGTTACGGCATACAACCGGTCTCCGGTCCACTAACCCCATGTACGGAAGGGAAGACCGGTCTCCGGTCCACTAACCCCATGTACGGAAGGCGCCCGTTGACGCCCGGTGCGAGCCCGGCGGGAGCGTGTTCCGTGCCCTAAAGCCCCGCATCGGCAACCGATGCACCGCCAGCGGAGATTTATATATCAGAATATCAGGAATCAACAGGGTTTTATTTTCATAGTGTTTCCGTCAATTTTTACGCTTCCGTTCTGATATTCACTGTTTTGACTGCTGGCGGTTGGATCGCGACTTTACCGTAACCGCCAGTTTAACTGTTTATAATGGAAATTTTAACGCTATCCGTGACAAAGGCTCTAAAGTCTTCAGGAATTGCGTTGATGCATCCGCAATTTTCACATTCTACACTCGCAACCTTAATCCGAATTTTTCAGGATGTCGAAATCGGATTTTCGACTTCGACATCCCCGCACTTGATTTGACCTCTTTCGAGTGGACCTACGTGCTTCCCTATGCACGAATCAACTTTCCTTTTATCCTGCCCTCCATTTGTCTTAAAGATATGGGCAAAACAAAGTTGATTCGTGAGGCCACTTGTGAAGGTCATATCTCGTGTTGCTTGCGAGGAATGACAATAAGGAAACGTGGGATGTATTCACAATACTCCCGACGTAATTTAGGAAGCATCATATGCCTTGCGTCTCCACACGTGCGCGCTAGTGTAATGGATCATGGTCAAGAGGGTAGAGTTTGCGTTGTAACTCTATGGCCATGATATTGGGTGCGTTAAGATAACTTTCGAGTGTAGCGCGCGAGTGTTGGTGTTGCATAGGAAGTCTCCTTGAGTTCCTATGAGCGATTGACACAAAGTTATGCCCTTGGAGGGGCATGACATATCGTGGGGGGAGCTACCTTTTTGGGCGATATGGAGTATGTGCCTTGTGTTGTGTTGCGTGCCCATTTGGCGGGTCCATCGCTCCAAGCCAAGCCCGCCAATGGACCTCATATTGTGCAAGCCCCTTCTGCATACTCCCTACGATCAATTGCAAGCCTAACCTTTGTGAAGGGAAGCTTGTGTGGCGATCCCGAAGCGATGCGTTGGGAGCAAGGTGTGTGTTTTGCAATTTTCCATATTTTCATGTGCCCACTTGGGAAGTAGCGCTCGTAACCTTTCAAAGCGCCCCAAGTGGAGCACATACGTGGAATCGAAGGTCATTGGTGTCAAGTCATTGTGTTTAGAAGGATTAGTTGATTGCACGATCCAAGCCGAAGATATTATAATATAATTGTGCGCCTTTCAAGGCACTTTTGTGTGTCTTTGTGCCAATTTTGCCGTTTTTGGCCCGTCATGATGTCAAGTGGCGACCGTGTATCTCAACGTTGCGCTCAATTGACATCATGACCCAAGTATGTTTTGAGGGTACATACTTCGGTGCCCAACATATCTTGGACCCGGCGATTAACTCCTCTTTGGCTTGGCGTACCTCGGCCGCCATGTTGGCGATTTGGGACTATCCCAAATCATGGACTCACTTGGCGACCCTGCCATTCCCAAAACCGGAGGAGTTGGGCGACGCCCAAAAGATATGTTGGACACATATGACTTGATACCAATCCTAGGGCACACTCCGGTCCAAGTCGGGCATGTGCCTCATTTGCCCCAACCATGAGTGTGCGCATTTTTGGCCATTTTGAGCATTTTTCCACTTTTGCTGCCCGCCGTGCACTATGTTGAGCCCACCCGTGCACGCCGGACGCATGGACCAATGGACCATATATGACATGGGTGTTATGTATATGGGTACCCATGGTTCACACACCACGTGGGCGAAGCGGAGCAACCTTCGTTAAGGCGCTAGCCCAAAGTGAGTGTGGGCAATTTTGCCATTTTGGCATTTGTGGACCCAATTGGGATCGTCACCACGCTGAGTGGCATGGAGATCTTTGAGAGCTAAGAGCATGGGAGTCTCTGTTGGACTCCCGCTGAATCGCGTATGGAATGGCGGATCCGATCTCCAAGCCGGCGTGGAGATATACTATTGGGAGCACACCTAATTTTGGCTCATTTCAAGCAGCCAAAATGACCCCATTTTGGGACCCCAATTTCCCCCTTCCGTGTGGTCAATTGGCGGCCCCATTTCTCTATGCCCACAGGGAGCCCGGACCTAATCTCAGCTTGTACACTCACATATGAGTCCTAAGTCCTGCCTCCTAACCTCTGAGCCATTGGCCTTGCCCTAGCCGGGCGAGCCACGCGTGGGAATGACGCCAATTTTGGTGATTTTGGCATCATGACCCCACTTGACGAATCCGTGTTGCCCTGATGCCGGGGCCTCAGAGGGAACCAGGTTGGGTGAGGGCTCCAGGGAGTATGTACTCAAAGGGCATAGGGTCAGTTGCCTCGTCCCTACCTCTGGCGGGTCCCGACGAAGGGTCTATTTTGGAGATTTTGGAGCTAATTTCACTTTGGGCTGAAATAGCCCATTTTCAGCTACCAACTCCTGAGGGATAATGGCGGGGCCATATCTCTGGCTCAGAGAGGAGTTGGGACCTGCCGTTAAGGGAGCATAGGGAGCCACTGTCGGTTGGCCTTGGAGCCCCTTGGTTCCCAGGAACTCGCCTGGGCGGGACACCTCCCCTATTGGCAGCGTTTCAGGGTCCGGACTGAGCAGGGCATGGGTTGTGTTTGAGGCCCCGCCCCCACCAGCCACTGAGAGGGTCGGACCTGGGATTGGGATACGAGTTAGGACTGAGTGTCTATTGTCCTGTGATGCCCATACCCCAGTCCAGTCTTAACCCCATGTGTACATATCCTGATGTGTTGCTGTACATACTTTCGTTCCCTTGTTGCAGAGTGGCAAGGATCCTGAAACGCTTTGTCACATGACACGAGCGTATTGATGCCCTTGTGAGCGTAGTGCTTTGCCTGCCTGCTCACTTGTGCGTGTCACCTCAGCGTCCCGTGGCCGGCCCCCCACGGGAACGCGTCAAAAGCGTTTCACCGCCGCGGGGTTACCCAGCCCTCGCGTGCCACTCGGGGCCACCAACCCCGAGCAGCGCGGCGCAGCTCGCAGCTGGCAGCTCGCAGCGCAGCGCAGCGGCTCGCAGCGCAGCGCAGCGGCTCGCAGCGCCACCCAGCGACAGCGCCGAGTTCGTCACGGAGCCAGCAGCGCCGTTCAGAGCATCGCCCTGACCGCGCCGCGACCGTGAAGGAAGTGGACTGACCAGGACTCCTGCATCAGCGAGTCCCATCGGCCGACCAGCAAGGCCGCGTCAACTACCTCCACAACCACCGGCTGACCAGCACCAGCCGCACACCCAGTCCAGTGCTGCATCATCCGCCTCAACAAACACCACCAGGACCAGTTTGTTGAGCGGAACGAGTGATCACCAAGGACCTCAAGACCAACTACGCCCCCGCTGCCATGGTGAATTGGCAAGAAGCGGGCAGGACGTGGCCGCGGCCCCACCCCCATGCAGCGCACCTACTGCGTGGGTTGGTTTGGGACCAGCACTACCGCCACAGCCACCGTCAGTGCGAAGGCGGCATGCCCGGGAGCTTCGAGCTCCGCACGGACATCGCCCCCGACCGCCTGCAGGCCGTGGAGGACTGGCTGCGGGCGGAAGGGTTCGCCTTCCGCTTCGAGCAGAGGCGCTGGAGGACGTGGACCCGGCCGGACAGGCCTGGCGAATGCCTGCGCGTCGACGGGATTGAGGAGGACGAGGAGCCCAACGTGTACCCGTCGGGCGCCTCGATCAATGTCTCCATGTGGGACATGATCGAGAAGAACTTTCCGGAACCGGGGAGCGAGCGCAGGCTGCAGGGCAGCAGCAGCGCATCTCCGGGGAAGGGGAAGCGGTCCGCCGGGGACAGGAAGCGGGACCGGAAGTGGCGGGAGTACCAGGAGTCCCTGGCCGCCCAAGCCGCCCAAGGCGCCAAGGGCGGAACCCCAGCCCCCAGTCCCCAACGGGCCAATGGTGGTCACCACCCCGGCTCCACCACCCTCGGCGACTACATCCAAGTCGCCAAGCAGACCAAGGCCAAGCCCCGTCCGCTGCTCCTGAGTCCCCAGCAGGCCCCAGCAGGCCCCAGCAGCGACGTGGAGTCGGCCCACCGCGGGAGGATGCCAGCCGACCAGGCCAGCTCCAGCAGCAGCGTCGCTCCCGACAGGAACATGGCGCGCGCCTGTGAGCGCGCCTGTGGGGTGCCCTGCAACCTTCGGGTTGCCCGGCAACGGGCCAGGCAGCACAGCGCTGCCGTGGAGGGCGCCGTCGGTATCGCCCAGGAGGAGGCTGCGGAGTGGGCGCATGCCATGGCCATCCACGCCCAGACCGTGGCGGCCATTGCGGCCGGACTCACGGCCGTAGCCGCCCATGGGGCAGCGACTGCCCAGGTCAACGGTGAGTTGGCGGCAGCCGACGAGGAAGCCCGCCTGACGCAGGAGGCCATTGCCTGCAGGGAGGCCGAGGTGAGGGCGCTGGAAGAGGCGCTTGCCCAAGAGAGGGCAAAGAAGGAGGCGGAGGAAAGGGCCCACGATGAAGCGACGGCCAAGGCCGAGGCGGACGCCGCCAAGAAGGACGCCATCGGGGCCGCGCGACGGAAGGTTGCTGAGGAGAAGGCCAAGACGGAGGCGGAGCTGGCGGCGTTGGAAGCGCAGAAGGCGCGGCTGCAGCAGGCCCGGGAAGCTGAGGCGGCTCGTGCTCGGGAGGAAGCCGAAGTGCGGGCTGCCGCAGCCACCGCCGCCACAATGGAGGAGGCAGAGGCCAAACTCCGCCGCGAGACTCCCGCGGGAGGATCACGAGTGGAGACCCTTCGAAAACTTTTCGAAGGGGACGCCTCCTCCAAGATGACGCTGGATGAGGCGGACACGGGTAGCAGTGGGAGCAGTGGCCCCACCGCCCACCGACGGAGGAAGGGTAAGGGGAAGACCCCCGAGAGGGCACGGAGGCCAGCGGGCGGACACCCCCACGACAGTGACCCCTTCTTCACCGCCAGCGACGGTCCAGCGACAGGGGATGAACGAGGCCGCCGACATCGCCAAGTGGTGGCTTGGACTAGCGGAGGAGGCGGAGACGTCCCCATGGAGCCGGAAGGTGAGGATGAGGATCTCCCTCCTCCCTACCGGAGCCCGGAGTCTTCCGAGAACGAGACGCCCAGGTGGGGCGACATGGACGAGGATGACGACATGGACTTCGGCATCACGAAGAAGCGCCCATCCTCGGACCCACCGAGGCGACCCGGCGGAGACCCACCGGGACCCCCTGGCGGAGGACCATCAGGACCCCCTGGAGGACGCCCACCAAGTGGACCCCCTGGAGGCGGACCACCGTGCGGGGGAGGACCCCCTGGACCGGGCGGACCCGGCGGAGGCCCTCCTTGAGGACCCCCTGGGGACCCCGACGACCCACCAGGGAACGGCGACCCGGATACCACCTGGCGGTGGATTGTCTACCTCCGCAGGAGGGTCCAGTTCCTCGAGCGCGAGGTAGACACGGGCAAGGGCGAGATGAAACGCATTGCCAGGGTTGCCGCGCGCGCGCAGAAAGAGCTGGACATCGCCAGGGCCGAGACCAGGTCGCTGAACACGGTTATCAGCGGCCTGCAGCAGAGGCTGGACGCGCTGGAAGCCCGTGGGAGCGTCGGCAGCGACCACCCACCCCTGGAGTCTGGCTCGTCGGACGACGGCTGGGGACCCGGACCAGGTCCAGGCAGACCCCACGCCCCCGGCGGAGCCCCCAGGAGTCGCCCCAGCGCCAGTGCCCCCTCTCTCACCGCCCCCTCTCACCACAGCGCGGGCCGCCGCAACGAGCGCGTGCCGCCCGGCAGTGGCAGTGAGGATTGGCGTTATGAGTGGCTCAGCGCGGAGCACCGCAACCGCCGTGCTCCACCGCGGACACCGGTACGCCCCCGGCGCCCTGCACCAGCCCCGGAGCCAATCCCCATTGCTGGTGGACGTTATGGTGGACTCAGGGACGAGGTCCCCAGCGGAGACGTGGAGTGGGATGTCGGTGAAGGTGAGGACCTGGATCTGGACCTGGAGAAGTTCGACATCAGCCCGCCGCGTGGTGTACGACGGGAGGCCGCTGAACGCAGCCGCCGGCGCCGTGATGAGGATGCGTACATGGAAGGAGTATGGCGTGAACATCTAGGTTCAGCGTTCATGGAGGAACCGCGGCGTAGCCACAGGGATTCCATGGAGGAGATGGACGTGGCGGCCGTGGGAGTCCGTGGGAGAGGCCGATGGGAACCTCGGTCGACCTCGCGGCCGGCGTTCATGGTCTCTAAGGCCGCGGATGCCGCCGTGTGGGAAGACTTGAAGGACATCAAGCCCCCCATGTACGACGGCAACCCCCTCAACCTCGACCGCTTCTTGGAGAAGCTGGACGATTGGGGGCTGACCGTCACTGAAGACCTGCCCCCCGCGGATGCGGAGAGATATGTCTTCAGACGGTTCAGGTACCGCCTGCCGGAAGTGCTCGGAGAGCTATACTTCATGGCGACCAAGGAGGGGAAAATCAAGACCCTCAAGGAAGCCAAGAAGTGGCTCAACGAGCAGGAGCGGGTGGACGCTCCGCAGGTGCTTGCCAAGCGGTGGAAGTCCATCAAGCTTGAGCATGATGGACGGGAGATCCGCCTGCGGGATTGGCGTGACTTCCGAGGGAAATACACCCTCTTCCGCCGCAACGTGGAGGATTGGAACGAGGGTGACGAGCAGGCTCGCCTGCTCTCCATGCTGCCGGAAGCATGGATCAAGAGGGTCACCAAGGAGGAATCCAAGAGGGCCAAGTCCAACCACACGATCAAGATGATGCTCCCCAAAGAGTATCATACGAACGTGGTGGCTTGGACGAGGAAGAACGTGGCCCGGGATGTCAAACGGCACTCCCTGCGGAACGCTCTCCTCATCACCGTCTCGGGCGATCGCGAGAAGACCGCGATGTGGCGCCTTGACGAGTGTGAGCTGAGCGGCCAGACCATCCGTCTGCAGGCCATCCCGGCGCGGATGAGCTGCGACGAGATCCTGGAGTGGGTTGGAGGGGAGGTGCTCAAGGAGTACCGGAACCTCCACCACACCCGCGGGTTGAGGCCCGGCGACCGCGACGTCAACTACGTTGGCGAGGGGCCTGGCGGGGAAGCTGCCATGGACCCAGCGGGAGCCGGCGGCGATGAGACTCTCGTCGACGATGACGACGACGATGAGCCCGCCGAAGTGGCCGTGTGTGCCTTCGTGGCCAAGAACCTGAGCGCGGGGAGCAAGCCGGGAAACTGGAAGCCCCTGCAGCAGGGTTGGAGGAAGCAGGAGAAGAGGGACCCCCGCCGCATTGGCGACCCTCCGTTGTCCTTTGGGGAGTTCATACGAGCTCACCCTCAGGGCTGTTTCGTGTGTTATGGGAGGAAGCGAGGCTTCAACCATGACCACCGAACATGCCCCGTCCACAAGGCCGACACGGAGGCTTACAAGAAGGCGCACGGGTCGAAGAAGCGTGCGCCCGCGGGTATCCGAGAAGCCAAGGTGGAGGTGGACAGGGACGAGCTCTCCAAGCTGGTGTCGCAGGGGACCGAGTTGGCCAAGGAGATCCAGGAGATCAAGAGGAACTGGGTCCCCAGGTCGGACAACAAGAACAAGGAGAACAACCAGAATGACCAGAACAAGGACAAGGACAAGAACAAGGGCAAGAAAGGGGGAAGGAAGAAGGGCGTCAACGAGGTTGATGCGGAGGAGAACACCCCTTCCTCCACAACCGACGCCCCCTAGCGGAGCCCCTGCAGCCAAGGGCCCCAGCTAGGGCGGTCGCAGGATGGTGACGTGGGAAGCGCCGAACCATCCCAGTCGGGAGTCGATAAGCACAAAGGGACTGCCGCGGGCGGAAGGCCCGGTCCGACACCCAGTCGCGGAGGCGGGGTGAGGGCAAGTGAAGGCACGAACCCTTGCACCCGTCCGTCCTTCGCGACCAAGAATGTGTTTGATGTACTACAGGATCTATCCGAGAGTATCGGAGGATCACCCGGACCGCAGCTGGATGCTGCAGATGGGCAGCCTGAGCCCATTGTCCACGACCCGCACCAGTCGCTTGTCGAGCTTCTGGAACGGCCGGAGATCCTGAGTTTGCACGCCGTGCGCCGTGTCGGTCGCGAGCGGCAGTTGCATCTTAAGGTCCGTGCCTTATGCGGGGAAGTGGAAAAGGTTTTCGACGTGTTGGTCGACACGGGAGCTCAAGTCAGCTTGGTCAAGGCTGGCCTACTTCCACCAGAGTGTCTGACCGACAGTCGGAAACCTGTCAGGCTGAAGGTGGCGAGCGGCCAGTACATGGTGGAAGGCACGAAGGAAGCGGCCATTGGGCTGCAGTTCATGAACCATCGTGAGCTGAGCCGCCCAGACCTCGGCAAGGACATCCTCCTGCACGGTCGCTTCTACGAGGCCGAGATGGACTGGGACATGATCGTCGGGTACGACTTCATGATGGACACGGACTCCGGCGTCCTCCCGGCCCAGGCCTCCATGACCCTGTACCAGGACGACCAACTCTCGTGGCTTTCGTCACCTGAGCACCATGTGGAATGCCAATGGATCCACCCAGAACGCAATCAGCTCGAAGTGGCCGCGCTGGACACTGAGCCAACTGGTCCTGCAAACCAGGAGTACGGCGTAAGGCCGGAAGTGGCGAGCCGAGTTGTCGCGGACTTGGGAGCTTCGGATCTGGCCCTGGATGCGTTCTCTTCAGGAACGTCCGCCCATCTGCGGGTGTGTGAGAAGTACTGGAGCGCACAGGACTCCGCGTGGAAGAAGCACTGGGGTCCGCATCAGGGATTGATGTGGATCCATTGCCCCCGTTGGGACATTCCAAGAGCGATAGCGAAGATTCGCAAGGACCGCTCCAAGGCAGTGCTGGTTGTTCCTATGGGATGCACCGAGGAGGAAAGTACCCGACATTGGGTAGCCTCATTGACCAACATGACCTTAAACAAGGTCGTCCTACCGGCTGGAGAGAGTGTCTATCAGGACGCTAAGGGACAGCCCATGCCACCCCAGAGATGGCCAACGGAATTCCACTATGTGGATGGGGGCCTTGATCAGGCCGACGCCACGGACTTCGTGTGTGTCAACCGCATCATAGCGGAGCCATGGCGGCAATGCTTTGCGGTTCCCCCTGTGGACATCAAAGAATCGGAATCGGAAGACCCCCTCACTGAAGAGGAGTGGGATCTCGTTCAGGGGTATATGGATCAGCCCTTTCACGACTGGGGAAACCAGCGTGAGGGCAAGGGCCAGGACAGAGCCTGGTGGGAAGTGGACTCCATCGTCTCCGGTTCCTATGACGGGAAGACCTTCGTTCAGAGGGTGCTGGATCATATGTCCAGCCAGGACGAGCCGCCCGGCGGTAACCCACCCACCTACGGCGATCTATTCCGAGGCAAGACCAGAGATGGCCCTTTGGGCCACCTGGGAAGACCACCTGAGCCGAAACCGAGCGGGGTCGCTACCCCTCAAGTAAGCTCCGTGGTTCAAGTGCCCGGAAAAGCCAAGGCGGAGTCCGATGACTGCCCCAAGATCCAGGCGTTGAGGGCCAGGCTGAAGCAGAAGTATGGCGAGACCTTCTTCAGCGGAAAACCTGTGTTCCCCCCACCGGTGCGTGGACCGTATGGCGAGGCCGAGATACGGCTGGAGCAGGAGCCCCCGTGTGTATCGGCACCGGGAGGTTGCCCTGAGGGGGAAGAGGAAAGAGGCCATGGAGAAGATCCTCCGTGACTTCATCCAGAGAGGCTGGCTCGAGCCGTGCCACTCCGAATGGGCCTCTCCGTGCTTCGTCGTCCCCAAGAAGGTGGCCGGTGAATGGCGGCTCGTGGTCGACTACCGCAGCCTGAACGCCCAAACGCAGCACGACAACTATACGCTGCCTCTCATTGAGGACATGCTGCAAAAGCAACACCGGCGGAGGATCTTCACGGTGATTGACCTGAAACATGGTTATCATCAGATGCCTCTCGCCGAGGAGTCCCGTGCCTGCACAGCCATGAGCACCCCACTTGGACCTCTCCAGTGGAAGGTGATGCCCATGGGCGTTACCAACGGCAATGCGGCTTTTCAGCGGATGCTCGAGAACCTGCTTGAGCCGGTGCGCGACTGTGCGGACCCCTTCGTGGACGACGTGATCATCGCGTCCGGGGACCCCAGTATGAGCTACGAGGAGCTCCTGGAGGCACACGAGAGGGACGTCACTCGAGTGCTGGACCTTCTGGTTCGGCACAAACTCACGGGCAGCAGTGACAAGGCCACCATTGCGGTAAGCGAGGTGGTCTTCGCTGGCCACGTAGTCGGGAACGGGCATCGAAAGCCCATACCTGGCAAGGTGGCTGCGATTGAGCACTGGGAAAAGCCCAAGACGGTCTCTGAGCTACGGGCGTATCTGGGGTTCTGCAACTACTACTCGGGGTATATCAAAATGTATGCCGAGTATGCAGCCCCCATGGCGACCATGCTCAAGGGCAACCGAGAGGAGACCAAGAAGGGGTCCAAGAAGGCTCTGGTCTGGACAGCTGAGTCCGACCGTGCCTTTGAGGGGATGAAGCAGGCGCTGCTATCCGCAGTGGGTCTGCACCTCGTGGATCCCGACCGAGGGTTCGTCCTGCGCACCGACGCTTCCGACTACGCCATTGGCGCTGTGTTGGAGCAAGTGCTTGACGACGGGAGGCATGTGCCCGTGGCCTTCTGGAGCCGAGTCCTGGCGGAAGGCCAGAGACGGACGTGGACGCCCCGTGCAAAGGAGGCGTATGCCATCGTCATGGCTCTCAGGAAATGGGCCGGGTACATAGCCCTCCATCCCGTTACCGTCTGCACCGACCATCAGAGTCTGCAGTCGTGGCACAAGGAGCACGTGGACACCCCCTCAGGTCCCGCCTCCCGACGGGCAAGATGGCATGAGACCTTGGCCAAGTTCGACCTCACGGTTGTGTATATCCCTGGAAAGGATAACACCGTGGCGGACTGTCTCAGTAGGTGGGCCTATCCCGCCAGCAAGGGCATGACGGATATCTCAGCCCATGGCGATGAGGCTGAGACCGCTGAAGCCAAGAGGATCATCGAAACGGAGCGCCTGATGGAGGAGGAGGGTGCTAAATGCTTCGTGGTCATGGCTGCAGATGCCCCCCTGGCGTCGAGGGTGAGCAGAGCGGTCAGAGTACTCGCCCCTGATGGAGCTGAGTCCGACAAGCACCTCTTCCCGGAGTCTTGCCTCCAGGACGACTGGACCGACGACTGCGCCAAGTCTGAGGCCTTTGCGGCCGAGTATAGGGCTGTGACCGACCCTGATGACGGGCAGAAGTGGCCAAAGGGGCTGACTGAGGAAGATGGCAAGCTCTACCGGAATGGTAAGCTGCTAGTACCAGAGTCCCGGGTGCTCGAGCTGTGTGAAGCTTGGCACCACCACATGCTGCACCCAGGGGTCAAGAAGCAAGCTCTTGACATGCAGCGTCGGTTCGAGATCGACCATATCGTTCTCTACACCGCCATCAAGAAGGTCAGGAAGGGTTGCTCGGTCTGTCAGGCCTGCAATCCCGATAACCGGAACGTCAAGGGGGAAGCCCAATGGACCCCGGTTCCTGACCAGCCCATGGAGAGCGTGGCCATGGACGTCTTCTCCATGCCCGAAGTCCACATTGGCAAGGAGACCTTTGACTGTGTGGTTCTCTGTGTGGACCGCCACAGCGGCTACGTTGTAGCCGTTCCGGCACGCAAAAAGGGGTTGCTTGCCAAGGAAGTGGCAGTCATGATGATTCGTCATTGGCTGACCGTCTTTGACATCCCCCGCACCATTTGCAGTGACCGAGGGCCCCAGTTTACTGGTGGCTGGTTCAAGGCTATGTGTTCCCTCATGGGGATACGTCATGCCAAGAGCGTCGCCTATCTCAGCCGGTCTAACGGCCGTGCTGAAGTGGCTGGACGGCAGCTGTTCGAGAAGCTGCGCAAGATCCACATCAGCAATCCACGTCGGAACTGGTTTGAGGAGATGTGGCCCGCTCTGAAGGCCCATCATGACACCCCCACTCCGGGCGGTTTGTCCCCTCACCAGATTCTGTTCGGCAGGGACCCCCTGGGTAGGGGACTTCCCTTGTCTGGTGATGGCATGGCTATGGATGCCAAGGAATTCTTTGCGCGGCAAGAGCAAACGGCGCGGGACATCCGCCAGCAGCTCGAGAAGGAGCATGCTGAGCGTCAGAAGTCCGCCCCGAGCTGGACAGCGCAGAAGTTCAGGGTGGGAGACCCGGTGTGGGTGATCAGACCCCGCCCTATGGGCACCCACCGCACCAAAACCTGGTTCACACCCGGCGAGGTGGTCCGCAGGATTGGTGAGGACACCTACCGCATCAAGGTGGGTCACGGACAGTTCCGGGAGCGCCACGAGAGTCAACTCCGTGTGCGGGAACCCGACCTCCGTGGCCAGCATGTGTCCCTGAGCTATGCCGCACATGAGGCCGATTCGGACGACGACTATGCTGAGCAGGACGACTATACAGTCGAGAAGATCCTGGCCCAGCGTCCGAAGGCCCCGGCACCCGGAGGTCTGGAGTTCAAGGTTTGTTGGCGAGGCTATGGGCCGTCCCACGACACCTGGCAACCCGTCTCCTCGTTCGTGCCGCGGGTCAATACTTCCTTCATGGAGTACATCCGCAAGCACAAGACCAAGATCCACGTTTCGGACTTGGCAGCACTTACCCGGGCGATTGCAGCCAGGGGTGCCTGCTCAGCGCCCTGAGCTCTCCCCTGATGTGTTTTCAGCGCTTGTGACGTCGACGGATCGTCCCTCACTTGCTTGCTCTCTTCCATCTTTCGGTGACCTGCCATCAGAGTGGCCATGTACCCCCCCCTGCTGAATCCAGAGGAGGATGGCCCCTCTCTTTCAATTCTATTCGTCACTCCCCACCTGCTGAATCCTTGGGAAACCGGGTAGGGCGACTGACCCTCACACTTTTTGAGCTCTTGGGGCCTTGAAGCCCATACGACATTGCGCAACGGATGCCGCTGTCATCGGCATTGCGATTTTTTTGGTGTGTGGTCTGGTCCCATGGCACTTGCGGAATCCAGACCAGTCGACGTGTGTCTTGAGAATATATATGCCTGAACTCAGGCGTTTTTCTGTCCACCCTCCTGCAATTGCCTTATCCTGACCGTGGCGTGGTTTGGCGCTCTGTCCAGAGTGTGTTTACGCGCCTATTTACCCCACTTATTGCTTATGTTTCTGCCCCTCCAGGATATGTGCATCTGTATGTTGAGTCTTGTCGGCCCATCACTGAGGTGTGGACTGTTTTTCCCCCGAGGGGATGCAAATCGCATACAAAGGCGCCTTGAGTCGCCGTGTACATGTTCTTACAGCCTGGTCCAGCCTGGACCAGTACCTGAGTACTTATTCTTCTGTCTGAGTGCCCGTGATACCGTGTGCCCTATTCGCTGTGATGTGGAGATCCTGATGGCGCCAGGCGGGAAGCCCAGTTGCCTGACTACACTCCCAGCGGTCCGCCACTGTCAGTCCCAGTGTGAGCCTACTGATTCGCAGACGCACTTGCAGTCGGATGGCGGCCTCCGGTGCTCCTGACCTCGGTCAGTCTGCCTGGGAAACTTGTGGTTTGAGGAGTCGACGCCTCCGCCCACACTGCATGAGGACTCCCTCATGTATGGCCTTCGTGGTAATAGGGCGAGGGAAAAGACGGCCTTGATGCCCGATCCCTTAAGGAGGAGCTCGTTCGGCTGTGGCACTCTGGACTCGCGTCGTATGGATATGGACATGGTGCACCCAACGAAGGACCCGTGGGGACTCTCCCCAGTCGGCGGGCCTTGGGAAGCTTGAGGTAGCCTGATGGATCTTTGTGGTCGCTCTCGACCTGTGGGACCACCTCGGTCGTTGTGTGTCGCCTATGTTGGCCGTGTATGCCACTGCCAATGTGGTGGTGACCGTAGCAGCCGGCACCCGGTGCGCCTGGTATGGGTTAACGGGTCCTTTGGATGCCGAACAATCGCCGCCAGGACCCGGGACTTGATACTTGATACTATACATGTGCTACGAGCTTTTACAGCATCATACCTATCTTACTGTGGGATTTGGGCAGCCTAACCTGACTCAGCCTGAAGTGAGGATGTGCCCCCCCCCCCCCCCTTCAGGGGATGGTCCTGGGTACCCGCTGCCATGCTTGGGTGTTATCGAGCCCCCCCCAGGGTTTGCTCTAAGGAGGGGGGTGAAGCGGTACCCAGAACCCCATGGCTAGGTTACGGCATACAACCGGTCTCCGGTCCACTAACCCCATGTACGGAAGGGAAGACCGGTCTCCGGTCCACTAACCCCATGTACGGAAGGCGCCCGTTGACGCCCGGTGCGAGCCCGGTGGGAGCGTGTTCCGTGCCCTAAAGCCCCGCATCGGCAACCGATGCACCGCCAGCGGAGATTTATATATCAGAATATCAGGAATCAACAGGGTTTTATTTTCATAGTGTTTCCGTCAATTTTTACGCTTCCGTTCTGATATTCACTGTTTTGACTGCTGGCGGTTGGATCGCGACTTTACTGTAACCGCCAGTTTAACTGTTTATAATGGAAATTTTAACGCTATCCGTGACGAAGGCTCTAAAGTCTTCAGGAATTGCGTTGATGCATCCGCAATTTTCACATTCTACACTCGCAACCTTAATCCGAATTTTTCAGGATGTCGAAATCGGATTTTCGACTTCGACATCCCCGCACTTGATTTGACCTCTTTCGAGTGGACCTACGTGCTTCCCTATGCACGAATCAACTTTCCTTTTATCCTGCCCTCCATTTGTCTTAAAGATATGGGCAAAACAAAGTTGATTCGTGAGGCCACTTGTGAAGGTCATATCTCGTGTTGCTTGCGAGGAATGACAATAAGGAAACGTGGGATGTATTCACAATACTCCCGACGTAATTTAGGAAGCATCATAGGCCTTGCGTCTCCACACGTGCGCGCCAGTGTAATGGATCATGGTCAAGAGGGTAGAGTTTGCGTTGTAACTCTATGGCCATGATATTGCGTGCGTTAAGATAATTTTCGAGTGTAGCGCGCGAGTGTTGGTGTTGCATAGGAACTCTCCTTGAGTTCCTATGAGCGATTGACACAAAGTTATGCCCTTGGAAGGGCATGACATATCGTGGGGGGAGCTACCTTTTTGGGCGATATGGAGTATGTGCCTTGTGTTGTGTTGCGTGCCCATTTGGCGGGTCCATCGCTCCAAGCCAAGCCCGCCAATGGACCTCATATTGTGCAAGCCCCTTCTCCATACTCCCTACAATCAATTGCAAGCCTAACCTTCGTGAAGGGAAGCTTGTGTGGCGATCCCGAAGCGATGCGTTGGGAGCAAGGTGTGTGTTTTGCAATTTTCCATATTTTCATGTGCCCACTTGGGAAGTAGCGCTCGTAACCTTTCAAAGCGCCCCAAGTGGAGCACATACGTGGAATCGAAGGTCATTGGTGTCAAGTCATTGTGTTTAGAAGGATTAGTTGATTGCACGATCCAAGCCGAAGATATTATAATATAATTGTGCGCCTTTCAAGGCACTTTTGTGTGTCTTTGTGCCAATTTTGCCGTTTTTGGCCCGTGATGATGTCAAGTGGCGACCGTCTATCTCAACGTTGCGCTCAATTGACATCATGACCCAAGTATGTTTTGAGGGTACATACTTCGGTGCCCAACATATCTTGGACCCGGCGATTAACTCCTCTTGGGCTTGGCGTACCTCGGCCGCCATGTTGGCGATTTGGGACTATCCCAAATCATGGACTCACTTGGCGACCCTGCCATTCCCAAAACCGGAGGAGTTGGGCGACGCCCAAAAGATATGTTGGACACATATGACTTGATACCAATCCTATGGCACACTCCGGTCCAAGTCGGGCATGTGCCTCATTTGCCCCAACCATGAGTGTGCGCATTTTTGGCCATTTTGAGCATTTTTCCACTTTTGCTGCCCGCCGTGCACTATGTTGAGCCCACCCGTGCACGCCGGACGCATGGACCAATGGACCATATATGACATGGGTGTTATGTATATGGGTCCCCATGGTTCACACACCACGTGGGCGAAGCGGAGCAACCTTCGTTAAGGCGCTAGCCCAAAGTGAGTGTGGGCAATTTTGCCATTTTGGCATTTGTGGACCCAATTGGGATCGTCACCACGCTAAGTGGCATGGAGATCTTTGAGAGCTAAGGGCATGGGAGTCTCTGTTGGACTCCCGGTGGATCGCGTAAGGAATGGCGGATCCGATCTCCAAGCCAGCGTGGAGATATACTATTGGGAGCACACCGAATTTTGGCTCATTTCAAGCAGCCAAAATGACCCCATTTTGGGACCCCAATTTCCCCCTTCCGTGTGGTCAATTGGCGGCCCCATTTCTCTATGCCCACAGGGAGCCCGGACCTAATCTCAGGTTGTACACTCACATATGAGTCCTAAGTCCTGCCTCCTAACCTGTGAGCCATGGCCTTGCCCTAGCCGGGCGAGCCACGCGTGGGAATGACGCCAATTTTGGTGATTTTGGCATCATGACCCCACTTGACGAATCCGTGTTGCCCTGATGCCGGGACCTCAGAGGGAACCAGGTTGGGTGAGGGCTCCAGGGAGTACGTACTCAAAGGGCATAGGGTCAGTTGCCTCGTTCCTACCTCTGGCGGGTCCGGACGAGGGGTCAATTTTGCAGATTTTGGAGCTAATTTCAGTTTGGGCTGAAATAGCCCATTTTCAGCTACCAACTCCTGAGGGATAATGGCGGGGCCATATCTCTGGCTCAGAGAGGAGTTGGGACCTGCCGTTAAGGGAGCATAGGGAGCCACTGTCGGTTGGCCTTGGAGCCCCTTGGTTCCCAGGAACTCGCCTGGGCGGGACACCTCCTCTATTGGCAGGGTTTCAGGGTCCGGACTGAGCAGGGCATGGGTTGTGTTTGAGGCCCCGCCCCCACCAGCCACTAAGAGGGTCGGACCTGGGATTGGGATACCAGTTAGGACTGAGTGTCTATTGTCCTGTGATGCCCATACCCCAGTCCAGTCTTAACCCCATGTGTACATATCCTGATGTGTTGCTGTACATACTTTCGTTCCCTTGTTGCAGAGTGGCAAGGATCCTGAAACGCTTTGTCACATGACACGAGCGTATTGATGCCCTTGTGAGCGTAGTGCTTTGCCTGCCTGCTCACTTGTGCGTGTCACCGCAGCGTCCCGTGGCCGGCCCCCCACGGGAACGCGTCAGTAGGTGGGTTCTGGGCTGGGCGTGGTGGCGTGCTATGAGGTGTAGTACGGGCCATGGCTTGGTTGGTGCCTCGGGGTCACAGGCCAAACATGTGCGTGGCATGCTCTGGTAGTCATGGGGGACCGGTGGTAGGTCTCGGGCGGTCATGTGGTGCTTCGGTACGCGCCATTTTCCCCCGTGGTGGATGACGGTGGTCTACGTGGGTTTGGCTTCATTCGGGGCCAGTAGTAGGGTTAGTGGTGGGACTGGGCCCGTCACCGGGGGGACGGTTTCGTGTTTCAAGCCGGTGGGTGCGTAGGGCGGTGTCGCTGGGATGGGTCGGGGGTGTTACTTTTTGAAATCTCGGTAGGCTGCTCGCATGTCTTTGCTTCCCGGCAGAGTGTGTCCCGCTGCTCGTGCCGTCTGCGTGAGGTACTGCTGGAAGAGGCGGTATTGAGGCCATTCGGGAAGCTGTAGAAAGGCGGTGGGGTGTGCCCCGCTGTGGTGCAGGACCCGCATTTGGGGAAGGGTGACGTAAACTACGGTGATGGAGGCCCCGACAAGGTCTATGGTGTGGATGGTGCCCTTGGGGTGATGGTGGAGGTCCCCGCAGAGGACCGCTAGAGGCCCTTCCTCTCGGCACGTGTGGTTGGTGAGTATGGCGTGGTGTGGGGATGGGAGGAGAAGCTGCAGGTGGTTCCACAGGCGCGTGTTCATGTCGGTGGGCACGCCCGTCTGGTGGAGTACCCAGCGCGGGCATGTGTTGCGGGCCCGTTGTGCGGCTTCCCTACGTGCTCATTTGGATCAGGTACCCTTGAATTACCCAAGTGAAACCGTGGTTCAACCGAGTTCAACCGCGCACTTTCATTACGGCTTCCCCACGGTTGAACCCCTATCGTGGTACAGCAACAAATTGCTAAGTAGCAACCTGAAAACCGCTATTTTTCAGCCCTGCAAGAGATGCCATACCCCCTAAAAAGAATGTTTTTGAAAACCTTCTTACCTCATTGGTGCAAAACACTTGAGACCTATTTCTCTTGGATCATATTTCACGGTGGCGGTGGTGTAGGTGCCAGTGGCGGCGGCTGTATTGGTGAAACCGCAGCTTCACCATCAACCTTTCGTTAGGCGTGGTGACATACACCCCTGCGCCTTGTTTGGATTTCCTTTAGGACTTTGGACCCTTTTTAGTGAACAACAATTACATGCAAGCCTACACTTGATTGTCAGAAGCTTGTTTCCTCATAGATTGCACTAAAATGTAACCGGCTTTCGAGGTGGTTCAACCGCTGGACAGGCGCGCGGTTGCACCGGCTTCACCGGTTCGACCGCTGTTGCACGAAGCGCTACACAAAAAACACATCTTCACCTTGGGAAGCCAAACGTGACCAGTTCATTCTGCATTGCCACAGGCAGATGTCCCCATGCAATGCCTGTGTACGGTACGAGCACAATGCGCTGTCCAGACCACGCCAGAGGCATGTGGGCCTAAGAGCGTTAAACATGACCCCATATCGAGGATCCACAATGTGTCCCCATAATAAATCAGGCCCCCAACGTATCTGTGCAGGACGAGAAGGCCCATTTGCACAAAGTAGGGCACTGGTAAACAGTTCCCCCCCCACAAAATCACCCAGGGCTATTTCCCCCGTAAGGGGACTGTCATCCTTTGGATGCGTATGTACAAGCACGGGATGATCGCCCACCCCATGGACCACTGCGAGCGCAGTGTAGGTTAGTTGGGGGAGTACACTTCGGATGTGTGCGTTCACGCGCCGGACCAGGTCCGGATCTCTCCTCGTTTGCACTGTAACTTGCACACGGTGATGCCCCTGCACCGTTACGGCCCCCCACAACTGCCTACGGTACCGTGCTCCATGTCGCTCCCGCCACTGCCACCCTCTCATTCCCTTGAGGCACGTGAAAAGTCAGTCGTCTGGGAGTGGCTCTTCCTTCACGTGAGGCACTGGTGCACCAACCTCTGGGGCTGCCTCTTCGTTATCTTCCTGCTTACATGCAGGCATTTCCTCGTCCTTCGGCGCTCCACCAACCTCCTCAATCTCCTCTTGACCAACCAGGCCTGCAGGCGAGTCCTCCCCACTATCCTGGTGCTCCTGCACCCCGTGACCAGCAGACTCCACCTTTTCCTCTTTGACCACCTGTTCTTTACTCTCCTTTGGCTCTGGCACCTCCGGCGGACTAGGCACAGTAATGTGCTTCTCAGTGTCCTTTGGCTCTGGAATCACGGGCGGGAGGGAGGGTGGCGTCCTCAGGGTTGGCGGCCTGGATTACCCCCAGGTGGGTGGTGGTTGTCACGACTTACATGGGGGGCCCTTTTGGCCCTAGTGAAGCGGTACCCAGAACCTATGGCCCATGGCCCGGAGGCCTGTGAGACGTCACACCCGTGCGGCAGCCGTTGACACCGGTTATCAGCGGGATATCCCTGTTCTCTAACCCGCGAAATCTGGAATCCGATTTCTAACCAATGAATCGATTTAGAATTACCATGATTTTGTTGTCTTAGGCGATTTTCAGTCAGAAATCGGTGAAATACCCGATTTATACCGCGATTTCTAATTGTCGTGAAATCGCCGCCTGATGTCGCCTGTTCGCGCGCCTTCGTCCCTTCTCCGTGGCGAGTTTTGTGATGAACTTTTGTCGAGTACTTGTGAGGTTCTAAGAGAACTTAAGGGCTGAATCTAGAGGGTATTTAATGTACTTTCATCTGGTGTGTTCACCAGAATTTTTCGCCGTTGCGTCTTCGAGAAAATCAACGCGCAAGGCTTTCCGTCGATCGTGCGAACTCATGGTTCTCAAGGACCATGAGTTCGGTCGGAACCTTACATCTCCCCCCTATACCTTTCATCCATGCCCCTTTCACGCGGGCATATCATTTTGTACAGGGAAGCGGGCGATGTTTTAGGCAGCCTATGGGTTTCGCAAACCCAAGTCGTTTGGGTGCGCAAACGCTAACTTTGTGGCCTTGTGAGCATGAACGTTAATAACCGAACAGAATGCTCACAAGACCAAAAGCCCTAGGCCATTTTCGTTTTTCAAGTCAACTCAACGATGGCTCCACGCAATTCAATGCGTACCAAAACTCCATCTTCGAAAGAGTGCAAGTTTTGGTCGAAAATTGGGCCAAAATGGCCAAACCCCCGAGGCTCGTACTCGAAGCCTATGGGGAGTTGAGCCTCGAACTAAGGCAATATGTAAAGTAGAGCCCACGAAGGACATCGTGGATAGCTTGGTTGATTTTTCACAACCTTGTCTTCTATTTTATATAATTTCGCCTTGTGAGCACGCCTGCCATACTGCCTCTTTGCACACGCGCTCATATGCAAGCACTAATGACACGAGTGGGCGGAGACAATCTAACCATAGTGTGCATATTTGAAGGCACCTACTATGGGCCTACTCCAAACGTGTTTACTCATATTTCTGCTCCTCAAGGTCCCAAAGATATGTTCATGCCAATATCGCCGATATATGCACTTTTTCCCGTCAATAGTGTGCTTCAAGGATTGTGGTGTTAAAAACGTTTTCATTATGCTTTGAACCTCAACCCTTGATGCAAAAGGGAAGCAAAGCTTCGGTTTGCATCCATGCAAAAGCCCGAGGCTCCTTTCTCTTGTGATACGGAGATACGATATTTGGAGGGACCACTTTTGGGTGAATTTTGGCCGTTTTGCCCAAAATGGCCACAAACTCCTTCTCCCCCTGATTTCACCACCGAGGTTGCGTGCGCCACTTGACCAAGGGTAAGGGCGATTCGGAGAGGGCACATAAACCCGCATCGAATGGGGTGTTTCCCCATGTGGCCTCTCCTCTCGATGGGAGAGTTGTGAGTCACCCAATTTGGGGTATGTTGCCATTCTGCCCCATTTGTGTATCACTTTCCCCCCAATGGGGAAAATAGCTAGAGGCGACCATGAGGGTTGGCAAGCGGCATATATTGGGACCTAAGTCCCATGTGTCCATAGCATCTTTGGTTGAAAGGATCCTCGCCGTGGCCATGGAAATATGGAATCACGAGTGCGGGCCACTTCGGCCATATTTCGCTGTTTTTGCCATTGTATGCCATATTGGAATTACCATATCTCCATGGGGCACAGGATCTAGCCAGGAAGATAGGGCTAATATTGTAGCATATGACCAAGGGTTGAACGCCATTGAGTTTCGTATTTGCTCCTCTGGCTCACCCGGAGTTATTCAACTTTTGGTGCGATCCATGATCCCCCCGTTTGCACCGCATGCTGCTCTCTGCCCCATCCGCGTGTTCATCCCCTTGGTGAACAGTAAGCAGCCAGCGTGACAGCAAGCGATAACCCAGGGCATGGGACCAAAGGGGATATCAAGGGTCGTGAATCAAGGCTTGGCGCGACAAAATCGCCAAGGTTTCCTACCCTGGACGGTTGCCCGAGACGGCCAATTTTGCCATTTTGGCAATTATGACCCTACTTGATGAACCCGTGGTGCCCAGATGCCGGAACCTCAGAGGGAACCAGGTTGGTCGAGGGCTCCAGGGAGTTCGTAGGCGAAGGGCATAGGGTCACTTGCCTCGTCCCTACCTCTGGCGGGTCCGGACGAGGGGTCAATTATGGAGATTTTTGAGCTAATATCAGTTTGGGCTGAAACAGCCCATTTTCAGCTACCAACTCCTAGGGGATAATGGCGGGGCCATATCTCTGGCACGGAGAGGAGTTGGGACTCGCCGTTAAGGGGGCATAGGGAGCCACTGTCGGTCAGCCTTGGAGCTCTGTGGTTCCCAGGAAATCGCCTGTGGCTGGGCGGGACACCTCCCCTATTGGCAGGGTTTCAGGGTCCGGACGGAGCAGGGCACTGGTTGTGTTTGAGCCCCCGCCCCCACCAGCCACTGAGAGGGTCGGACCTGGGATTGGGATATGAGTTGGGACTGAGTGTCTATTGTCCTGTGATGCCCTTACCCCAGTCCAGTCTTAACCCCATGTGTACATATCCTGATGTGTTGCTGTACATACTTTTGTTCCCTTGTTTCAGAGTGGCAGGGATCCTGAAACGCTTTGTCACATGACACGAGCGTATTGATGCCCCTTTGAGCGCAGTGCTTTGCCTGCCTGCTTGCTTGTGCGTGTCACCGCAGCGTCCCGTGGCCAGGCCCCCCACGGGAACGCGTCAAAAGCGTTTCCCCGCCGCGGGGTTACCCGTCCCTGGCGTGCCACTCGGGGCCACCAACCCCGAGCAGCGCGGCGCAGCAGCTCGCAGCTCGCAGCTCGCAGCGCAGCGCAGCGGCTCCCAGCGCCGCCTAGCGACAGTGCCGAGTCCGTGAAGGAAGTGCAGGGACCGGAACTCGGACATCAACGAGTTCCTTCGGCCGACCAGCAAGGCCGCAGTCCCAGCTACAGCAACCACTTCCACAACCACCGGCCGACGAGCACCGGCCGCACTCCCAGTCCAGTGCTACGTCAACCGCTTCACCAACCACCACCAGGACCAGTCCGTTGAGCGGAACGAGAGCCCACCAAGGACCTCAAGACCAAGTACGCCCCCCGCTGCCATGGTAAACTGGCAAGAAGCGGGTAAGACGTGGCCGCGGCCCCACCCCCATGCGGTACGCCTACTGCGTGGGTTGGTGTGGGACCAGCACTATCGCCACAGCCATCCCCAGTGCGAAGGCGGCATGCCCGGGAGCTTCGAGCTCCGCGAGGACATGGGCCCCGACCGCCTGCAGGCAGTGGAGGACTGGCTGCGGGTGGAAGGGTTTGCCTTCCGCTTCCGCCAGAGGCGCTGGAGGATCTGGACTAGGCCAGACAGGCCTGGCGAAGGGCTGCGCCGCGACGGGATTGAGGAGGACGAGAAGCCCAACAAGTAACCGTCGGGCGCCACTATCAACGTCTCCATGTGGGACATGATCGAGAAGAACTTCCCGGAACCGGGGAGCGAGCGCAGGCTGCAGGGCAGCAGCAGCAGCCCGTCTCCGGGGAAGGAGAAGCGGTCCGCCGGGGACAGGAAGCAGGACCGGAAGTGGCGGGAGTACCAGGAATCCCTGGCCGCCGAAGCCGCCCAAGGCGCCAGGCACGGAACCCCAGCCCCGAGCCCCCAACTCGCCAGTGGCGGTCACCACCCTGGCCACACCACCCTTGGCGACTTCCTCCAAGTCGCCAAGCATGCCAAGGCCAAGCCCCGTCAGCTGCACCTGAGGAAGTCAGGCCCCAGCAGCGACCTGGAGTCGGCCCACCGCGGGAGGATGCCGGCCGACCAGGCCAGCTCCAGCAGCAGCGTCGCTCCCGACCAAAGGGAAGTGGCGCGCGCCTGTGAGCGCGCCTGTGGGGTGCCCTGCAACCTTCGGGTTGCCCGGCAATGGGCCACGCAGCACAACGCTGCCATGGAGGGCGCCGTCGGCATCGCCCAGCAGGAGGCTGCGGAGTGGGCGCACGGCATGGCCACCCACGCCCCTACCGTGGCGGCCATTGCGGCCTGACTCACGGCGGCAGCCGCCCATTAGGCAGCGACTGCCGAGGTCAAGGGTGAGGCGGCGGCAGCCGCCGAGGAAGCCCGCTTGACGCAGGAGGCCATTGCCTGCAAGGAGGCCGAGGTGAAGGCGCTGGAAGAGGCGCTGGCCCAAGAGAGGGCAAAGAAGGAGGCGGAGGAAAGGGCCCACGCCAAAGCGACGGCTAAGGCCCGGGCGAACGCCGCCAAGAAGGACGCCATCGAGGCCGCGCGACGGATGGTCGCTGAGGAGAGGGCCAAGACGGAGGCGGAGCTGGCGGCGTTGGAAGCGGAGAAGGCTCGGCTGCAGCAGGCCCGGGAAGCCGAGGCGGCTCGTGCCCGGGAGGAAGTCGAAGGGCGAGCTGCCGCAGCCACGGCCGCCGCGATGGAGGAGGCGGAGGCCAAGCTCCGCCGCGAGACTCCCCCGGGAGGATGCCGAGTGGAGACCCTTCGAAAGCTTTTCGAAGGGGACGCCTCCTCCAAGATGGCGCTGGATCCGGAGGAGGTGGACACGGGCAGCAGTGGGAGCAGTGGCCCCGCTGCCTACCGACGGAGGAAGGGTAAGGGGAAGACCCCCGAGAGGTCACGGAGGCCAGCGGGCGGACACCCCCATGACAGCGACCCCTTCTTCACCGACAGCGACGGGGATGAACGAGGCCGCCGACATCGCCGAGGAGTGGCTGGCGGAGAAGGCGGAGACGTCCCCATGGAGCCGGAGGGTGAGAGTGAGGATCTCCCTCCTCCATACCGGAGCTCGGAGTCTTCCGCGTGCGGGACCGAGACGCCCAGGTGGGGGGACATGGATGAGGATGATGACATGGACTTCGACTACACGAAGAAGCCCCCATCCTCGGACCCACCGAGGCGACCCGGCGGAGACCCACGGGGACCCCCTGGCGGAGGACCGTCAGAACCCCCTGGAGGACGCCCACCAAGTGGACCCCCTGGAGGCGGACCACCGGGCACGGGAGGACCCCCCCGGGACCGGGCGGACCCGGCGGAGGCCCTCCTGGAGGACCCCCTGGGGACCCCGACGACCCACCAGGGAACGGCGACCCGGATTCCACCTGGCGGTGGATCGTCTACCTCCGCAGTGGGGTCCAGTCCCTCGAGCGCGAGGTGGACACGGGCAAGGGCGAGATGACGCGCATCCCCAGGGTCGCCGCGCGCGCACAGAAGGAGCTGGACGTCGCCAAGATCGAGATGGTCAAGAGCGGCAAGGTCGCCACCGCCACCCAGAAGCAACTGGACATCGCCAAGGGCGAGACCAGGCAGCTGAACAGGGTCATCAGCGGCCTGCAGCAGAGGTTGGACGTGCTGGAAGGCCGTGGGAGCGTCGGCAGGGACCACCCACCCCTGGAGTCTGGCTCGTCGGACGACGGCTGGGGACCCGGACCAGGTCCAGGCAGACCCCACGCCCCCGGCGGAGCCCCCAGGAGTCGCCCCAGCGCAAGTGCCCCCTCTCTCAGCGCCCCCTCTCACCACAGCGCGGGCCGCCGCAACGAGCGCGTGCCGCCCGGCAGTGGCAGTGAGGATTGGCGTGATGAGTGGCTCAGTTCGGAGTACCACAACCGCCGTGCTCCACCGCGGACACCGGTACGCCCCCGACGCCCCGCCCCAGCCCCGGAGCCAATCCCACTGGCTGGTGGACGTTATGGTGGACTCAGGGATGAGGTCCCCAGAGGAGATGTGGAGTGGGATGTCGGCGGAGGTGAGGACCTGGACCTGGACCTGGAGGAGTTCGACATTTCCCCGCCGCGTGGTGTACGACGGGAGGCCGCTGAACGCAGCCGCCGGCGCCGTGATGAGGAGGCATACATGGAAGGAGTACGGCGTGAACATCTAGGTTCAGCGTACATGGAGGAACCACGGCGTGGCCACGCGGATACCGGGGAGGAGATGGAAGCGGCAGCCGTGGGAGTCCGTGGGAGAGGCCGATGGGAACCTTGGTCGACCTCGCGGCCGGCGTTCATGGTCTCTAAGGCCGCGGATGCCGCCGTGTGGGAAGACTTGAAGGACATCAAGCCCCCCATGTAGGATGGCAACCCCCTCAACCTCGACCGCTTCTTGGAGAAGCTGGACGATTGGGGGGTGACTGTCACCGAGGACATGGATCCCGCAGATGCGGAGAAATATGTCTTCAGACGGTTCAGGTACCGCCTGCCGGAAGTGCTCCAAGAGCTATACTTCGTGGCGACCAAGGAGGGGAAAATCAAGACCCTCAAGGAAGCCAAGAAGTGGCTCAACGAGCAGGAGCGGGTGGACGCTCCGCAGGTGGCTGCCAAGCGGTGGAAGTCCATCAAGCTTCAGCATGATGGACGGGAGATCCGCCTACGGGACTGGCGAGACTTCCGAGGGCAATACACCCTCTTCTGCCGCAACGTGGAGGACTGGAACGAGGGTGACGAGCAGGCTCGCCTGCTCTCCATGCTGCCGGAAGCATGGATCAAGAGGGTCACCAAGGAGGAAGCCAAGAGGGCCAAGTCCAACCACACGGTCAAGATGCTGCTCCCCAAAGAGTATCATACGAACGTGGTGGCTTGGACGAGGAAGAACGTGGCCCGGGATGTCAAACGGCACTCCCTGCGGAACGCTCTCCTCATCACCGTCTCGGGCGATCGCGAGAAGACCGCGATGTGGCGCTTTGATGAGTGTGACGTGAGCGGCCAGACCATCCGTCTGCAGGCCATCCCGGCGCGGATGAGCGGCGACGAGATCCCGGAGTGGGTTGGAGAGGAGGTACTCAAGGAGTACCGGAACCTCCACCACACCCGCGGGTTGAGGCCCGGCGACCGCGACGTCAACTACGTTGGCGAGGGGCCTGGCAGGGAAGCTGCCATGGACCCAGCGGGAGCCTATGGCGGTGAGGCTCTCGACGACGATGACGACGACGATGAGCCCGCCGAGATGGCCGTTTGTGCTTTCGTGGCCAACAACCTGAACGCGGGGAGCAACCGGGGAAGCTGGAAGCCCCTGCAGCAGGGTTGGAAAAAGAAGGAGAAGAGGGACCCCCGCCGCATTGGCGACCCTCCGCTGTCCTTTGGGGAGTTCATACGAGCTCACCCCCAGGGCTGTTTCGTGTGTTATGGGAGGAAGAAAGGCTTCAACCATGACCACCGAACATGCCCCATCCACCAAGCTGACACGGAGGCCTACAAGAAGGCGCACGGGACGAAGAAGCGCGCACCCGCGGGTATCCGGGAGGCCAAAGTGGAGGTCGACAAGGACGAGCTCTCCAAGCTGATGTCGGTGGGGACCGAGTTGGCCAAGGAGATCCAGGAGATCAAGAGGAACTGGGTCCCCAGGTCGGACAACAAGAACAAGGAGAACAACGAGAACGACAAGAACAAGGACAAGGACAAGAAGCCTAGGAATAGGGGAAAGAAGAAGGGTGTCAACGAGGTTGACGCGGAGGAGAGTACCCCTACTTCCACAACCGACCCCCCCTAGCGGAGCCCCTGCAGCCAAGGGCCCCAGCTAGGGCGGTCGCAGGATGGTGTCGTGGGAAGCGCCACACCATCCCAGTCGGGAGTCGGTAAGCACAAAGGGACTGCCGCGGGCGGAAGGCCCGGTCCGGCACCCGACAGTCGCGGTGGCGGGGTGAGGGCAAGTGAAGGCACGAACCCTTGCACCCGTCCATCCTTCGCGACTAAGAATGTATTCGATGTGCTTCAAGATCTATCTGAGAGTATCGGAGGATCACCCGGACCGCAGCTGGATGCTGCAGATGCGCAGCCTGAGCCCATTGTCCACAACCTGCACCAGTCGCTTGTTGAGCTTCTGGAACGGCCGGAGATCCTGAGCTTGCACGCCGTACGCCGAGTGGGGCGTGAGCGGCAGTTGTACCTTAAGGTCCGTGCCTTGTGCGGGGAAGTGGAAAAGGTCTTCGACGTGTTGGTCGACACGGGAGCTCAGGTCAGCTTGGTCAAGGCTGGCCTACTTCCCCCAGAGTGTTTGACCGACAGTCAGAAACCTGTCAGGCTGAAGGTGGCGAACGGCCAGTACATGGTGGGAGGCACGAAGGAAGCGGCCATTGGGCTGCAGTTCGTGAACCACCGTGAGCTGAGCCGCCCAGACCTCGGCAAGGAAATCCTCCTGCAAGGTCGCTTCTACGAGGCCGAGATGGACTGGGACATGATCGTTGGGTACGACTTCATGATGGAGACGGACTCCGGCGTTCTCCCGGCCCAGGCTTCGATGACCCTGTACCAGGACGACCAGCTCTCGTGGCTTTCGTCACCTGAGCACCATGTGGAATGTCAATGGATCCACCCGGAACGCAATTAGCTCGAAGTAGCCGCGCTGGGCACTGAGCCAACTGGGCCAGCAAACCAGGAGTACGGCGTAATGCCGGAAGTGGGGAGCCGAGTGGTCGCGGACCTGGGAGCTTCGGATCTGGCCCTGGATGCGTTCTCTTCAGGAACGTCCGCCCATCTGCGGGTTTGTGAGAAGTACTGGAGCGCACAGGACTCCGCGTGGAAGAAGCACTGGGGTCCGCATCAGGGCTTGATGTGGATCCATTGACCCCGATGGGACATTCCAAGGGCGGTAGCGAAGATATGCAAGGACCGCTCCAAGGCAGTGCTGGTTGTTCCTATGGGATGCACCGAGGAGGAAAGTACCCGACATTGGGTAGTCTCATTGACCAACATGACCTTAAACAAGGTCGTCCTACCGGCTGGAGAGAGTGTCTATCAGGACGCTAAGGGACAGCCCATTCCACCCCAGAGATGGCCAACGGAATTCCACTATGTGGATGGGGGCCCTGATCAGGCCGACACCACAGACTTCGTGTGTGTCAACCGCATCATAGCGGAGCCATGGCGGCAATGCTTTGCGGTTTCCCCTGTCGACATCGGAGAATCGGAAGACCCCCTCACAAAAGAGGAGTTGGATCTGGTTCAGGGGTATATGGACCAGCCCTTTCACGACTGGGGAAGCCAGCGTGAGGGCAAGGGCCAGGACAAAGCCTGGTGGGAAGTGGACTCGATAGTCTCTGGTTCCTATGATGGGAACACCTTTGTGCATAGGGTGCTGGACCACATGTCCAGCCAGGACGAGCCAATCGGCGGTAACCCACCCACCTACGGCGATCTGTTCCGAGGCAAGACCAGAGATGGCCCTTTGAGCCACCTGGGAAGACCACCTGAGCCGAAACCGAGCGGGGTCGCTACCCCCAAGTAAGTTCAGTGGTCCAGGTGCCCGGAAAAGCCAAGGCGGAGTCCGATGATTGCCCCAAGATCCAGGCATTGAGGGCCAGGCTGAAGCAGAAGTATGGTGATACCTTCTTCAGCGGAAAACCTGTGCTTCCCCCACCGGTGCGTGGACCGTATGGCGAGGCCAAGATACGACTGAAGCAGGACCCCCGTGTGTATCGGCACCGGGAGTTTGCCCTGAGGGGCGAGAGGAAGGAGGCCATGGAGAAGATCCTCCGTGACTTCATCGAGAGAGGCTTGCTGGAGCCGTGCCACTCCGAATGGGCCTCTCTGTGCTTTGTCGTCCCCAAGAAGGTGGCCGGGGAGTGGCGGCTCGTGGTCGACTACCGCGGCCTAAACGCCCAAACGCAGCACGACAGCTATACGCTGCCCCTCATCGAAGACATGCTGCAAAAACAACACCGGCGGAGGATCTTCACGTTGATTGACCTGAAACATGGTTATCATCAGATGCCTCTCGCCGAGGAGTCCCGTGCCTGCACAGCCATGAGCACCCCACTTGGACCTCTCCAGTGGAAGGTGATGCCCATGGGCGTTACCAACGGCAATGCGGCTTTTCAGCGGATGCTGGAGAACCTGCTTGAGCCGGTGCGTGACTGTGCGGACCCATTCGTGGACGACGTGATCATCGCGTCCGGGGACCCCAGTATGAGCTACAAGGAGCTCCTGGAGGCACATGAGAGGGACGTCACTCGAGTGCTGGACCTTCTGGTTCGGCACAAACTCACGGGCAGCAGTGACAAGGCCACCATTGTGGTAAGCGAGGTGGTCTTCGCTGGCCACGTAGTCGGGAACGGGCAGCGAAAGCCCATACCTGGCAAGGTGGCTGCGATTGAGCACTGGGAAAAGCCCAAAACGGTCTCTGAGCTACGGGCGTACTTGGGGTTCTGCAACTACTACTCGGGGTATATCAAGATGTATGCCGAGTATGCAGCCCCCATGACGACCATGCTCAAGGGCAACCGAGAGGAGACCAAGAAGGGGTCCAAGAAGGCTCTGGTCTGGAATGACGAGTCCGACCGAGCCTTTGAGGGGATGAAGCAGGCGCTGCTATCCGCAGTGGGTCTGCACCTCGTGGATCCTGACCGAGGGTTCGTCCTACGCACCGACGCTTCCGACCACGCCGTTGGCGCTGTGTTGGAACAAGTGCTTGACGATGGGAGGCACGTGCCCGTGGCCTTCTGGAGCCGAGTCCTGGCGGAAGGCCAGAGACGGACGTGGACGCCCCGAGAAAAGGAGGTGTATGCCATCGTCATGGCTCTCAGGAAATGGGCTGGGTACATAGCCCTCCATCCGGTCACCGTCTGCACCGACCATCAGAGTCTGCAGTCGTGGCACAAGGAGCACGTGGACACCCCCTCAGGTCCCGCCTCCCGACGGGCAAGATGGCATGAGACCTTGGCCAAGTTCGACCTCACGGTTGTGTATCCTGGTAAGGACAACACCGTGGCGGACTGTCTCAGCAGGTGGGCCTATCCCGCCAGCAAGGGCATCACAGATGTGTCTGCCCATGGCGACGAGGCTGAGACCGCTGAAGCCAAGAGGATCATCAAGATGGAGCGCCTGATGGAGGAGGAGGGTGTTAAATGCTTCGTCGCCATGGCTGTGGATGCCCCCCTCTGAACGAGGATGGGCAGAGCGTCCAGAGTACTCGCCCCTGATGGAGCTGAGTCCGACAAGCACCTCTTCCCTGAATCTTGCCTCCAGGACGATTGGACCGACGACTACGCCAAGTCCGAGGCCTTTGCGGCCGAGTATAGGGCTGTGACCGACCCTGATGATGCGCAGAAGTGGCCAAAGGGGCTGACAGAAGAGGATGGCAAGCTTTACCGGAATGGTAAGCGCTGGTCTCGGAGTCCCGGGTGCTCGAGCTTTGTGAAGCTTGGCACCACCACATGATGCAGCCAGGGGTCAAGAAGCAAGCCCTGCACATGCAGCGCCGGTTTGAGATCGACCAGATCAATCTCTACACCGCCATCAAGAAGGTCAGGAAGGGTTGCTCGGTCTGTCAGGCCTGCAATCCCGATAACCGGAACGTCAAGGGGGAAGCCCAATGGACTCCGGTGCCTGACCAGCCCATGGAGAGCGTGGCCATGGACGTCTTCTCCATGCCTGAAGTGCACATTGGCAAGGAGACCTTTGACTGTGTGGTTCTTTGTGTGGATCGCCACAGTGGCTACGTAGTAGCCGTTCCGGCACGCAAAAAGGGGTTGCTTGCCAAGGAAGTGGCAGTCATGATTATTCGTCATTGGCTGACCGTCTTTGACATCCCCCGCACCATTTGCAGTGACCGAGGGCCCCAGTTTACTGGTGGCTGGTTCAAGGCTATGTGTTCCCTCATGGGAATACGTCATGCCAAGAGCGTCGCCTATCTCAGCCGGTCTAACGGCCGGGCTGAAGTGGCTGGACGGCAGCTGTTCGAGAAGCTGCGCAAGATTCACATCACCAATCCACGTCGGAACTGGTTTGAGGAGATGTGGCCCGCTCTGAAGGCCCATCATGACACCCCCACTCCGGGTGGTTTGTCCCCTCACCAGATTCTGTTCGGCAGGGAACCCCTGGGTCGGGGACTTCCCTTGTCTGGTGATGGTATGGCCATGGACGCCAAGGAATTCTTCGCGCGGCAAGAGGCAACGGCGCCGGACATCCGCCAGCAGCTCGAGAAGGAGCATGCTGAGCGTCAGAAGTCCGCCCCGAGCTCGACAGCGCAGAAGTTCAGGGTGGGAGACCCGGTGTGGGTGATCAGACCCCGCCCTATGGGCACCCACCGCACCAAAACCTGGTTCACACCCGGAGAGGTGGTCCGCAGGATTGGTGAGGACACCTACCGCATCAAGGTGGGTCACGGACAGTTCCGGGAGCGCCACGAGAGTCAACTCCGTGTGCGGGAACCCGACCTCCGTGGCCAACATGTGTCCCTGAGCTATGCCGCACATGAGGCTGATTCGGACGACGACTATGCTGAGCAGGACAACTATACCGTCGAGAAAATCCTGGCCCAGCGTCCGAACGCCTCGGCACCCGGGGGCCTGGAGTTCAAGGTTCGTTGGCGAGGCTATGGGCCGTCCCACGACACCTGGGAACCCGTCTCCTTGTTCGTGCCGCGGATCAATACCCCCTTCATGGACTACATCCGCAAGCACCAGACCAAGATCCATGTCTCGGATTTCGCAGCACTCACCCGGGCGATTGCAGCCAGGGGCGCCTGATCGCCGCCCTGAGCTCTCCCCTGATGCAGTTTGAGCGCTTGTGTGGTCGACGGATCAACCCTCACTTGCTTGCTCTCTTCCATCTTCCGGTGACCTGCCATCAGATTGGCCGTATACCCCCCCCCTGCTGAATCCTGAGGAGGATGACCCCTCTCTTTCACTTCAACTCGTCACTCCCCGCCTGCTGAATCCTTGGGAAACCAGGCAGGGCGACTGACCTATTTTCTGAGCTCTTAGGGCCTTGAAGCCCATACGACATTGCGCAACGGATGCCGCTGTCATCGGCATTGCGATTCTTTGGTGTGTGGTCTGGTCCCATGGCACTTGCGGGATCCAGACCAGTCTACGTGTGTCTGCAGACTATATATGGCCTGAACTCAGGCGTTTTCCTGTCCACCCTCCTGCATTGCCTTATCCTAACCGGGGCGTGGTTTGGCGCTCTATCCAGAGTGTGTTTACGCGCCTATTACCCTGTTTATTGCTTATTTTTCTGTTCCCCAGGATATCTGCATCTGTATGTTAAGTGTTGTCAGCCCATCACCGAAATGTGGACTGTTTTTCACCACGAATCCGAATACGAAGGCGCCTTGAGTCTCCGTATACATGCTCTTACATAAGGTCCAGCCTGGACCAGTACCTAAGTACAGATTCTTCTGTTTGAGTGCCTGTGATACCGTGTGCCCTAGTGGCTGTGATGTGCTGAGATCCTGATGGCGCCAGGCGGGAAGCCCAGTTGCCTGACTACACTCCCAGCGGTCCGCCACTGTCAGTCCCAGTGTGAGCCTACCGACTCTCAGACGCACTTGCAGTCGATTGGCGACCTCCGGTGTCCTGACCTCGGTCAGTCTGCCTGGGAAACTGGTGGTTTGAGGAGTCGACGCCTCTGCCCATACTGCATGGGGACTCCCCCATGCATGGCCTTCGTGGTAATGGGGCGAGGGAAAAGACGGCGTTGATGCCCGATCCCTTAAGGAGGAGCTCGTTCGGCTGTACCACTCTGGACTCGCGTCGTGGATATGGACATGGTGCGCCCAACGAAGGACCCGTGGGGACTCTCCCCCAGCCTGCGGCCTTGGGAAGCCTGGGGTAGCCTGATGGATCTTTGTGGTCGCTTTCGACCTGTGGGACCACCTCGGTCGTCGTGTCACGCCTATGTCGGCCGTGTATGCCACTGCCACTGTGGTAGTGACCGTCGCAGCCGGCAACCGGCGCGCCTGGTATGGGTTAACGGGTCCTTTGGATGCCGAACAATGGCCGCCAGGACCCGGGACTTGATACTTGATACTATACTTGCAGTTACTAACAGCTACAGCACCGTACCTGTCTTACGGTGGGATTTGGGCAGCCTAACCTGCGAATCAGCCTGAAGTAAGGATGTGACACCCCCCCCCTTCAGGGGATGGTCCTGGGTACCCGCTGCCATGCTTGGGTGTTATCGAGCCCCCCCCAGGGTTTGCTCTAAGGAGGGGGGTGAAGCGGTACCCAGAACCTATGGCCCATGGCCCGGAGGCCTGTGAGCCGTCACACCCGTGCGGCAGCCGTTGACACCGGCTATCAGCGGGATATCCCTGTTCTCTAACCCGCGAAATCTGGAATCCGATTTCTAACCAATGAATCGATTTAGAATTACCATAATTTTATTGTCTTAGGCGATTTTCAGTCGGAAATCGGTGAAATACCCGATTTAGACCGTGATTTCTAATTGTCGTGAAATCGCCGCCTGATGTCGCCTGCTCGCGCGCCTTCGTCCCTTCTCCGTGGCGAGTTTTGTGATGAACTTTTCTCGAGTACCTGTGAGGTTCTAAGAGAACTTAAGGGCTGAATCTAGAGGGTATTCAATGTACTTTCATCTGGTGTGTTCACCAGATTTTTCGCCGTTGCGTCTTCGAGGAAATCAACGCGCAAGCTTTTCCGTCGATCGTGCGAACTCATGGTTCTCAAGGACCATGAGTTCGGACGGAACCTTACATCTCCCCCCTATACCTTTCATCCTTGCCCCTTTTACGCGGGCATATCATTTTGTATAGGGAAGCGGGCAATGGCGATGTTTTAGGCATCCTATGGGTTTCGCAAACCCAAGTCGTTTGGGTGCGCAAACGCTAACTTTGTGGCCTTGTGAGCATGAAAGTTAATAACCGAACACAATGCTCACAAGACCAAAAGCCCTAGGCCATTTTCGTTTTTCAAGTCAACTTAACGATGGCTCCACGCAATTCAATGCGTACCAAAACTCCATCTTCGAAAGAGTGCAAGTTTTTGTCGAAAATTAGGCCAAAATGTACTCGTACTCGAAGCCTATGGGGATTTGAGCCTCAAACTAAGGCAATATGTAAAGTAGAGACCACGAAGGACATCGTGGATAGCTTGGTTGATTTTTACAACCTTGTCTTCTATTTTATATAATTTCGCCTTGTGAGCACGCGTGCCATACTGCCTCGTTGCACACGCGCTCATATGCAAGCACTAATGACACGAGTGGGCGGAGACAATCTAACCATAGTGTGCATATTTGAAGGCACCTACTATGGGCCTATTCCAAAAGTGTTTACTCATATTTCTGCTCCTCAAGGTCCCAAAGATATGTTCATGCCAATATCGCCGATATGTGCACTTTTTCCCATAAATAGTTTGCTTCAAGGATTGAGGTGTTAAAAATGTTTTCATTATGCTTTGAACCTCAACCCTTGTTGCAAAAGGGAAGCAAAGCTTCGGTTTGCATCCATGCAAAAGCCCGAGGCTCCTTTCTCTTGTGATACGGAGATACGATATTTGGAGGGATCACTTTTGGGTGAATTTTGGCCGTTTTGCCCAAAATGGCCACAAACTCCTTCTCCCCCTGATTTCACCACCGAGGTTGCGTGCGCCACTTGACCAAGGGTAAGGGCGATTCGGAGAGGGCACATAAACCCGCATCGAATGGGGTGTTTCCCCATGTGGCCTCTCCTCTCGATGGGAGAGTTGTGAGTCACCCAATTTGGGGTATGTTGCCATTCTGCCCCATTTGTGTATCACTTTCCCTCCTATGGGGAAAATAGCTAGAGGCGACCATGAGGGTTGGCAAGTGGCATATATTGGGACCTAAGTCCCATGTGTCTATAGCATCTTTGGTTGAAAGGATCCTCGCCGTGGCCATGGAGATATGGAATCACGAGTGCGGGCCACTTTGGCCATATTGCGCTGTTTTTGCCATTGTATGCCATATTGGAATTACCATATCTCCATGGGGCACAGGATCTAGCCAGGAAGATAGGGCGAATATTGTAGCATATGACCAAGGGTTGAACGCCATTGAGTTTCGTATTTGCTCCTCTGGCTCATCCGGAGTTATTGAACTTTTGGTGCGATCCATGATCCCCCCGTTTGCACCGCATGCTGCTCTCTGCCCCATCCGCGTGTTCATCCCCTTGGTGAACAGTAAGCAGCCAGCGTGACAGCAAGCGATAACCCAGGGCATGGGACCAAAGGGGATATCAAGGGTCGTGAATCAAGGCTTGGCGCGACAAAATCGCCAAGGTTTCCTATCCTGGACGGTCGCCCGAGACGGCCGATTTTGCCATTTTGGCAATTATGACCCCACTTGACGAACCCGTGGTGCCCTGATGCCGGGACCTCAGAGGGAACCAGGTTGGGTGAGCGCTCCAGGAGGTTCGTAGGCGAAGGGCATAGGGTCAGTTGCCTCGTCCCTACCTCTGGCGGGTCCGGACGAGGGGTCAATTATGGAGATTTTTGAGCTAATATCAGTTTGGGCTGAAACAGCCCATTTTCAGCTACCAACTCCTAGGGGATAATGGCGGGGCCATATCTCTGGCTTGGAGAGGAGTTGGGACTCGCCGTTAAGGGGGCATAGGGAGCCACTGTCGGTCGGCCTTGGAGCTCTGTGGTTCCCAGGAAATCGCCTGTGGCTGGGCGGGACACCTCCCCTATTGGCAGGGCTTCAGGGTCCGGACGGAGCAGGGCATGGGTTGTGTTTGAGCCCCCGCCCCCACCAGCCACCGAGAGGGTCGGACCTGGGATTGGGATATGAGTTGGGACTGAGTGTCTATTGTCCTGTGATGCCCTTACCCCAGTCCAGTCTTCACCCCATGTGTACACATCCTGATGTGTTGCTGTACATACTTTTGTTCCCTTGTTTCAGAGTGGCAGGGATCCTGAAACGCTTTGTCACATGACACGAGCGTATTGATGCCCCTGTGAGCGCAGTGCTTTGCCTGCCTGCTTGCTTGTGCGTGTCACCGCAGCGTCCCGTGGCCAGGCCCCCCACGGGAACGCGTCACTAGGGTGGGGGGTGTGGCAGACCCCTTGATCATGGCCACTGACTGTGTGGGGTGGACAATGAGGTCGTTGTGGGAGAGGTAGGAGACAGTCACGTCCAGTAAGTCATTGGCCTGTTGGGTGACCGTTGGCCCGGGGTCCGGGGCATGGGGTTCGTGTGGGGTGTGTGCGACCGTGAGGTTGGTGTCGTCCGCGAAGCCCTCCAGAGGGGAGAGGAGGGGGTAGGGTGCGTAGGCCGGGTAATCCTGCTTGATTGCGAGGGCCAGGGGGAGCGTCACCAGAAGGTACAGGAAGGGGGCTTCTGCTCCTTCTTGGGGGACCCCACTGCCTTACTCCAGGAAGGGGTTGAGCCGTGCTCCAGTGTGGACCGTGTATTTGCGGGTGCGGATGTAGCCGGAGGCGACGTTGTAGAAGGGGAGGCCTAGGCGTTTCCACACCGCTTCTAGAAGGAGCCAGGGGGTGTTCGGGAAGGCTCCTTTGACGTCAAGGGAGGCGATGATGAGGTCTACCGGGTCCATGTCGGCGATGGTGTCCTAGAGGAAGATGGCCTCCTGTGGGGACCGCCCTGGGATGGCCCCCCAGAGGCTGGCGGGTATGTGGGGGTCCAGGTGGGGGCGGATGCGGCGTAGGAGGATGGTCCAGACGATTTTGACCTCCGTGACTGCACAGACTATGGTGCGCCAGTTGTCCGGGTTTGCCCAGTCCCGTTTTTTGTAGAGGGGGCGGAAAACGTTTGCCCAGTCTGGTGGCAGGGGGGTCTGCCCCGTGACGATGTCCCAGAGGCGGTGGGCGGGGATGCGGAGGAGGTGGGCAGGGAGGAGGTAGTATGCCTCTGCGGGGAGGCCATCGTAGCCTGGGTTTTTGTGTTGCCGGAGACTGTGGATGGCCTTCCGGACTTCGTGGACGGTGAAGGGGCGCTTTTCCAGTTGCCTCCTCTGGGCGTGGTTGAAGACCCGAGGGAGGCAGTCGATTTTGGCCTCGGTGTCCGCGGTGTCCGTATATATGTATATATATATATATATGTATATATATATATATATATATATATATGTATATATATATATATATATGTATATATATATATATATATATATATATATATATATATATATATATATATGTATATATATATATATATATATATATATATATATATGTATACATATATATATATATATATATACATATATATATATATATATATATATATATATATATATATATATATACATATACATATATATATATATACATATATATATATATATATACATATATATATATATATATGTATATATATATATATATGTATATATATATATATATATATATATATATATATATATATATATATATATATCCTCTAATCTACACCCCTCTCCCATGCCGACGTTGCTATTCGTCTCAGATGCCTCACAAGGAAAGTAGGGGTGTTGCTCATGTGTGGGTTGTGGATAAGTGGAGAGGTTGACCCAAATCTTCCACCTTTGTCCGGCACCTCCGAACGGTTGGCTATGCAGCCCAGGTGTGATTCGACGGTTCGCACCGCCCCTCACCCCAATGCGGGGGAGGGTAGCATCGGCTTGGGTATTCGCAGCCCTACTGCGAACCTCAGGGGGGTGGGCTCCTGAGGCGGGCAAGGGGTTAGATTCACAACAGACACACATATAAAGGGGGGGGTTGAAAGGCTAGTGCGGAAGTGTGGCCATAGCAACTCGGGTCGGTGGCTTTGGACCACATCGCCATGAAGGTACATCACACCTCCCCGCTTACACCCCGTTTGTGTTGGCAAAAATCCTTACACGGAAAAATACCTTGCCAACCAGGAATTGGACTTGGAGAAGAAACGAAGGTAACTCGATTAAGAGTACACCTGCTTTCCAAGTCCATTCGTAGAGCACCTTGTGACGCATTAAGTGTTGCCATCCGATTAATGGGTTAGTCAAACAAATCTTTTGCCGCACCCAACACTTTGAATTTCTCGGTCGCCATTGGGTTCGTCCTGTTCTTGTCCGGATGAAGAAGTAGAGATATAGAGCGGTATTGCCCCTTTACTGCGGTTGCATCTTGGGCACCCAAGAAGTGCAAGGCATGTGCCTTTCGCGGGCGAAGACTGGTGTTCTCATCTGTGATCCTTGTGGACCACTCGGTGATTTCTCTCTTCGTTAAAGCCAAATGATCCACCGGGGTACCGGCCGCTCGAGGACGTGACCGGGGGGGTTCGCTTGATGGTGCCGCTGGATCTTGGTGTGGTCGAGGGCGTTTGCGACTACCCCGTTGCTCGCTGCCCGTTGCACGTTGTCTCTTGGAATGTGGCCCGTTGCTTTGTTGGGATATCCTTTTTCTTGAGGAGTGGTTGTCCTCGGAGTTGGTTGACCTTTTGCGCCCTCCTTGGGGTGGATGTGGTTGCGAACGATATGGTGCTTGGCTTGGAGGTTGATGTCGTGCTGGCATAGTAGTTCTTCTGGACTTGGGAACTTTTCTCGAAGGTTTTGCTGTTGGTGTTGGTGGACTTGGGCGCCCAGCTTTTTGTGTTGTGTTTGGGGTAGGCTTTGTGCTGGCACCTCCCTTTGACCTTGATGTTTTGGGATTTTCCGTGGCCCAAAACACGCCACCACGGGCTCAAAACAGGCCAAAAACACGTGTTTGAGCATCCCAAGTGGTCCGGGAACAACTTTTGAAAAAATGATTTTTTTCGCCCCGGGGACCCTGGTGGACCCACCGTTGGCCCCCGCCGTGCGCGGGCCGGGCTGCCCTCCGACTGCACCAAGTGACCACTAGTAAGGGGGTCTACGCGTGTCGTTGGGCCATTCCGAGGGTTGGAAACCACAAAACGTGGGGGGTTGCGGGTGGACTAGGTGCCCTCGGAATCGGATTTTGAGCCACGTAGCCCAAGATACGGTCCGTGTTTGGTTTCGGGGGGTTGGTGCATATTGCGCCGTTTTTGGGGCTTTTTGGCACCTTTTTGGGCCGTTTCTCGGACAGATCGTGGAGTTGAAGGGCACTAGAGGGCTCTTTGACACGGTGAAGTCAAGCCGCACGTGTAGTGTGGCAGCCGTTTTCCTTCGTTTGGGCGTTTCGCCCGGGTTTGGGGGCTATTTTGGGCGAAAATGGCTGCTTTTGGCCCAAAATAGCGCAGATTTGGGAGGGCACCTCCCGACTTGGCGCCACCGCCCCGGGCCGCCACTGGTGAGTTTTTGGCTCAAAACTTGGATTTGGCAAGGGCACCACCTAGGGTCCAAGATGGCTACATGGGCAAATGATCCGAAGCGTTGGGACGGAGCAATGGCCAAAACGGCAAGGAGACGTGTTGTTGTTGCTTGTTGTTGCTTGTTGCTTGTTGCTTGTTGTTAGCTAAATTTAAGGGGAGAGGGGTTTAGTAATATATATATATATATATATATATATATATATATATATGTATATATGATATATATATATATCCTCCAATCTACACCCCTCTCCCAACTCTAGGTGGCTCCAGCACACGGGTCTAAGGTACGTGCCAAGGGCACAAAGTGGTGCATACATGTGGTGGAAGGGGCTACACTCGGTCAAAACGGGCTGAAAACGGGCTACAAACAGTTGTTTGAGCACCCCAAATGGTCCGGGATCACTTTTGGAAAAACGCGTTTTTGACCCATTTTTGACCCATTTTTGGTCCGAAAATGGCCCATTTTCAAGGCATTTTGGGATTTTCCATGGCCCAAAACGCGCCACCACGGGCTCAAAACGGCCGAAAAACACTTGTTTGAGCATCCCAAGTGGTCTAGGAACAACTTTGGAAAAAATGATTTTTTTCGCCCTGGGGACCCTGGTCGACCCACCGCTGGCCCCCACTGTGCGTGGGCTGGACGGCCCTCCGGCTGCACCAAGTGACCATTAGTACGGGGGTCTACGTGTCTCGTTGGGCGATTCTGAGGCTCGGAAACCATAAAAAGTGGGGGGTTGCGGGTGGACTAGGTGCCCTCGGAATTCGTTTTTGAGCCACGTAGCCCAAGATACGGCCCATTCTTGGTTTCGGGGTGTTGGTGCACATTGCGCAGATTTTGGGGCTTTTTGGCGCCTTTTTGGGCCATTTCTCGGAGATATCGTGGAGTTAGAGGGCACCAAAGGTCCCTTGGTCACAAGAAGGTCCAGCCGCACGTGGAGTGTAGCAGCCGTTTGCCTTCGTTTGGCTGTTTTGAGCCCTTACTAGGGCCGTTTTGGAGGAAAAATGGCTGTTTTTGGCCCAAAACTGCGCAGATTTGGGAGGGCACCTACCGACTTGGCGCCCCCGCCCCGGGCCGCCACCGGTGAGTTTTTGGCTCAAAACTTGGATTTGGCAAGGGCACCACCTAGGCTCTAGGATGGCTAAAGTAGAGTCAAGCTCGAGGCGATGGGAAGCGGTATGTTGTTGTTGTTGTTGCTAGCTAAATTTAAGGGGAGAGGGGTGTAGTAATATATATATATATATATATATATATTCATATATGTATATATGTATATATATATGTATATATATATATATATATATATATATATATATATATACATATGTATATACATATATATATATATATATCTTTTCCAAAATTTTTCCCAGATTTTTTTTTCTTTTTTCTCTTTTCCAAAATTTTTTCCAAATTTTTTTTTAAGTTGGCAAGCTGACGAGGGCCTGAACTCAGGCCGAAACCATGGTACCATACCAATGATTTGAGAACAGATTTCAACAAAAACAGAGTCCGTGTTCATCCTGCTTGAGGTGCCTGTAGTGCTTCGCAGTTGTAAACACGAGGGCAAGTGCAGAAGGTCAAAAAATTTTGGAAAATATATATATATATATATATATACATATATATATATATATATATATATATATATATATATATATATATATATATATATATATATATATATATATATATATACATATATATATATCCTGTAATCTACACCCCTCTCCTAAAAGACACGCGGGTTCATCATGTGGGAGGCGAGTACAAGGTGGAGGAGGAGGTTAATGGGAATTTATATCCGCTAAGAAAGAGCCTGTTTGTACGTATGTCCATCAAACCGCAATGGACTGTATCCGTGTGGCAGTGTTGGAGGAGCGAGGCACAGTTGGCAAAACACGTGAAGGAATTACTTGCGAGTCTCGTGGTAATCACTTTACAGAAACAGTTGTAACCCTTGCTCCCAAGGTTTAGACATCGCATGAAGGTGAAGGTAATTCCTTTAGGTGTACACCCATACATTGGGAACTCCCAAGGATGGCAACCTAAACTGGCTGGAACTCTTGGCTACTAGAAAAGTTTGGAATTGAGGGGGACTGGCTGTAAATTGCAATGTATTGCCGACGAAGGACCTATTTGTCGTCGCTGTACAAATGGGGTGAATCAAATGCATAACATGAAATTGTTGTATGCACGTCAACGGCAAAGTGGTTTACTAGCACTTGCAATGCACAAACCCCCGCCATATCAATATTACAATTGTAGAGAAGATTTAGGGAAAGCAGTGCGGATGTGTTGCTTTTTTGCAACACTTGTGGATTCCATTTGTTAACCAAGGTGTTGACGAGGTCAATCACACTATGGTCAACAAGACCAATGTCTTGGAAATCCAGTTGAATGGAACACAAAGTTGTTGCAAGTTCTTGGATGTAAAAGGGTTTGGGAAATTCATTTTGGGTCCCCCACTTCTGATTTGCACAGATGTTCAAATAGAAACTTTGCGGCTTTTTATATTGTCCCATCAAAAGAAATAAAGAGGCCACCCCAAGTGGACCTATGTGGTTGTAACCTAGGTTGATATGCATGTGGGTAAGTGGCTGCGCGTTGCACAATTCATTTGCCAACGCGCATGCACCACTATCAGTGATGGACCCAGAGGAGAGATTGAGGTGGAGTAAATTAAGCATATGCATTCCCTTGCAGAAAGCCTCTTTGAAGAGGCGGTTAGATGTGTTATCGTCCATAAAACTTACCAACCCGTCTTCATTCTTTGCGATGCGCAAACTCAGAGCCAAAGTTGTGAGAGATGTGCAATTCAATAGGTTCTTTGCCATGACCGAGGCGCACAAGGGCGGCATGTAGCAGGATAAATTCAGGGTATGCAGTGTACGTGATGAGGAGCGCAATGTTGTGTTAATTTCCTGTATTGCAGTGCTTGCATATGGTCCGGATATATCGCTCCACAACATTAGATCGCACAAACCGACGAAGAAACCGGAGGAGAGGTTGTCAATATATTCCTTTGCCGCAATCACCCAGAGCAAAGGGCACAAAAGGGACTCCAAATTTCACTGGTTTTGGTCCCACGGTGGCCCATTTTCAAGGCATTTTGGGATTCTCCATGGGCCACAACGCCTGATCTTGGGCTCAAAACAGCTAAGAACACTTTTTTGAGCCTCCCAAATGGCCCATGATTACTTTCAGAAAAATAGGTTTTTCACCCAGCTTTGACCCATTTTTGGTGTTGAACCAGCCCCTTTTCAAGGCATTTTGGGATTTTCCATGGGCCAAAACGCGGCACCACGGGCTCAAAATGGGTCAAAAACACTTGTTTGAGGATCCCAAATGGTCCAGGATCACTTTTGGGAAAACGCGTTTTTGACCGGTTTTTGACCCCTTTTTGGTCCCAAAACGGCCCATTTTCATGGCATTTTGGGATTTTCCGTGGCCCATAATGCGCCACCACGGGCTCAAAACGGGCCAAAACCACTTGTTTGAGCATCCCGAGTGGTGTAGGAAAAACTTTGAAAAATATCATTTTTTTTGCCCCGGGCACCCTGGTTGACCCACCGTTGGCCCCCACTGTGCGCAGGCTGTGCTGCCCTCCGGCTAAACGAACTGACCACTGGTACGAGGCTGTCACCTATGATTTTACGGGCCAAAACGTCACTTTACTCAAAAAATACCCAAAAAGCAATTTTTTGGACTCTAACGGCATGTTTTTTGGATTTAGCGCCCCCAAAAATAGGGGGGGTTCTCACGAAAACATTTCCAAAACCCTCATTTACCCATTTTTTTCACAAAAATGGCCCCCGGGGGGGGGGGTTTACCAGATTTCACCAGACGTGGCACTAACTACCTGCATACACCTTTACTCAAAAAGTACCCAAAGAGCAAATCTTTGGACTCCAACGGCATGTTTTTTGGATTCAGCGCCCCCAAAATAGGGGGGGTCCGCATGAAAACATTTTCAAAACCCTCATTTACCCATTTTTTCCAAAAAAATGGCCCCCGGGGGGGGGGGGGATTACCAGATTTCACCAGACGTGGCACTAACTACCTGCATACACCTTTACTCAAAAAGTACCCAAAGAGCAAATCTTTGGACTCTATTGGCATGTTTTTTGGATTCAACGCCCCCAAAACAGGGGGGGTCCGCATGAAAACATTTTCAAAACCCTCATTTACCCATTTTTTTCACAAAAATGGCCCCCGGGGGGGGGGGGGGGTTACCAGATTTCACCAGATGTGGCACTAACTACCTGCATACACCTTTACTCAAAAGATACCCAAAGAGCAAATCTTTGGACTCTAACGGCATGTATTCTGGATTCAGCGCACCCAAAATAGGGGGGGTCCTCATGAAAACATTTTCAAAACCCTCATTTACCCATTTTTTTCACCCTACAACTGACCACTCATGCCCCAAAAATGCTGTTTTAGGAAAAAAAAATTGGCATTTTTGGGCAAAAAAATGCGGGTTGTTGGTGATAGTGGCTCCCCAACCCTTGATCATTTGCCTAAAAACCCTGGAAAACACGCTTTTTTGAGTCCAGCACCCTGAAAATAGGGTATGGGGCCCTATATCTGACCACTCAGGCCCCAAAAACACTGTTTTAGGCCAAAAAATGGCATTTTTTGGCCACTTTTGGCCAAAAATGTGGTTTTCTGGTTATGGCGGCCCTGAAACCCTCAAACATCTGCTCCAAAACCTTCCGAAACACTTTTTTTGGGTCCAGCACCCTCAAAATAGTGTATGGGGCCCTACAACTGACCACTCAGGCCCCAAAAACACTGTTTTAGGCCAAAAAATGCGGTTTTTTTGGTGATGGCGGCTCAAAAACAATCGATAACATGCTCCAAAACCTTGCAAAACACGTTTCTTTGAGTCCGGCACCCTCAACATAGGATATGGGGCCCTACTACTGGCCACTCAGGCCCCAAAAACACTGTTTCAGGCCAAAAAAAAGGCATTTTTTGGCCATTTTGGGGCAAAACATGCGGTTTTTTGGTTATGGCGGCTCCGAAACACTCGATAACTTGCGCCAAAACGTTGCAAAACACGTTTTGTTGAGTCCAGCACCCTCAAAACAGGGGGGGGTAGTCTACAATCGCTTGTCTGAGGCCAAAAAAATCCATTTTTGACCAAAAAGCGGCCATTTTTGGCCATTTTTTCATGGAAAAATGGCAAATTTTGGTACATACGCATGCTGTAAATGGAGTTTTCGTGATCTGTGTGCCTCTACAACCTGCTTCTTCGGGGGGGGGTTTCTTCAACTGCTTGTCTGAGGCCAAAAAACTCAATTTTTGACCAAAAAACCGGCCATTTTTGGCCGTTTTTTCATGAAAAATGGCAAATTTTGGTGCATACGCATGCTTTAAATGGATTTTTCGTGATCTGTCTGCCTCTACAACCTGCTTTTTCGCATCCAGCACCCTCAAAATCGGGGCGGGGTCCTCAACTGCTTATCTGAAGCCAAAAAACTCAGTTTTTGACCAAAAAACCGGCCATTTTTGGCCATTTTTTCATGAAAAATGGCAAATTTTGGTGCATACGGATGCTGTAAATTGTGTTTTCGTGATCTATATGCCTCTACAACCTGCTTTTTCGCATCCAGCACCCTGAAAATAGGGGGAGGGGTCTGCAACTGCTTGTCTGAAGCGAAAAAACTGAAATTTTGACCAAAAAACGGCCATGTTTGGCCGTTTTTGCATGAAACATGGCATATTTTGGTGCATACGGATGCTGTATATTGTGTTTTCGTGACCTGTGTCTGCCTACAACATGCTTTTTCGCATCCAGCACCCTCACAATAGGGGGGGGGTCTTCAACTGCTTGGCTGAAGCCAAAAAAATCGATTTTTGACCAAAAAAACGGCCATTTTTGGCCGTTTTTTTAATGAAAAATGGCAACTTTTGGTGCATACGGATGCTGTAAATTGTGTTTTCGTGATCTGTGTCTGCCTGCAACATGCTTTTTCGCATCCAGCACCCTCAAAATAGGGGGGGCGTCTTCAACTGCTTGGCTGAAGCCAAAAAACTCAAGGGCACCTGTACCAGACGAATGAATTGAGTAATCTGGATATCCATTTTCACTTCAACATCATCACCATGGAACGGAAAGAATTGCAGGTTTTGGAATGAATTCTGCATCTGGCGGACCTTCTGGCGGATCTGAAGCTGTAAATGGGCGTGGGGTTCTGTACCCAGCAAATGATGCCCTCTTGCGACCGGGGATTGGCGCGCAACCTGCTGCCAACATTCTGCAGATAGATGCAACGGCTACGCCATCACATCTGCCGAACGTCACAAACAACAAAATGGCCACCAGCCCTGACCAAGCAGCTTTGCTCCTTGGTGTTCAAAACAGACTTTCACTGAATGTACTGTTCGGCTACCACAAAGGCAAACTCCAGCTCGCAACATCTAATTCGCATCACAGAAGAGTGGTAAATTGCGTTGGTCGAGGAGGACATATACTGATTTTCCCCCCTATCGAGCAAGCCTCAGCTCCGCACATCTGAACTCCGCGTTCAATTTCCTCCTAATTGATCTCTGTTCTGGCGATTAGCGTTTCGGACCTCTAAAAGTGCTTCTCTGTACTCTCAGCGAGGATAGTCGACTGCCTGGCAAACAAATTATCGTACAGCTGAGCTTCGACTCCCGTCCCCACAGCCTTCTGGTGACCAAGGAACGTTTAGTCCTCCGGGAGGTGCTCCTCCACACGCTGAACGTGTTGGACATACCCTTCGATTCCTTGTTCACGGGATGCCCGCGCTACCGAGTAACCACGTTCAGCCTCCGTGTGGAACTGTGGATTGTTGCAGCTGTCCAACAACACCACGCGCCTTGTGGATAGCGTCCCCGCAAACCTGATCTCCTTCAGCCGCCAAGAAACGGTGCGGCTCACCTTCTGCCAGCTGCTCGGTCAAATCCCCCGTAGACTGCAGTGTGTCCGGGCGACTCTCTTCCAGGCCCATGGCGTTCAGTTGCCAACCTCCACAATACGGACCAACCAGCCCTTCACCACCGTGAATGACACGGCCAGCGGCCAAACCACTGGCACAACCCATATACTTGTAGCACGTGTCACCAGATTCCACAAGACGATTCAGGAAACGTCCACGATGGCGAAACAAATCAACACCAGTGCGCAGTTCTGGGCGCGAACCAAGAAGACTTCGCACCAAATTTGCATCGAACTTGATTCCCTGGTTCTCTGCAAAGCATAACAACACCAATCCAAGGAAAACAATGTCAAATCGCTTGTCACATGATGTTTGATGCAATGCTGCTAAACAGCTTGCTTTGTTAGCTTCCGTGAGCACTATGTGAAGTGTCACGGAGAAAAAGACAAAGCATTGTCGTCTCAACAGCACCGCTGTCATCTCAACAACACCCATCAGCCCCCATGACGCCAAACTTGAACATCTACTGCAAAAACCTTCCCAAAAAATCAGAGAATCCACGGGCACTTTGTGAAAGGCTGTGGGGAAGGAGAAGCATTGTACGTGCAGCACATGCGACATGATGGCCATGCCTCCGGCAAGGCACTTCGAAAGAGGACTGGAGTCAGCCAATCAGCGTGCGATGTGCACAGTGCGTGCGTCCGCGCAGTGTGCACAGTGCGTGCGTGCAGTTTGCACGATGCGGGCGTGCAGCGTGCACAATGCGTGCGTGCAGTGTGCACAGTAGGTGCGTGCGTGCAGCGTGCACAATGCGTGCGTGCAGCGTGCACGATGCGTGCCTGCAGCGTGCGTGCGTGCAGCGTGCACAGTAGGTGCGTGCGTGCAGCGTGCACAATGCGTGCGTGCAGCGTGCACAGTGCGTGTGTGCAGCGTGCACAATGCGTGCGTGCAGCGTGCACAATGCGTGCGTGCAGCGTGCACAATGTGTGCGTGCAGCGTACACAATGCGTGCGTGCAGCGTGCACAGTGCGTGTGTGCAGCGTGCACAATGCGTGCGTGCAGCCTGCGTGCGTGCAGCGTGCACAGTAGGTGCGTGCGTGCAGCGTGCACAATGCGTGCGTGCAGCGTGCACAATGCGTGCGTGCAGTGTGCACAGTGCTTGTGTGCAGCGTGCACAATGCGTGCGTGCAGCGTGCACAATGCGTGCGTGCAGCGTGCACAATGCGTGCGTGCAGCGTGCACGATGCGTGTGTGCAGCGTGCACAATGCGTGCGTGCAGCGTGCACGATGCGTTCTTGCAGCGTGCACAATGAAGGAGGAGGCACAACTACTGTTTGAAGTCAGGTCACTTTCTCAAAAAAAAAAACCTCACGCAGTCAGGCAGCCAGCCCAACACTTGGCGGTTGGAACCCTCACCAACGGCGGTTGAACGCTAATTGACAGCGGCCAGACGCAACCGGACAGCCGTTAGAATCAACTTTTTTTTGTATCCACTACAAAACATCCTGTTTGAAAGCCACCCAACCCTTGCACAAGACTGTGCGAACTCCACCTGCTTTCCTCTCAAAGAAGATGGACCCCAATAGGTGGGGTCATGTGCACAAGACAACACCGCCATTCACTCCTTGCACACCCCCTCATCCTGAGCCAAGCCCCTCTGCACTCCCCTCCCCAGTCACCCACACTGAAGGGCCTGGAACCAATGCAGACCTCTGTGGCTGCTGACCGTAATACAGCGGGCGCGGATGAGGAGGCGGTGGTGTAAAGAGAAGCAGTCAATGGCCCCACTTGTCTCGCTCATGGGCCATGAGCTCAATGCATGTCCATTGCACTGCGCAGTGTGCAAGATGCGGGCGTGCAGCGTGCACAATGCGTGCGTGCAGTGTGCACAGTGGGTGCGTGCGTGCAGCGTGCACCATGCGTGCGTGAAGCGTGCACAATGCGTGCGTGAAGCGTGCACAATGCGTGCGTGCAGCGTGCACAGTGCGTGCGTGCAGCGTGCACAATGCGTGCGTGCAGCGTGCACAATGCGTGCGTGCAGCGTGCACAATGTGTGCGTGCAGCGTACACAATGCGTGCGTGCAGCGTGCACAGTGCGTGTGTGCAGCGTGCACAATGCGTGCGTGCAGCCTGCGTGCGTGCAGCGTGCACAGTAGGTGCGTGCGTGCAGCGTGCACAATGCGTGCGTGCAGCGTGCACAATGCGTGCGTGCAGTGTGCACAGTGCTTGTGTGCAGCGTGCACAATGCGTGCGTGCAGCGTGCACAATGCGTGCGTGCAGCGTGCACAATGCGTGCGTGCAGCGTGCACGATGCGTGTGTGCAGCGTGCACAATGCGTGCGTGCAGCGTGCACGATGCGTTCTTGCAGCGTGCACAATGAAGGAGGAGGCACAACTACTGTTTGAAGTCAGGTCACTTTCTCAAAAAAAAAAACCTCACGCAGTCAGGCAGCCAGCCCAACACTTGGCGGTTGGAACCCTCACCAACGGCGGTTGAACGCTAATTGACAGCGGCCAGACGCAACCGGACAGCCGTTAGAATCAACTTTTTTTTGTATCCACTACAAAACATCCTGTTTGAAAGCCACCCAACCCTTGCACAAGACTGTGCGAACTCCACCTGCTTTCCTCTCAAAGAAGATGGACCCCAATAGGTGGGGTCATGTGCACAAGACAACACCGCCATTCACTCCTTGCACACCCCCTCATCCTGAGCCAAGCCCCTCTGCACTCCCCTCCCCAGTCACCCACACTGAAGGGCCTGGAACCAATGCAGACCTCTGTGGCTGCTGACCGTAATACAGCGGGCGCGGATGAGGAGGCGGTGGTGTAAAGAGAAGCAGTCAATGGCCCCACTTGTCTCGCTCATGGGCCATGAGCTCAATGCATGTCCATTGCACTGCGCAGTGTGCAAGATGCGGGCGTGCAGCGTGCACAATGCGTGCGTGCAGTGTGCACAGTGGGTGCGTGCGTGCAGCGTGCACCATGCGTGCGTGAAGCGTGCACAATGCGTGCGTGAAGCGTGCACAATGCGTGCGTGCAGCGTGCACAGTGCGTGCGTGCAGCGTGCACAATGCGTGCGTGCAGCGTGCACAATGCGTGAGTGTGCACCGTGCGTGCGTGCAGTAGGCACAGTGCGTGCGTGCATGCAGCGTGCACAATGCGTGCGTGCAGCGTGCACGATGCGTGCGTGCAGTGTGCACAATGCGTGCGTGCAGTGAGCAGCATACTCTGTGTACTCGAGGACAGTTCTGGCTTCCTGAACCCATCCCTAAAACCCTTTCTCATCTCTCTCCATTTCGAAGTCGTGTAGGGCCACTTGGCTGGCGTCGTTCATGGCATCATTTTGGAATGCTTGGATACACACCTGCCCTGTGCCCCGAAGTCACCCCAACATGCACAAAGAATTCACAGGGCACGCACAACGCATGCATGCCCCACCTCTGCCGCGTGCGTGCAGCGTGCACAATGTGTGCGTGCAGTGTGCACAGTGCGTGCGTGCGTGCGTGCAGTGTGCACAATGCGTGCGTGCAGTGTGCACAGTTGGTGCGTGCGTGCAACATGGGATGTACACGGGGCACACGGTGCATACCATTAAGAGCCGAGGCGTGATGCATTGCTACTTCTTGTTTTCTCTTGATGCGTTGCGCGCAAGCTCCAACATCTCATTGCTCAGGAACTCCAACACAGCAGCCACATGCACAAGTGCTCCCTTGCCAACACTGGAAGAGTACCGCCAATTTGCGGGATAGACGACATTACTTTGAGAAGAGAAGTGGAGCATCATGCATCATGCATCATGGATTGCAACCGCAGCAGAATCATCAACCACCACAACGGCAAACCAAACCACCACCAAAAGGCATGTAGGGTCACAATTTGTTGCTTGGCAAGCCTAACCGAGCTCTAGGGAAAAATGTCATCAATGCCAAATCACACGAAAGCACAACGACATCAATGAAATCAACCATCGTGGGTTCAAAAGTGCAAATACGGCTGTTTGAGAGATTGTTGGCACCCTCCGGATAATTATCTTGAGTGACACCTGTGATTTTACGGGGCAAAACGTCACTTTACTCAAAAAGTACCCAAAGAGCAAATCTTTGGACTCTAACGGCATTTTTTTTGGATTCAGCGCCCCCAAAATAGGGGGGGTCCTCATGAAAACATTTTCAAAACCCTCATTTACCCATTTTTTCCAAAAAAATGGCCCCCGGGGGGGGGGGGGTTTTACCAGATTTCACCAGACGTGGCACTAACTACCTGCATACACCTTTACTCAAAAAGTACCCAAAGAGCAAATCTTTGGACTCCAACGGCATGTTTTTTGGATTCAGGGCCCCCAAAATAGGTGGGGTCCTCATGAAAACATTTTCAAAACCCTCATTTACCCATTTTTTCCAAAAAAATGGCCCCCGGGGGGGGGGGGGGGGTTTTACCAGATTTCACCAGACGTGGCACTAACTACCTGCATACACCTTTACTCAAAAAGTACCCAAAGAGCAAATCTTTGGACTCTATTGGCATGTTTTTTGGATTCAGCGCCCCCAAAATAGGGGGGGTCCTCATGAAAACATTTTCAAAACCCTCATTTACCCATTTTTTCCAAAAAAAGGCCCCCGGGGGGGGGGGGGGGGTTTTACCAGATTTCACCAGACGTGGCACTAACTACCTGCATACACCTTTACTCAAAAAGTACCCAAAGAGCAAATCTTTGGACTCTATTGGCATGTTTTTTGGATTCAGCGCCCCCAAAATAGGGGGGGTCCTCATGAAAACATTTTCAAAACCCTCATTTACCCATTTTTTCCAAAAAAATTGCCCCCGGGGGGGGGGTTTTACCAGATTTCACCAGACGTGGCACTAACTACCTGCATACACCTTTACTCAAAAAGTACCCAAAGAGCAAATCTTTGGACTCTAACGGCATGTTTTTTGGATTCAGCGCCCCCAAAATAGGGGGGGTCCTCATGAAAACATTTTCAAAACCCTCATTTACCCATTTTTTCCAAAAAAATGGCCCCCGGGGGGGGGGGGGTTTTACCAGATTTCACCAGACGTGGCACTAACTACCTGCATACACCTTTACTCAAAAAGTACCCAAAGAGCAAATCTTTGGACTCTATTGGCATGTTTTTTGGATTCAGCGCCCCCAAAATAAGGGGGGTCCTCATGAAAACATTTTCAAAACCCTCATTTACCCATTTTTTTCACAAAAATGGCCCCCGGGGGGGGGGGTTTACCAGATTTCACCAGACGTGGCACTAACTACCTGCATACACCTTTACTCAAAAAGTACCCAAAGAGCAAATCTTTGGACTCTAACGGCATGTTTTTTGCATTCAGCGCCCCCAAAACAGGGGGGGTCCTCATGAAAACATTTTCAAAACCCTCATTTACCCATTTTTTCCAAAAAAATTGCCCCCGGGGGGGGGGGGGGGGGTTTACCAGATTTCACCAGACGTGGCACTAACTACCTGCATACACCTTTACTCAAAAAGTACCCAAAGAGCAAATCTTTGGACTCTAACGGCATTTTCACTGGATTCAGGGCCCCCAAAATAGGTGGGGTCCTCATGAAAACATTTTCAAAACCCTCATTTACCCATTTTTTCCAAAAAAATGGCCCCCAGGGGGGGGGGGTTTACCAGATTTCACCAGACGTGGCACTAACTACCTGCATACATTCATGTTATAATTTCACGGCTTAAAGGGCTACAAGCATTTTTTTCGGATGCAATGCCTCTTTGAAGGCCATCTAGCAATAGAGCATTGCCCTTGTATGGGTGCCGTGGTTCTATGTAGCGCACCAAGGCCATTTGTAGACGTTTTTAGTGTCAAAAGTCACCAAGAATGTCCATGCATACGAGCAAAATGCACGCACAAAAGATACATATCCTCATGGCAATGCAACATAGAGGCTTTCAACATGGTACAATGTGTGTTCCATCATGGTGCTATCACTATACGTCGCCGTTTGATTGTTTGTTTTGTTCAAAGTACTCCTTATGCTTCCTAAATGGCATTTTCACCTTCCGAATAGGTTCTTTCTCTACATAACCATATTCATGCTATAATTTCACGGCTACAAGGGCTACAAGCATTTTATTTGGATGCAATGCCTCTTTGAAGGCCATCTAGCAATAGAGCATTGCCCTTGTATGGGTGCCGTGGTTTAAAATCATAGGTGTAGGGATCTCGTTGGGCAATTCTTAGGCTTGGAAACCACAAAAAGTGGGGGGTTGCGGGTGGAACACGTGCCCTCGGAACTTGGTTTTGAGCCACGTAACCCAAGATACGGCGCCTTCTTGGTTTTGGATGTATTGGGCACAAATAACGCACAGTTAGGCCATTTTTGGCCATTTTTGGGCTGTTTCTCGGACATATCGTGGAGCTAGAGGGCAAGAAAGGGCTCTTGTTCACGAGCCAATTGAGGCACATGTGGAGTGTAGGAACCCTTTGCCTTCGTTTGGCCGATATGACTGGGTTTTGGGGCCCTTTTGGGCCAAAAAAGGCTGTTTTGGGGCACAAAATGCGCAGTTTTGGGAGGGCACCTCCCTACTTGGCGCCCCCGCCCCGTGGCGCCACCGCTGAGTTTTCGGCTATAAACTTGGATTTGGCAAGGCCACCACCTAGGCTCCAGGATGGCTAGAGTAGAGTAGAGCCCGGAGCGATGAGGCTGAGGAATAGCCAAAACGGAAGGGAGAAGTGCTTGTTGTTGCTTGTTGTTGCTTGCTTGCTTGTTAGCTAGATTTAAGGGGAGAGGGGTGTAGTAATATATATATACATATATATATATATATATATATACATATATATATATATGTATATATATATATATATATATATATATATATATAATAATAGTTATATATATATATATATATATATATATATGTTAGCTAAATTTAAGGGGAGAGGGGTGTAGTAATACATATATATATATATATATTTTTTAAGGGGAGAGGGGTGTAGTAATATATATATATATATATATATATATATATATAATATATATATATCCCTGCGTGCGCGCTACAGGGTATTGCCGCGCGATGGCTCAGTGCGCACGACAAAACTATAGCGCGCAGCATAGGCCTAGCGCGCGCTATGGCTCGGGGTCTTGGGTTTGTAACCCCATGTCCTAATAAGCAGGGCAAAAACGCCTATTTTCCTAAAGTTTCAGATGCTTCCGGCACCGCATGTGACGCTGTCAATGTCAGGGAAGATTGCAAACATTTTGGGCCCCCACTATGGGTGGTCCCTGTGGAAGAACGAGGACCTTTTGGCGGACTTAGTTGAGTTTTTTTGCTCAGGCTGTGCCGTCCAAAGGTCTTTTTGGGCCAAGTTGGAAAAAAGGGTCCCCGTGTCTGAAGCAGAGAAGAAGCGTCGCAGGACCTCTAATCTACACCCCTCTCCCAACTCTAGGTGGCTCCACCACACGGCTCTAAGGTACGTGCGAAGGGCACAAAGTGGTGCATACATGTGGTGGAAGGGGCTAAACTCGGTCAAAACGGGCTCAAAACGGGCTAAAAACACTTGTTTGAGCATCCCAAATGGTCCGGGATCACTTCTGGAAAAACGCGTTTTTGACCCATTTTTGACCCATTTTTGGTCCCAAAATGGCCCATTTTCAAGGCATTTTGGGAGTTTGCAGGAGCCCAAACCCGTCGCCACGGGCTCAAAATGGGCTAAAACCACTTGTTTGAGCATCATAAATGGTCCAGGATCATTTTTGGAAAAACACATTTTTGACCCATTTTTGGCCCATTGTTGGTCCCAAAACCGCCCATTTTCAAGGCATTTTGCGATTTTCCATGGCCCAAAACGCGCCACCACGGGCTCAAAATGGCCCAAAAACACTTGTTTGAGCATCCCAAGTGGTCTAGGAACAACTTTGGAAAAAATCATTTTTTTCGCCCCGGGGACCCTGGTGGACCCACCGTTGGCCACCACTGTGCGTGGGCTGGCCGGCCCTCCGGCTGCACCAAGTGACCCCTGGTACGGGGGTCTAGGTGTCTCGTTGGGCGAGTCTGAGGCTTGGAAACCATAAAAAGTGGGGGGTTGCGGGTGGACTAGGTGCCCTCGGAATCGGATTTTGAGCCACGTAGCCCAAGATACGGCCCGTTCTTGGTTTCGGGGTGCTGGTGCACATTGCGCCATTTTTGGGGCTTTTTGGCGCCTTTTGGGGCCGTTTCTCGGACTTATCGTGGAGTTAGAGGGCACCAAAGGTCCCTTGGTCGCGAGAAAGTCAAGCCGCACGTGGAGTGTAGCAGCCGTTTGCCTTCGTTTGGCTGTTTTCCTTACTAGGGCTGTTTTGGGCGAAAAATGGCTGTTTTTGGCCCAAAACTGCGCAGATTTGGGAGGGCACCTCCCGACTTGGCGCCACCGCCCCGGGCCGCCACCGCTGAGTTTTCGGCTCAAAACTTGGATTTGGCAAGGCCACCACCTAGGCTCCAAGATGGCTACATGGGCAAATGATCCGAAGCGTTGGGACGGAGCAATGGCCAAAACGGCAAGGAGACGTGTTGCTTGTTGTTGCTTGTTGTTGCTCGTTGTTGCTTGTTAGCTAAATTTAAGGGGAGAGGGGTGTAGTAATATATATATATATATATATATATATATATATATATATATATATATATATATATATATATATATATATATATATATATATATATATATATATATATATATATATATATATATATATATATATATATATATATATATATATATATATATATATATATATATATATATATATATATATATATATATATATATATATATATATATATATATATATATATATATATATATATATATATATATATATATATATATATATATATATATATATATATATATATATATATATATATATATATATATATATATATATATATACATATATATATATATATATATATATATATATATATATATATATATATATATATATATATATATATATAACGACCGAAGGGGGGGGGGGGGGCTGAAGCCGGTTCGGACCCCCGTGGCCATCTTTGGGTCACTTGGCGTGTGTATCTATGTGCCGGCAAGCCGCCATTGGCTGATATCATACTCTCCCATCCACCTGACCTAACCTGATGTGATAGTGTGATAGGCTTGGCCATTCCAGCTATGAGCGGCCATATTGAATACCGAGGCGCCGCCAGCTGAGATTTATATATCGAAATGTCAGGAATCAACAGGGTTTTTTTATCATAATGTTTCCCTAATTTTTCGGCTATCCGTTCTGATTGTCAAGGTATCGGCGACTGTCAGTTGGCTCGCGATTTTGCGGTAACCGATTGGTTAACTGTTCTTTCCAGATATTTTGGCGGAAACCCCGATGAAGGGTCAGATTTCATCAGTAAAGGGTTCGTTGCTTCCGCAATTTTCATGTTATACACTCGCAAAATTAATCCTATTTTCTCAGACATTCCGAATCGGATTTTCGACTTCGAGGTCGCCGCACTTGATATGATGCATTACGAGTGGTCCTACATTTTTCCCCGATCACGAATCAACCTTCCTTTTGTTGTCTCCTTCATTTTCCTTGGAGATATAAGCGAAACAAAATTGATTCGTGAGGCCACTTTGAAAGGTCATATCTCCGGCTCACGGCGAGGAATACGAATTTTGAGAATTGGGTTGGAACCGCCTTGGTCTCAACGCAATTTAGGAAGCGTCAAACGCCTTTGATGTGTACATATGCCCGGTGTAGCAAGAAAAAATCGTCAAGAGGGTAGAAAGTGTTAATGACTCTTGGACCATGCGACCGAACATTTTAATGCGACTTTCGAGTGTACCGCATGAGTGTTGGTGTTGCATAGAAACTTTCCTTGGGTTCCTACATATTTTTAACATGAAGTTATGTCCATGGAGGGGCATGGCATACCATGGGGGGAGCCACTTTTTGAGGGTATGTGTTATATGCATGGTATGTGCTTCGCTATGCTCACGCCCATGTTATATATCTCCGTTTGTAGGAAGATATGTGGAGTCATACGTGGCAAGGGCCTCGCCCATGTCCGAATGGTGAGCTCCATAGCGCTAGACTATGTCTACTGCACATATAGTGCATGTGGGAAGGTTTACGGAGCGACCCACAAGCGCCACTATCAATTTTCCCATTTTCATGGTGCGTGTTGGGAGGAGGTTCGAAGGTGTCCCCATGCGTCCATGTGGGGATCCAAGTGGGGGGATTGTTCGCAAATGGTCCCAAGCAATTGTGTTTTGAACCATATGTTGATACCATGGGTGAGCCAAGTTATATACTATTGTGATTATCTTCAATTTGCCAATGTTTGCATGTTTTTGACCTCTTTTTATGCTCATTTTTGTACTTTATGTGCTCAACTGATCGGCTAACAGTAAAGTGCCTAGAGATCTGTGAACTATGGTATGTTGCTTGTATGTTGGCATATGCTTCGGTGTTGCACCTTACCATATGCCGGATTGCGCGGTCACTTTGGCGTGGCACACGAGGCCTCACAAAATTAGGTCTCAAATTCGTGAGTTGACTTGTGAAGCATGGCATGTATACATCCGGAGGGGTTTGGGAGCCAATGTTGGGATATTCTTGGGCATGAATCTTTGGTCTATATCACCCTTGTATATTACTTGCCGGTTTGACACATGCATGGATCATTTGAATATTTGCCGTATGCATTTTTGAGTATATTATTGTTGTGAGGACATCTGCATGGGGCAATTCTCCAAGCCCAATCGACTCCAAGTCCAACCAAGGTTATGTCAGGGTAGGGCATGGTCCTGAGTGCCACTCTAGGCCATGACACGCCACCTCCCCTATTGGGCTAGGATTTAGAGGCTTCGGAGGGCACACATTTGCGGGGTTTGTGTAGTGACTTTTGACACATGGCATTCAGCCATCTTATTTGACTTGGTTCAGGGCATCATGTTGGCAAGTCAAGGGAAGGTCCTGAATCCAGGGAATGAGGGGTCTATAGCTGTGATTGTGTACGTTTCCATCTTTCCCCAATGTTGCTTGAATTGTGTTCATATGCCAATTTCAGGCCTTCTTTTTCCATTATTCTATTGGTGCAATTCTATGTACATGCCCAACGCCCGTGTCTCCGTGTGCACCGTGAGACGACCGGCGTGTTGAAAGGAGTTGTTGAGTGTCAACGCGGGACCTCAAACACCCTTGGAAGCCCTCAGTGTGGATTGAGTGGATTTGGATTGTATTTGGGAGTTGTTTATTGCAAGGGATCAAAATTTGTGTGAAGGAGCCATATTTTACTATTTTTTGTGGGAAATCGTGCAGGATAGGGCAAGATCATGCTGAACCTGGTGAGAAGCAAGACCATAGGAGTGACAGGAAATGGTGGAAGGGGTGCAGCAGGGGCCGGTCCTGGTAGGGACCTTCTTTAGGCCGCCGTGGAGTGGAGGGGGGGGGTGCGCGCGTGGAGGAGGGTGGGGCCACCTGTGGAGGTTACCCTGGAGCCCTCCCCCGTCTCGCGGGGGGAGAGTTACTCGTCCTGGGCGAAGCGGCTGTGGTGGGGGTGGAGGGTGGGGCGGTGACCTTGGGGTGGGGAAGGCACGCCCGGGTCCACAGACACTCCGCGCCTTGCCCGAACATCCCGCCGAGGTGGCCGTTCCTCGTGTGGGGCCGTGGCGTGGCCGGGGGCGCTGGCCCGTGCTTCTAGCTCTCTACGGGGGCGAGGTGAGGCCCGGGAGTTGCTGTCTGCCGGTGCCTAGTCACCTTTGGTCGTGCTGTGGTGTGGCCGCCTCATCCCCGTCAGTGCGGGCGCGCGCGCGCGTCGGTCATGGGGGAGGGAGGGCACAAGGGCGGGAGCACAAGAGCATGATCATGGGTATACAGTTGCTGGCGTGTTGTGTTTGGTTCAGGTGCTGTCCCCTGGTGCCTGTCCCTGTGCCCTGCTTACGGGAGGCCGCGCGGCACAGCCGGCAGGGGGTCGAGGCCCGGGCCGGGCGCATGGGTAGCGGCGGGCGGCCGAGGCGGAAGCGGCGCCATGCGGGTGCGGGGCCCGTGGCGGTTGCGGGGGGGTGCGGGCGGTCCAGCCGGCGGTCGGCGGTGGCCCTGAGCGCCCCACACAGTGGGGTCGGTGGGCGTGCCGGGGAAGGGCGCGTCCTGCAGGCCAAGCTGCGGGGGATGCGTGCGCAAGGGCATCGGCGTGCCCGGTGCGGGCCCCTGTGCGGGCTGAGGGACCTGCGGTGAGCAGGTTGCGTTGCCTGGGGGCTGAGGCCGGGGCCAGGCGCATGGGTAGTGGCGGGCGGCCGGGGCGGAGGCGGCGCCGTGCGGGTGGGGGGCCCATGGCGGTCGCTGGGAGGTGCGGGCGGCCGAGCCGGCGGTCGGCAGAGGCCCCCAGAGCCCCACACGGTGGGGTTGGAGGGCGTGCTGGGGGAGAGCGCGCCGTGCAGGCCAAGCTGCGGGGGGCGCACGTGCAAGGGTGTTGGCATGCCTGTCGGTGGCCCCCTGCGGGCCGGGGGACCTGCGGCTGGCAGGAAGCGCTGCTCGGGGGCTGAGGCCGGGGCCGGGCGCTTGGATGGCGGCGTCCACGGGCACGAGTGCCCGAGGCGAGCGCGGGGCGGTGCGTGAGGGCCGGCCGGTGGCCTGTGGCCTCACTGAGAGTCCCACATGGAGGGGTGGACGGGTGTGCCGGGGGCGCACGCAACATGTAACGGCAGCAGTGATAGCACTCAATTATACACTGATGTGATCAGAATTTCAATGATTCTCAGATGTACATTAGTGCAGTAAATTTTCCGTTCTGTTTCATGTTTTCCGTTCGCCGCCAGATGTCGCCTGTGATCGCGCGTCGAGTCGCATTTGTCTTTCGTGATTTCCCAATCGGATTTATTTAAATTATTTCGAATGATTTCACGTTGTGTCATTAGTTGCGATGAATGCGCATTGAGATTCTATGTCTGCTCCATTTTTGTAGACCGGGTTTTCGTACTCTTCATATTCCACCATGGAGTTCACTGGACTTACAAGTGCTTCGCATATGTCGCTCCCAGAGGCTGGATATGGGTCCGAAGAGGGTTATGTGGGTTCGGAGATATCAGGGGCAGTGTCGGGCGTTACAACCCCTGGGGCATCAAGGCTACAGGCTTCGCAGTTACAACAAAGATCAACCACTATGCAGCGGTTACATGGTAGCAGAGGAAATCATGACTCTGCTTCTGGAATCTCCACGGACACTCTGAGATCATCGGACTTTAGCGGGGCTATTACTCGTAGAGAGTCACTGCGTGTTCCCCCTGAGGTTACCTTCGTGGCATCTCCCCAACAAACCGAGGATCATCCTTCAGAGTGCCCTTACTGTGGCCATAAACATTGGCCTGGTGTTCATACTTGTGCTGAGTGTTGCATGAACGCCCCACCCAACCTTAAACCCGGTCGAGAATCCCCCTCCTCAAGCGAATCTGGTTCCTCCTCTCAAGCTTTGCCTGATCTAGAAGACAGCAGCAGCAAAGGAGAGACATCCAATACTGGAATGGATGAGATTTCTGGTGATTACTGGGAACACCAATTCCGGGATATCTGGAACCAAGAATTCCTGCAACGCCAGAATTGGCTGCTGGCAGAGGCGAGCTACCGAGGCCGCCTGAGGGACTGGTTCAGGGCGTCGTGCCAGTTCATCAGGGACGGCGGCCGGTTGCGATTCGACGCCCAATTGCAGGAGCAAGAGGACAGGGAGGGGCTGTTGGACCAGTTCGACCACCAGGCCGCCGTGATGGTGCAGATGGCCATCATCGCCGAGGAGAGACGGCAGAATGTGCATCCGCACGCTGGTCCGTCGGGCGTCTGGGGTCGGAACGATGACGAGGTCGACGAAATGAGGTGTGATTCCACACATTCGCACCTCTCCAGGGAGCAATTGTCCAAACTCCCCAGCTCTGCCTCCAGTGTTGACACCTGGGTCGACGAGGTCAGAAGCAAAGGAAAGGGGACGAGATGCCCTTCCTGTGGCGAGTGCGCCAAGGACTGCTCCTGTCGACGACAGATTTTGTCGCTGGAAAGCAGGGTGAAGGAGCTGAAGAAGGCCGCCAAGGAGAAAAAGAGGGATGATGACAGCAAGTGGAAGGAGATGGAACAGAAGCTGGAGAAGCTTACAGATCTGGTACAAAATCTGAGCACTACTGGGCTCACTGGACCAGCGCCTACGATGGCAAGCCACCCAGCACCTACCTCCTCAGCTGCACCCACATCCACGCCTTACGGCGTTCCACATTCTCCAGCACCCCCAGCTTTTACTGGCCACCATCCAGCTTTTACTGGAATTTCTTTTATCCCCCCTACTGGATTTGGAAGTCCTATTGGGTTCAATCTGGGTACCGAAGGAGGAGAATCTTCGTCGGAGAGGTCTGTACTGTCGGTTGGTACTGTCGGAGATATTGATGGAGAAGCAAGGACCACCGTGAAGGAGTGATCAATGGCTTTGAAGAAGAAGGACCGGCAGCAAAAAGAAAACGAGGCCAAAATCAAAGAAAAGCAGAAGAAATTGAAGGAGATGAGGCTGCATCAAGCTCAACCAACGCCGTTCGTGCAGCCTACTGTGGACCGGGGTTGCTGGCAGCCGCAATTGCGCAGGCACAGGCAATGGGAGGCGCCGCAGTCAATCCAGTTTTCGTCAATCCGGTCGGCACAGCCACAAACTTCAACCTGAACCACTTGCTGAATCCCTTGCACATGAGGCTGAGAGAGTCAGTAATGAAGCAGCCGAAGTTCTCAGGGCACCCAAATTACTGGGCGTCCTTCGAGAGGCAGTTCATGGTGTGGCTGCAGACGGAGAAGCTCCACAAGGAACTCTGGATCCTTGGGTTGATGGATTGTCTGACTGGCAAACTAAGAGAAAGTACATACAATCTCTATGTGGAAAGACAGAATCAAGGAGATCCCCTGACCTACGAAGAGTTGTATCGAAGTCTCAGGAAGAAAGGCTCTCGACTTCCTGAAGATCATTACAGAAACCGTCTGGAGAACTTCAGGGCGATCAAGAAATTTTTTCTGGAAGAGATTCAAATTGCAAGGCAAGATTGGGAGTTTTTGGTGCAAGAGGCGGAGAACTCTGGAGAAGGACTTTCTGAAGGCGAAATGAAGAAGATCCTCCTGAGCAAGCTCACGCCAGAGACCCAGCAGAAGATCAGGGACTCTCAGGCGGACCAAAAAGTCCTGGGCAACTGGGTTGAAGTCCGAGGATTGCCAGAAACTATGGGAAAAATGGCAGTTCGTGAGTTGCCACACTCTATCAGTGCTACTGGATTGAAGGACATCACTATTCGTGAGGGCAGATGGAGAGTTGGTTTCCACGATTCTGAACAGTCGGAGTTTTTCTGCAGCATGGTGGATGGAAAAGTGAAGTATAAGGGAACAGTTTTGAAGGTACGACCGTGGATCTTCTCATATGGAGTCGAGCAGATCTGGGACCAACTTGAAAAGTATGCAAACTTAGAACGCCAGAAGTCCCAGGATGCACATGGCTTCGGAGGCAAGGTCAACGCCGTTGGTGAGAAGGGATGCTCTGTGTGCATTGCCCTTGGAAAAGAAGGTCGAGCGGCGACTCACACGACTGCAGATCACAGATGGACGCCCTCAGATCTCAAGACAATTCAGTCCAAAATGGATGGAAAGGGAAATTCTTCCAAAAATCCCCAGCAGGATGGAGCACGAGATGCTGACGTGCATGGAAGGGGAAAGGGTAAAGGGCAGTCCAAAGGAAAGAACAGAGACTGGACACCAAAAGATTACTCGCAGCAAGGCGGAGATCCAAGTGGCTCAAGATGGACCGATGCTGGTGGAAAATCTGGTGGCAAATCTGGTGAAAAAGGTGGAAAAGGCCAAGGAAAGTCCGGGAATCAAGATGATTCCAAGGTGAATGGCAACCCCCTGTACGCGGAGACGCCAGCGAACAAGACCTTCGGCAACAACAAGGATACTGGAGGTCGAGGCAAGGGCAGATCCAACGAATCCAACCCCAATTCCAACACCTCGAACAACAAAGGCCAAGGAGGTAAGAAAGGTGGTGGTGGAAAATCATTTGGTGGTCGTGGACGTGGAAAAGGAGTGAATGCCGTCGAAGCAGGAGAAGAATGGGTTGACGAAGGACAAGTGCAGGACGTACAGCCGAACGAAGAAGAAGAATGGCAATAGGGAAGCCAACTTGACCCAAATCCCAACACTGGGGTTGAGTGGCAGGAGACAAAACCAATCAGGGTAGTTGGGGCGGTGGATGGACGCTGCTGGGACCGGCTGGCGCGCTCCTCCGGCCTCCTGTACCCTGCCTGGGTCCTCAGCGCTGTCCGGCGAGGCAAGCAGCGCCAGTTTGTCTGCTGGATCCAGGTCAGATTGACGGATGGTAAGGTTAAACTTGCCAGATGTCTGATTGACAATGGTTCAGAGGTCAATCTGGTGAGGAAAGGCTTTCTGCAGGAGGATGAGACGAAGATGTCCTCGACACCTGTCCAGCTGGAGGGAGTCAGCGGACCTCGCCTTGACGGTGGCGACAGAGAAGCAGAATTGGCGGTCAGATTGGTGAAACAATCTGTGTCGAGCGTGGAAGAGACGGTCACTGAGGAATGGTTTCCTGGAAAATTCTATGAAGCCAGCATAAAGTATGATTTATTCTTGGGTCAACCTTGGCTTCACGCTCACCGTGTGTCGCCCATGGGACACAGGACATGGTTCCTCCAAGATCCGTCGACCAGCGACCCGTCTGACCTGTATTATCTGCACCCATATACCAAGAGTATCCACCAATTCAAGGAAAGAAATAAGCTGCATTTTCAGCAAGATGGGCAGGAATGGACACGGAATCAAGAAGAATTCGACGAAGGAAAGGTGGAATCATTGAACTGCAAGAAGTGGAAGTCAGTTTGCTATCGAGTGGTCGACAAATGGCGGGACATTCTGGTGGATTATCTCGAAAAGAACCACAATTTTCGTCCTGAAGTTGATGCTTTTGCAAACAAAAAGAATAAAAGATTTCCGAAGTTCTACGACGATGCCTGGAGCGAGGACTGGTCTGAACCTCTTTGGATCAATCCGCCCTGCGACGTTTTCCCTCGTATAGTGCAGAAGCTGAAGCAATCCGGAGCAAAGGCGATTTTAATTGTCCCCAATTGGCCAAGACAAGACTGGTTCAAGGACATTGTGGACATTTCAATCGACATTGTCGAGCTACCTCACAAAGGAGTGAAGCTGTATTGCGAAGACAATGGCAAGCCTTTGCCACAGCGTTCGTGGAGCACGTTGGCGTGCTTAGTTGACGGGAATCTGGGAGATTATTGGCAAGATGACAGTGAAATGGGAACAGAAGAGGTCATCTCAAATTCCTCAAGAATCGACGAAATTGAGGTGGATGAAGACGATCGAGAGCGGAATCCTGACGTATCGTCGCGGAAGGAGGGAAGGACAATCGGCGTCCCTCAAGAGAACGCCTCCATCCATTACAATTCGTCCCCATCAGACAAGAATCAAGCCAAAAATGTCAAGATTTCAAGCAAGAATGATGACAAATCCCCAAGAATCTCGCCTGAATTGACAGGAATGAAGCTGAATTCGTCCGACCATCCCTTCAAGACATTCGTGGACCCCTTTCATTGCTGGGATCCCACGGAGGAGCGAGCTCAGGTGAGCTTCATCCACCAACAATGCGACGAAGGAGTTTGGAATGAAGTGGCCAAGAACATGAGACCACGACCAACAATTCGCAAATTGGTGGACATAATGTCGGTGATTAAATGTGGGAATCAGGTCGACGGAGACAAGATATCTGCAAGAAGGGACGCAGTGTTCCAAGATTATCAAGATGACGTGCTGAGTGGGAAGTTGTGAAAAAACCCCCCGATTCGATGTGAAAATGGGGAAGCCAGGATTGAGATAATCGAAGGCTCCAAGGTTCACAAACAACGTCCATTCTATCTCCACGGCACCAAAGCAGATGCCCTTCGAAAGATTATTGAGCGCAATCTCTATGAGTTCGGTTGGTTGGAGGGCTGCATGAGTTCTGAGTGGTGTTCAGCAGCATTTACTGTGCCAAAACCCCCACCTGCTGAACAATCCAGCATAGATGCTTGGCGTCTAGTGGTGGATTACAGAGCCCTGAATGCCGCCACAGTACCAGACGCGCATCCTCTTCCTTTAATCGAGAAAGAGATCGCCGCGAGAGCCAAAGGCAAGCTCTTTACTGTGTTGGATTTGCGCCATGGCTTTCATCAGATGCCCCTTCGAAAGGAGGATAGGCATTTGACGGCAATGTGCACGCCCTGTGGCACTGTACAGTAGACTGTACTGCCGATGGGTCTGAAGAATGCGCCGTCGATGTTCCAGAAGATGATGGGGACTATTTTATTTCAGAAGCACAAGTCTCTGGATTTACAAGAATTCTGCAGCATCTACATTGACGACCTTCTGATTGCCACGCCGTTGGGAAAAAACTTTCATGAGTGCCTGAAGTTGCACGAAGAAAAAGTTCGAAAAGTTCTCGAAGTCCTTCGACAAGAGAAGCTGGTGTGTGGACCCAAGAAGGGCAAGATGTTCCTCCAGAGTGTGGAATTTTGTGGCTCTGTCTTGGAAGATGGGACAAGAAGACCAGCCCCAGGAAAAATGGCTGCCCTGCAGCTCTGGGAAAGGCCTAAAACCATCACGCAGCTTCGTGCCTTTTTAGGCTGCTGCAATTACTACCACGAGTTCCTTCCTCTCTACGCCAAGTTCTCTGGTCCATTGACAGAGTTACTCAAGGTTGGCAAAATAGAAGGAAAGAAGGGATCTCAAGTCAAGCTCAAGTGGACGCCAGAATGTGAAGAGGCATTTACTGGTCTCAAGGAAGCACTGGCAAATGTGGTTACATTAAAGACTCCGTGGTTGGATGGAAGACCTTTTTATATTCGTACAGACGCCAGTCGCTACGCCATTGGTGCTACGATCGAACAAGTCGACGACGAAGGTCACCATCATCCTCTGGCTTTCTGGTCTTGCAAGCTTACAACAAGGCAGCGAAATTGGAGTCCAAGGGAACAAGAAGCCTACGCAATCCTTTGTGCCTTACGGCGTTATGAAGGTTGGATCTTGGGCCATCGCGTTGAGGTACTGACTGACCACAAGTCACTGGAGAGCTGGAGGACAGAACATGTGGATACCCCTGGTGGACCAGCTGGGAGAAGAGGCCGTTGGCATGAAACTCTCAGCAGATTTGACCTCCATGTGACTTACATTCCGGGTCGCTACAACACAGTGGCGGACGCCCTGAGTCGCTGGGCCTACCCAGCCTCAGAGGCTTACTCTGAAGTGAGTTTTCATGGGACAGCGACGGATAAAGCTGAAGTGATCGAGTTCGACAAGGAGGAACAAGCACTGATCAAGAAACATTGTCTCCAATGTTCGATTAAAAATCGGATGAAGGTGGATTTGGTCAGATGCAAGGAGATTACCAAGGCAGATCAGACTGCAGGAGTTAACTCTGACTCTGAGTCGTTGCTGCCACTCCTGAATGTGTTTCCTACGACGAGATCCAAGTCGAAATCTACGCTCCCTCCACAACAAAAGGACAAGGAAATTTCCTTCCTCTATGTGGATTGGACGAAGATGTACAAGGAGGACAGGTTCTTTGGGTCTGTATACCACAAGTTGAAAGGGGACAAGCCTTACGACTCTGAAGAGACGTCTGATTTCAAAATCCCAGGCGACAAGTTATTTTGGCAAGGACGGATTTGTGTTCCTGATTGTCTGATTGACCAATATGTCAAACATTGGCATCGGAATGAGACAGCCCACACACATTTGTAAGTGCGGCTAACCCCCATCTGCTCAGATTTTCGCAGATCTGCCCCAGATTGGCTACATTTTGGTCATTTTCTCTGCTTCGGCGGAATCGCCGCCCCGCAGCTCAGTCTCAGGATCAGACCTATATATTTCTGATGTGCCGGATCTGATTCCGCAGTCCATTCATCGTAAATCCGCCGCGTTCCGATCATTTGCCCGGAATCGCCAATTGCCGCTGACGCGCGTGCGCGAGCCAGATCGGCCAAATATGTTTTCACAATCGGATTTTTATAACTCTTTTCAGATAGATATGGACACTCAGATGTACTTAGGAATATCCGCATCAATTTTCTTCATAGACTGGGATTTTTTGCCGGATAACAATCAGCATGGATCTTGCCTCCGTTGTCGTCGCTCTTGCCTCCGTTGGTGTCCGTGTATCCGGTTCTGCCCCCAACAGCAGCGTTCAGGTCGACTCCTCGCGTGCCTGCCCCCCTGGTCTTGCTCGCCCTGAGCCCTCCGGCACCATCCACGACCTAGGGCAGCAGTTTCATGGTAGCAGAGGCTACCTGAATGTTGCTTCAGTGGCATCCCATCCACAGCTCGCTCCCCAGTACGGCCCCGTAGACCCCGCCGCTTCTGGAGAAGTAACGATTACGATACCATGGTGCTGTGCGAACGAGGCCTTGAGAGGAATGCCTTGCGCAAGTCCAAGCTGCCCAAGAAGGGCGCACATCAGCAGCTGTGGGGACCCAGATTACCATCATCCCAGTCGAAACTGGCCATCGAGCAGCTGGAATCCGCCGGCCTACGACGATGGCAATGCTCCGGTGGAGCTTACGGAGCTGACAGGTACCAACATTCCTTACGCATGTCCAACATTTGAGACCATTGACGCCGATCTGAACGACATTGAGATGGGCGGTCCAGGTGAGGTACCTAGCTATAATCGACCAGCCTCTTCGGCACACTGGGGCGACCATTTGTCCCCAGAAGTGACCCGTAACCTTGAGGCCCTTGAGGCCCTTTGTTACTTAGCCTCGTCTAAGCTGATCGAACAAGAAAGAATCGCCTCTGATTTTTTAACGGAATATTTTTTCCTCCTTCAGAACGAAATTAATACCAGGATGTGGTGGCGTTCTCAAGAAGATGACTCTTTTGCCATTTTTTTGCAGATCTGGGAGGCAAGCCCCTTCCCGAAGGAGATGGTCCGGGCACCTGTTCCCGGGCCCTCCGCCCCTCATCCCCCTGTTTCCATCCGCGACGATCTAGCCGCCGCGGTTGAGGAGGGAATTTTAGAGGCGGCCAGGCAGGCAAGCCTGGAAATCAGGGCTGAAGGAGCTCCCCAAGTGGACTCCTGGCTGCGGACCACCGAGATCAGCGGTCCGACAGCCTGCTCAGGCCCTTCAGGACACGGCATGTACTGTCCTGCCGACTGCTCCTGCAGATTCCAGCGAGATGCCGAGCTCCAACAGCTCAAAGATCAAATGCACCTCATCATTCAAACGCTGGGAATAAAAAATCTTTTCAAGACGCACATGCGGTCTGAGGGCGCCTCATCGGTGGGACAAGCAACAGAGCCATCGGAGGAGGCGACAGAAATTTTTTGAATTGCTCCTTCGGTGGACTCCAGGACCACCGATGCAAGGATCAGCAGGACCAAGCTAAAGGAAAGGGTTAAAATCTCTCGTTCTGAGAGTAGGACGGCGAAGGCTAGGACTGAGGCTCAGAATGCCAAGCGAACTGCCTCCCGTACTGCCCCTCCTGCTGCTGATTCCAATACCTTAGCCCAGCTGTTGCTCGCCCAGACCCTCGCCGGAGCTGGTGTGGCGAATGATGCCGCCAAGGTGTCTGCCATTACGGCCGGTGTTGGGCTGGATTCGCTTCTTAACCCTACTTCCTTGCGACTTCGTCAGGTTGCCAAGCAACCGAAGTATAATGGGAACCCCCGACGTTGGCCTCAGTTTCAACGGGAATTTAAACTGTGGGTTAAGACTCAAAAACTCCAAGATGATCAGTTCCTGATGGGCCTCTTGGATTGCCTTGAGGGACCGCCGGCCAACACTTGGCTCAGGACTTGGAGTGATCGCGAGGATACAAGTTCCCCCCTTACCTTTGATGAGGTGTGGGAACAGTTGGAGGTACGTGGATCCCGGCTGCCAGAGGACCACTACCACCAAATGTTGAAGAATTTTCCTTCATTCTCGCGATTAATCTTGCACGAAGTGCAAGACAAAAAACAGCGCTTCTGAATTTAGTGGAAGAAGCTGAACATTCAGGCGAAAAATTTTCTAGTGCCGAGCTGAAAAGTCTGATTTTTGACAAGATCCCCTCAGAAACTGCCGCCACCCTTCGGAACAAACAGTCCGAAGAAAAGGTCAAGACCTGGTGGGCGGAGGTAGAAGGCTTCGATGCCTCTGCCAACAAGTGTTCCGTCAGGGAGGCACTTCAAAAGTGCTCCCCCACGTCCTTTTCTAAGGTGAAATTCACCGAAGAGACGTGGAAAATAAAGTTTCATGAGCACGAGGATCGGGACTTGTTTGTCCAAGTCCTCAACAGGGGAGTCAGCTTCCATGGCCATCGCCTGAGGGCCAAAAACTGGGTGTTTTCGTACACCCCGAAGGAACTCTGGGAGGAGGTTGAGCGGCTCGCCGACGCCGCCAACCAGAATTTCCATGAGGGTCTTGGGGGAAACAAGAATACCCAGCAAAACACCCAAAATGGGGCCCAAAAGGGCAACAAAAAGGTGAATGACACCCGGAATGTTCAGCAGCACTGTAGCATCTGCCTTCTTTTAGGTTCTACGAACCGAGCTAAGTCGCATTCTACTGATAATCACCGATGGTCTCCTTACGATCACAAGGTGATTGGTGAAAATATCAGTAATTCGCAGAATTCAGACAGGAATGACAGACAGATGCACGGTGGGAAGGCTGGAAAAGGGAATCCGACCCCCTCCGGTGGAAACAAAAATCCTGGAGGCCCTGGCGGGTCCCAAGGCACAGGAAATCGGACTCCATCCGGCTCCGGTGGGCAGCCGAACGGCCAGAAAAATCCCAATAGCAACGCCGGAGGCGGAAATCGAAATCCAGGCCAAACCCCTCAATCCGGTGCAAACAAGGGAAATGCTCTAGGATTCCAGGGTAAAGGTAAGGGAAATCCTTCGGGAACCCCTTCCTCTGGTAAGGGCAGAGGGCGTGGCGAGGGTGGAGGTCCATCATCCGGCGGCCGTGGCCGTGGACGTGGAAAGGGCAACCATCGTGTGGATCAGGTCTCAGGTGCAGATCAGGTGTCCGATGCGGACCGAGATTATGAATTAAATGCCTTGAATCCAGCAGATGACCCGCTCCAAGATGAGTGGGTCGACGAATCAGGGTGTGTCCATAATGTTAATGCAGCCACTGGAGGTCAGAACGCCTAGGGGAGCCACGAAAATCGCCCCTCCCCAGGCGATTTCAGGCATGATCCCCAGATTCCTTCTCGACCACTACTTGATGTAGGGTCGCTTGTCTCCTCTCCCCTGGATCTGGCAGCGGATCCTTCTGTTGTAGTGGACGAGGTTGGTGTACAGTCCAAGCACAGGGCCCGTCAGTTTGTCACAAAGCTGTGGGTCTCTGATTGCAAGGGCAATTTCCACCTCGCCACTTGTTTGTGTGACAATGGATCGGAGGTAAATCTCCAATCCAATTCCTTTTTGCCTGACGACTGCGTGTTTGATTCGCCTCATCCTGTTACCCTCGAGGGAGTTTCTGGACCTTCTCTCGCAGGTGGGCAACGCGGTTGTTATATATCAACTCATTTGGTCGCTCAAGACCTTTGGGAAGATGGCAATGTGGAGGAAGTTATCCTTAAGGATGACTACTTCTATCGTGCCGACATAAAGTATGACCTTTACTTGGGCCATCCTTGGCTTCGCAAGAACAGGGTGGCGCCCGTAGGTCATCGGCGTTGTTTTTTGCTGGAGTCAGGTCCCTTGGAGCGTCCTGAATTTCGTTTTTTGCACGCAGGGTTTAAAAGTGCAGAAGAATTTTTGAAGCAAAAGGTTACACCAAAGTTTGGCGAAGATGTCACCATTGCAGAGGTGAATGGGAGTGCCGATTACTCCCGAGAGTTAGAATGTCTTCGTAGGGACTTGAAGCCGGTCCGTATGGACACTCCTCCCGGCTGTCGTTTGATAGTTTTTTTCTGTCATATAAAGCAGATAAAGGTGCGTCGCCTTCGCAGGCGACAGAGCGCAACAAGTCGCGCTGCGCATTATGACAGCTCAGCACAGTTTATAAAGAGGCTTTATTTTTACGAATTTTGGGTTGCCATTTTTTTTAATCATAAAGTTCTCCAGCTTTGTATATTGCTGTGCTCGCAGGTGTTATCATGTGAGCTCCTGCGGAGGACCCTGCAAGGGTCGTAAGATTATTCGTGGCCGGCAAGGCCTTCGAAGATCCAGAGGACTGCCAAGAACGTGGGAACACGAGAATCAATGCTTGAGTTGCAGTATTTATCGTGTTCGGCGACGTACAGGGCTTCGTTGATTGCAGGGGCGAGTTTGGTAGTTCGGAGGTAAATTTTATTATTATTTTTTACTGTGGAGCAAATCTTTGGAGACGGAGATGAAAGCAACAGGCATGATCACAGGGAGTGACAGCGGCAAGGTTGGTACTGATACAAGACGAATTCAACCCAGGAGGTGTGACAACGGCAAGTCGGCCGAGCTCAACCCAGGAGGTGTGATAACGTCAAGAAAGGCAGTCAAACCGGCCGAGTCAACCCAGGATCGGCCAAGAACACATCACCGTAACCAAAAGGGATCCACCGAAGACCAACCCCAGCAGTCAAAAGGGATCCGCCGAAGGTCAATCAGCCAACCACAAGGGCCAGAGGGTCTGGCCCTGCTACAGAATAATCTCATTTGGCTCTGCCCACCTTGCAGGGTGTTCAGCAGGAGCCTATGGGCGAAGCCGGAGCGTCAGCGTTGAAGGAGTAGGTCGCCGAGCGACGAGCGGAGAGATTTGATGAGCGATCAGGACTCCCCGCGCTCCGACGATGAAAATCGAACACCGGTGTCACCGACAACTCACGATGAGTCACAGAGATCGTGGACATCGTCATATCGGGCGTGGATGGAGTCGGAAGAAGCTGCAGAGTATTTTGAAGCCGAAGACCGTTCCATACCCGCGTCCCAGGTATCGTGCAGTTCGTCGTACCGCGAGTGGATGAATTCAGCCGAGGGTTCAGAGTTTTTCCTGGAGGACTCTCCATTGGGACTCGAAGAACCGACGCCGGAGAATTCCACGACCACGAACTCTGAAGACAGCGACACGTCAAATGGATCCCGAGAAGCCAAGATCCACGCAGATCGACGTGCCGTGTCCAGCTACCCTCATTATGCCGGAGGGATCAACACCAGAACGCAGGCTCCCGCAAGTGAGCCAATATCGGCAGCCTGGCGGGGTCACACTTCCTATACTGACGATGAGGAAGACAGCGACGACGAGTTTCCCTTCGTATTGGAAGTGCTGCAGGGCGTGAACCGATTGTCGTTTCGACAGCGATCATGGAAGCCGACATTTCTGCCATGAGTCGGCTATGTATGTATTTGGTTTCATTTTATATTAAAATTGGGCCACCTTGTGCAAGAGCAACCTTTCTGTCACTGTACATCCACCGCTCTGACTGTTTCGGTGTCGGGTCCGTTGTATGGACCACGCCAGCATGTTTGTTGTTTGTTTGCGTCGTCGGTCGGTCGCTTATATCTTTTTGTGTTTATTTGTTGCTTTTCAGTCAGAGGAAGTTGGGTCGGATGAACAGTGAGTTCATTCCTGGAAGGGGGGTGAAGCCGGTCCGTATGGACACTCCTCCCAGCTGTCGTTTGATAGTTTTTTTCTGTCATATAAAGCAGATAAAGGTGCGTCGCCTTCGCAGGCGACAGAGCGCAACAAGTCGCGCTGCGCATTATGACAGCTCAGCACAGTTTATAAAGAGGCTTTATTTTTACGAATTTTGGGTTGCCATTTTTTTTAATCATAAAGTTCTCCAGCTTTGTATATTGCTGTGCTCGCAGGTGTTATCATGTGAGCTCCTGCGGAGGACCCTGCAAGGGTCGTAAGATTATTCGTGGCCGGCAAGGCCTTCGAAGATCCAGAGGACTGCCAAGAACGTGGGAACACGAGAATCAATGCTCGAGTTGCAGTATTTATCGTGTTCGGCGACGTACAGGGCTTCGTTGATTGCAGGGGCGAGTTTGGTAGTTCGGAGGTAAATTTTATTATTATTTTTTACTGTGGAGCAAATCTTTGGAGACGGAGATGAAAGCAACAGGCATGATCACAGGGAGTGATAGCGGCAAGGTTGGTACTGATACAAGACGAATTCAACCCAGGAGGTGTGACAACGGCAAGTCGGCCGAGCTCAACCCAGGAGGTGTGATAACGTCAAGAAAGGCAGTCAAACCGGCCGAGTCAACCCAGGATCGGCCAAGAACACATCACCGTAACCAAAAGGGATCCACCGAAGACCAACCCCAGCAGTCAAAAGGGATCCGCCGAAGGTCAATCAGCCAACCACAAGGGCCAGAGGGTCTGGCCCTGCTACAGACTCCCAGCCACGACGCCCTTCGCGCTGGCACTCTTCATCCTACAGAGTTGTCGACAAATGGCGCGATACAATTTGTGAATATTTTTATGAACACCCCTCCTTTTGGCCACAGTGTGATGCCTTTGCTAACCGCAAGAACAAGCGCTTTGACAAGCACTTTCGCGACGCTTGGACCCATAAATGGGACAAGAAATCCTCCGTTTCACTTAATCCAGCAGGTCATCCACAAAATCAAGCAAGATAAAACCCAGGCGATTTTAGTTGTGCCCTTGTGGGACGACAAGCCTTGGTTTCAGGAATTGCAAGACATTTGTGTAGATTACATCAAACTTCCCAGGAAGATTAAGCTGTATGCCAGGGACGACACAGGTCCCCTGCCACAGCGGCCCTGGAGTTCGCTTGCATTCCTGGTGGATGGAAAGCTTTCTGACTCTGATTCTGCTGATTCTAGTACTGATTCCTGTGTTGGGTCTGAATCTGAGGTTGAGCGTGGTACTGAGGATGAATCTATTTTTTCTGATTTTTGTCCGTCAGATGCCGAAGGTGATCCAACGTCAAATGGATCCGCCTCGTCTCCCTCTTCCGCAATACAATCTACATCCAAAAGAATCTACGGCGCACGGACGACAAAAAAATTTTCTTCGCGCCGCAAATTCAGAGTTTTTTATGAAAAACCCCGTGTGGAAGCTTTCATAGATCCTTTCGAGGAGCTGGATCACGAAGAGAATCTCTGGATTGTCGACACTCGACCCACCTATCTTCAAGAGGCAGTTGATACGGACCTTTTTAGGGACATCCGTAAGAAGATTCTTCCTGCCAAGGCCGAAGAAATCGCCAAAGTTTTTTCGACAGTAATTCCTGGCGATCAGGTGGACACTGAGTTGTGTTCCAAGAAAAGAGACAAGATTTTTGAGGAACGGAAGGACACAACCCTTTCGGGGAAGTTGATCAACAACCCCCCTGTCCGTGGGCAGTTCGGTGAAGCCTTCATCGAGCTTCGTGAAGGGTACAAGGCGAAGAAACAGCGTCCTTATGAGAACCATGGACAGAAACATGAGATACTCAGAAAAATAATCGAGAGAAATCTCAGGGAATTTGGTTGGGTTGAGGGTTGTATGACCAGCGAGTGGTGCTGTGCACCCTTCACAGTCCCGAAGCCGCCGCCTGCAGACCAGAACACTATTGATGGTTGGCGAATGGTTGTTGATTTTCGCAACCTCAACGACGAAACCAAGGCGGATTCACACCCCCTGCCCCTCATTGAGGAGGAAATCGCCAAGAGGGCAAGAGGTCGTTTGTTTTCTGTGCTGGATCTCCGTCACGGCTTTCACCAAATGCCGTTGAGGAAGGACAGCCGACCTCTCACCTGTATGTGCACGCCATGTGGCCCAGTCCAGTGGACGGTCATGCCCATGGGCCTGAAGAACGCCCCTTCGTTTTTTCAAAGAATGATGGAGGATGTGCTTTTTACAGCTCATCCTGAGCTTCGTGCCTTCGTGAGTGTGTACATAGATGACATAATCATCGCGACAGAGGGGGAGGGACTGACCGAAGCCGAGCTGGTGGCCCTACATGAAAAGCAGCTGAACCAGGTTTTGGACATTCTTGATGCCAATCAGCTGATTTGTGGGCCAAAGAAGGGAAAACTATTTTTAAAATCAGTCGAATTTTGTGGTTCTCTCCTTGAGAATGGCACCCGACGACCCAGTCCAGGGAAGCTCGTCGCTATTCAGAAGTGGAAGCGCCCTGAGACGATCACGGAATTGAGAGGATTCCTGGGTTGTTGCAATTTTTACCACACTTTTGTGCCGAATTATGCCAAATTTGCTGCCCCCCTCACTGAACTATTGAAGGTAGGGAGAGATGCGGGCAAGGCAGGTTCAAAGGTTCGTGTCAAGTGGACTGACGAGTGCGAGGAGGCCTTCCATCACTTGAAGGCGGCCCTCTGCGAAGTCGCCACGTTGCATGTGCCGAAATTCGACCGACCCTTCTACATAAGAACCGACGCTTCTAGGTACGCGATCGGAGCTGTCCTTGAACAGGTTGATGCAGCCACAGTTGATCATTACCCTCTTGCATTTTGGTCTCGGAAGCTAGCTCCACGCCAGATGCAATGGTCACCGCGTGAGCAAGAGACTTATGCCATAATCTGCGCTCTGAAGAAGTACCAATCGTGGGTTGGCACCAATCGAGTCGAGATCCTGACGGATCATCGATCTCTGGAGTATTGGGCCACCGAACACATTGATACTATCGCGAGCCCAGCTGGTCGACGGGCCAGATGGCATGAATTTCTCAGTCTGTTTGACCTCCATGTGTCGTATTTGCCTGGAAAACACAACACGGTAGCGGATGCTCTGAGCCGATGGGCTTACCCCGCTTCAGAGGGGCTCCAAAGTACCAACATCCATGGTACAGAGCAGGACCGCCACGTCGTAATCGAGTGGGATCAGGAAGAAAAAAACCTCATTCGACGTGAATGCATGCAATGCTCTGTTAAACGGCACGCATTACCGTGTCACGATATCACGGCCTTCTCAGATCCGGCGCATGCCCATGAGATTATCACCAAATCACTGAAAGTCGTGGAGAAAGTCACCGATCCCTCCTCAGGGAGTGTGAAACGGTTCGAGTATACCCGACCTGTAAGTGGATTTCGGTTGATTCAGGGCATTAAGCGTCGAGATCCGGCCAAAACTCCACCCCTGCCAAAAGATTCCCTTATCATCCGTGACTGGACGAACGATTATCTGCATGATTCCATGTTTAAAGAGGTCTTTGAGAATCTCAAATCCAAAGATGCTCACAAAGATGGAATTTATTCTGAATATTCGTTGGATGGGGGGAAGCTGTGGATGGAGGGTAAATTGTGCGTACCAGACGCCCTGGCCCCCCCAGTGTTAAACTGGTGGCACAAATGGGAGTCCCCCCACGCACATGGCCGTAGATTATGGTCGATGATTAAACATAGGTTGTTCGGCTCAAGGCTATATACTCATTGTATGAAAGTAGCCGCCGGATGTGCCCAATGTGCTGTCTCGACGCCCCCCAGCGCGAAGAAGCACGGCCATCTGAGGCCACATCCTATTCCGGAGCGCCTCTTTAACAGAGTCACCAGTGATTTTTTCCATCTTGGTGAACTCGACGACGAAGAGTGCCATTGGACCAACAAAAAGGTCAATGGAGTGCTCCTTATACAATGCCGTCATTCTGGCTACATTCAGGTGTTGCCTTGCAACGTCGAGTCAATGACTGGCAAAGCTGCTGCCAAATGGTGCGCGCAGACCTGGATGGGAGGTTGGGACGTCCCATCCGAGGTGGTTACGGACTCAGGCAAGGAGTACACCTCCGAATGGTGGAAGGAATTATGTGCTCGCCTTGGAATCCACCACCTGCGATGTGAAATCCACTCACACCGAGCGCTGCCTGGCGAAAGAGCCGGCCGCTCTATTATAAATATGCTTCGTAAGGAGCTCGCCAGTGAGAAAGACTTCCATTGGCTTGAAGTTCTCTTCGCATTGCTTCGCCGTTACCACAACACGCCATTGTACCATGGCCTTTCTCCAAATGAAATTGTGTTTGGACGAAAGAAGTGTTGGTGGAACATGCCGTTGAATAATCCTCGCCCTTGTAAGGATGCTTCGTTGTTTTTGGACGAAATCCAACGAGCAGAAAAAACTGTCTCGGAATTAATCGATAAGCATCAAGCTGACTGGCTTTGGGTCCAGAATCAAGGCCGAAAAAACCCCCACAATTTTGAAGTCGATGATCGAGTTTGGCTTCGAAAATCCGAAACCACCCTGGACGGAGATGATAAGCTTCTTCCCTTGTGGGAGGGGCCATTCGCTGTTACAGCGCGTCTAGGTGAGAACAGGTGGAGGATTCGTGTGGATGTCAGCAGGGAAATTGAAGTTTCGGGCGATCGCCTCAAGAGAGAGATCCCCTCCCCCAAGGATCGGGTTAAACCCCTTTTTTGGACATCAAAATTTTTGTCCGATCGGGTCATCGAAGGGGGGAAGTACGAACTCAAGAGGATTTTAGAGGCAAGACGTGACGAAAAGGGCGAATCGGAATTTCTATGTGAGTGGAGGGGCTTTGATTCCAGTCACAACAACTGGGAACCAGCCCATTCTTTTGTCCATGGGTACACCAAGGGGTTCATCGACTTCCTCAAGAAGCACCCCGAAATTGGCGTACTCCTGACAGACTGTCTGTCGAAACCCGACAGACAGGTGGAGAGCGACGGAAAAAGACCTGTGGTGAATCGAGATCCAGCCTTTTACGGCCCTCAGCAGCCACCTTCCAGGGCTGATCCGTCGATCTCCCCTCCTGCGGTCAGGCCAGCCCAGGAGCCAAATGAGGACCAAGCTTCGAGTTCGGCCGCTGATTTACAGCGCCCAAGCCGTACGAGGGCCCCACCAGACAGGTTGGTGGTCACATGTATTCGTGCTTGGCCGACGTCGACCACTTATTCCAATGTGAGTGTTCTGACGACTTGAAAAAACCACATTCTGCTCAATCCACTGTTCATTCTTCCTGATTACGACATGATGTGGAGAACTGCGAATGTTTGATAATTTGACGTCAATCAACTTTTCTTTGGTCTCCGTTCGGCAGACAAGGCGTAGATACGCTGCCGAAAGCCACGGAGTGTGCTGCCGTGTCCAGAAAAAACCAAACTCAGTCTTAATTCAGGCAGATCCGGGGTAATCTTGTCTCTGTTGGTCTGTGCATCTTTGGAATTTGGCTACTCGTGCAGATGGAAGCAAATGTACATAGTAAAAACGCTGGCCAGCGACATTCACCCCTACAGGCACACCCTGTAGTAGAATGGTAACTCAGATCTTACCTTCATTTGCCGTGATGCTGAAGCCAAAGTCCAGATTCAGATCCAGATTCCTTGAATTTACCTTGAATTCCTCAGGTTTGTCCATCATTCTGCCACTGTTGCGCAAAACCCCGACGTCAATTGTTCAGACAACCTTCACATAGGAGCTCTAGGGACTTCTAACAGCAACCTCTGAGTTCCGTAAGCTTCGGTGTATTTTTGGCACACGCCAATGTGAGCTCAATCCGACCTGAAACTGTCGAAAATGGTGAATCCAAGTGTCTTGTGGGACTCAATCGAAAGATGGGCCTTGTCCAAGTCGATTGACACCACCGCCACTGTAAATAAAGGACTATTCGGTGTCTCTCAGTTATATACTGTCAGTAAAGCGCCTTCAGCGAACCTTCGGCGCGTTACATGCCAAGGATCCAGGGCCATCATGTCCCATCATGATGCATCATCACATGATCCACATTTTCATGGAATCTGTTGGATGCTCGCGAACCAACGTGCCGGAAAGCACAATTCAGCTGAATAAACGACAATATATATTAACTCTAGTCTAAACGAAGGTGTTAGTAGTTTCAGTTCTAGACATTCCGCTTCATTTCACCTTCATCTTAGGGAATTTGCTCATTTTAGGACAGTTTAGGTTGATTTCCTTGTCATCTCCTCTCATTCCTCGAAGATCTGTGTACGGCTTCGCCTAACTTCGTTGACGCTGATGTTTTTCTGTTCACTTAAGGGTTGCAGACTACATTTGTAATTGTTTTCCCTCTCTGTGATTGTTTCATCTCCTTCATCTCTGCTCAAATTGATTCTCAATCTTGCTGAATTTTGTGATCATCCACCAGATGCGCCAAATCCGAGGCACATGCTGCACTTTTCAGAACGAGAAAAGCGGGAGTAACACGATGTAGAGTACGTGGAGGACACCGTAGCGTGCCCGCGACAGCTAAACTGTGCCAGAGCGCCGAGATATCACTCCATTTCTTGATTCTCCCACTCAATCCACAAATAATCTACCTTATTCGCAACCAGGGCATGGTTTGGTATCGATTCTTGATACGTTTACATGCTTTTTAGCCCTTAACCCAATGTTTTACTGCCCGGAGGACTGTTCGTCACTCCTCATTCTGTCTCAATTCAGGTTCATCCATCCTGATTCAGTGCCAATTCAGCCCAAATCAGGTCACATCAAGCAGATTTCGCCCCATTGAGGCTACATTTCTATTTTTTTCTGGGACTTACCCGCACTACGTTCTTCGTTGACGTAGGGACACACCCCAGTGTGTTTTTGGAGGGGGAGTGTAAGTGTGGCTAACCCCCATCTGCTCAGATTTTCGCAGATCTGCCCCAGATTGGCTACATTTTGGTCATTTTCTCTGCTTCGGCGGAATCGCCGCCCCGCAGCTCAGTCTCAGGATCAGACCTATATATTTCTGATGTGCCGGATCTGATTCCGCGGTCCATTCATCGTAAATCCGCCGCGTTCCGATCATTTGCCCGGAATCGCCAATTGCCGCTGACGCGCGTGCGCGAGCCAGATCGGCCAAATATTTTTTCACAATCGGATTTTTATAAATCTTTTCAGATAGATATGGACACTCAGATGTACTTAGGAATATCCGCATCAATTTTCTTCATAGACTGGGATTTTTTGCCGGATAACAATCAGCATGGATCTTGCCTCCGTTGTCGCCGCTCTTGCCTCCGTTGGTGTCCGTGTATCCGGTTCTGCCCCCAACAGCAGCGTTCAGGTCGACTCCTCGGGTGCCTGCCCCCCTGGTCTTGCCGGCCCTGAGCCCTCCGGCACCATCCACGACCTAGGGCAGCACTTCCAACATTCTCGTGTGCTGGAGCAGGAGCTACGCCACAGAGTGTACACACGGGACCTCAAGGGTGCCTGTGAACGAGTTGCCAAAGGATGCAAGCAATGTCAGGCGACCATCCCTAAGAATCAAAAGGCAGAAGGACTACTGAAGGGATTACCAATTCCTGAGAGGTTGTTCGACAAGGTGACGGCGGATGTCTTCGAGTTGGGACAAATCCAAGAGGAATGTCTCTACACGAGGAAGCCTATCGATGGGGTTTTGTTAATTCAAGACCGCCACAGTGGCTACATCCAAGTCCTCCCTTGCAACACGAAGCATCTCACCTCTGAAATGGCTGCCAAGTGGACTGCAAGTCAGTGGTGACGCAGAATCAGACCCTTGGTCTGTCCTGCCTCGATGGCTACTCGAAGAGCCGCCCCAACAGCGTCGAAGAACACGCGCGCACCGCAGAATACAGGCGCACGCTCCAGCGCTTGCGTGTCGTGATCAGGACGCTGAATCGAGATTGTACGATGTATTGCGTGAAATATAGCGTGCATTATGCATTATTATTATTATTATTATGCATTATTGTTTTGTGTGCACACAGCCCGGATTGTGTCATGGAGCAGCAGGACTTGGCAAAAGTCCTTGAACTTTTCGTAGCTGGCAATACGAGTTCAGCACGATGACAGTCTGATGGAGCAGTATGGTGCAACGTGTTCTGTCGCTACTGCCGTGTGCTCTGCTGATTTGCTTTTCTGCTGATGCGTCCCCCAAGCAGGATTAAGTGAAACTCTGGCAGCGTGACTCGAGATCATCGGCTTCAAAAATCATGAACAGCAGGACTTTCGGGTTTTTGCAGTGGTGAAACTGAGGTTCTTTTGCGGCGGCGGTACTTTTGGGGTGTTTGGAAAACCCACAGATGGAAATCAAGGACCCAGGAGAAAATTATTTCCATAAGTATCCGTAGACGCAATCCCCGGTACCCTGGACCTGCTTTAGTGGATGAGTAACTGGGATGTGCCCAGTGAAATTCTGACGGACAGTGGGAAGGAGTTCATTGGGACTTGGTGGGAGAACATGTGTGCCCTATTGGGAGTTCATCACCTTCGTGCCCGGGTCTACGACCATCGAGCTCTCCCTGCTGAACGCGCTGGAAGGATTCTTATCTCCATTCTGAGAAAATTCCTGGCGACTGAAAAAGACTACAATTGGTTGGAGACAATTTACTGTGTCTTGAGAAGATACCATCGCACCAAGAATTACACTGGATTAAGTCCGAATGAGCTGGTTTTTGGTCGTGAGAAGATGGGTCCAGGACCAGTGATGTATCATCCAAGGCAGTGCTACGACGCCTCGCAATGGTGTGAGGGGATCAAGGATTTAGAAGCCAAGTGGATCCAAGCCAAAGTGGAAAGTCAAGCAGATTGGTTGAATTTCAAAAATAAATCAAGAACGCAAGGAAAACCCTTCGAGAAAGGCCAGCAAGTTTGGCTTCGTAAGTCAGACGAGACCCTGAAGGACGACAACAAATTGTTACCTTTATGGGACGGCCCATTCCAAGTCAGTGGTCAACTAAGTGAGACTACATTCAACATTGAGATTGAGCCAGGCAGGCATCAAGAAGTACATCGAGATCGTTTGAAGGCCGAAGTACCCTGCCCCAAAGGAAGGTTCAAGCCTCTCTATTGGACTTCGAAGTACCTGAGCGACAGGAAGATGGTCACAAGCAGTTTTGAGCTGGAGAAGATTCTTGATTACAAGAAGAATGCTCGAAACAAGTGGTGCTTTCTGTGCAGATGGAAAGGATTCGGTCCAGAAGAAGACAAATGGGAGCCAGCTTCAAGTTTCATCCATGGGTATACGGACACTTTCATCAAGTTCCTGAAGAAACACCCTGAGATTGACAAAGAGCTCTCGCTGATCAAAGATTGTGTCACCAAGGAAGACTTACAAGCACAAGAAGAAGCTCCAATCGTGGCATCATCCATCCCAGACAAGATCTGATCAGAATTTGAGTCGCCGAAACTTTCGAGAGGTTTACGGTCGACATATACCCTTGGCATGGGGACATAACAGTCCAGACGCATCGTCTATGTGGTTCGACGAACAGATGATGGGACATTCTGGGGTCATCCTGGTCATTCCATCCATCATTCCCATCATGGTCATCATGTGCATCATGTGCTTCATCTCAGATGATTCCAATCCGAAGATCCGAAAGGCCATTATCCTCAACCACGACGACACTCTCGTGTTTTGCTGTCGACTGGACCCCTCTACTCGCCTTGGGAAGGACTCGTTCGAGTTCGTGCTCATTACAGAGATTCTGGCACATGACTGAGTCTGATTCATTTCATGTGTTTGACGGATCTGCTGAGAATGTGATTTCCATCAGCTCTTACATTGACACAGTTGGTTTCTCTTCCACACGACCACTGTCAAAGGGCTTATATAGACCAAGTGACGACGATGGTGTTCTTACTTGTGTCGACTCGCTGTTCATCTGTGGATTGTGTTGGAATCCCCCTCAGAATCAGCTCAATTTTGGCAAATTCCCAGTACCAAGCATTGGATGCTTCTACATTCTGGGACTATAACGAGTCAATTATTCCTTCTGGCTCATACTGGATTAAACATGAAGCCCTGGGAACAATACTGACAGTGTGGTAGCCCTCACTGGGTTTTCTTGGCTATCATTACTTTAAATGATTGGATTTCCATCATGGGATTCATCATCATCATGAGGATTTGACCTGGATTGGCTATGAATGAGAACTGGATTTCCGTTCAGCACTACACACAGAGTCTTTCGACACTGAATTGGACCTATACTGGCTTGCTGCAGATTTCCCCACCCTCGATCCGTGTGCGATTCACTGATTTTGGTCGCAATTCAGGCACATTTTGTACCATAATCTGGCATCTGGTCTCATGACTGCAAATGACACCAGCCAGTTTCACATATCTTGGACTCCATGAAGGGATACCCTATTTTTTTGACGCTCGACGACATGGTGACGTTCGTTTTCTGTTTTCTGGCAGTGGGATGTCAGATCCTGATTTCATCATGAATCATGGATCATGGATCATCATGTACATTCTTCACTCAGACTTTCAATTTTCGAATTTTCGAGCTTGAACGAAGCTTTTTCTGTGTGCCCTGAGGTACCTATACGTTTCATTCAAGTCGATGGCCATCGCGAAGCACAGATCTCAGCACAATTTTGCTCAATTCAGCTCATTTCCACACATTTTGCCTTAGATTAGTCGGTTTTTGGTCACTTTCGCCGTTTCGTTCACTTCACTTGACCCAGCCTGACATACTGGCGTATGTTTTCAGAGGGGGAGTGTAACGGCAGCAGTGACAGCACTCAACTATACACTGATGTGATCAGAATTTCAATGATTCTCAGATGTACATTAGTGCAGTAAATTTTCCGTTCTGTTTCATGTTTTCCGTTCGCCGCCAGATGTCGCCTGTCAGCGCGCGTCGAGTCGCATTTGTCTTTCGTGATTTCCCAATCGGATTTATTTAAATTATTTCGAATGATTTCACGTTGTGTCATTAGTTGCGATGAATGCGCATTGAGATTCTATGTCTGCTCCATTTTTGTAGACCGGGTTTTCGTACTCTTCATATTCCACCATGGAGTTCACTGGACTTACAAGTGCTTCGCATATGTCGCTCCCAGAGGCTGGATATGGGTCCAAAGAGGGTTATGTGGGTTCGGAGATATCAGGGGCAGTGTCGGGCGTTACAACCCCTGGGGCATCAAGGCTACAGGCTTCGCAGTTACAACAAAGATCAACCACTATGCAGCGGTTACATCGGGCAGCAGCGGGCGCACGTGCAGGGCATCGGCGTGCCCGATGAGGACCTCACTGAGGACCAAGGGGTTGGCGGCAAGCAGTATGCGTTGCCCGGGGGGGGCTGGCGGCGAGGAGTGGGAGGATGTCCGCAGCCCGCGACGTGGGGCTGAACACGACGTGGGCTGGGTGCGGCCCCGGGAGTGGCGCCGGGGGGAGCGGGACCGCAGGCCGGCGGTCTACCGTGAGGCACCAAGTGGCGCAATGGCGGAGGAGCCAGACTAGGGCGATGCTGTGGCGCAGTGTGTGGGGCTGGGTGCAGGGCGGCGTGGGGATGTGCGGCGGGAGGGGGGGGGGCGGGGCGGTGACGTGGGAGGGGGCACGGCCGGGGAGTGACGCTAGCGACGTGTGCGTCGTGCTGAGGGTGGAGAGGTGCTCGCGGAGGAGTCCCTCCGGGCCGGCGCTGTCCAGCAGTGGGGGGGCGCCATGGGGGGAGCAGGAGTGCCACATGCCGAGCAGACTGAACCCCGACTGCGTCGGGGGGCCGAGTCGCGGGGCGGCTGGGAGGTGCTCGGAGAGGTACACTGCGGTGGTGGCCGTGCGGAGCTCTAAAGGTGTGACGAGGCGGGGGGAGTGGCCGGCTGTGGCTGCCAGGACGGGCGGGTGCGTGAACAGGCGCCACGGGAGGGGTAACTGCAGGGCGTAGTGGGGGGGGCAGTGGTATTGGGGGTGGGCTGCGGAGTCCGGGTAGGGGCGGTGACAGAAGGGGCAGGTCACGCCTCCGTATCCGGGGGGGTGGTCCTGAGAGTGCAGTAGCCGGAGGTGCATGATGCGGTGGAGGGCCAGTGCCGGTATCTCGGCGCGTTCATACGCGAGGCGGAGTAGGTGGGAGGACCAGCCTGGGGGCAGGGGCCGGAGGTGCAGCGCATGGGTGCAGGCGGTGGTGGCCGCATACGCTGCCTCTGCGGCGCGCCCGGGGCTAAGGAAGATGGCGCCCTCACGGAGCGCCGGGATGCGGCCGTGGAAGAGTGCGGTCTAGGGGAGGGTCCACGGGGAGGCGGCGTGGAGCCCGCGGCGGGCTAGGCTGTCGGCCTCGGCGTTGAGGGTGGCGAGGTGGCTGGCAGAGCCGGAGTCGTGTTGCGCGGGGAGCCAGGCCTCGTGCATGCGGAAGGAGGCGGAGAGGAGGGCCGCCTGGTACGGGATGGAGATGGCCGAGGAGGGGGGCGGGCCGCGGGTGAGATCGCAGAGTTGGGAGGCGGTGGAGTCCGAGGCGAAGAGGGCTTCGCCGGACCAGCCGCGGAGGGCAAACATGGCGGCTATTTTGGCGATCCACTCTGCGCCGGTGGAGTGGCCGGCAAGGGCGTGGAGGCCAAGCCAGCCTTGGTAGAGAGTGCCGTGGTGGGGGTGCCAGAGGAGGAAGCCGGCGCCGAGGCAGGTGCCCTCTTGGCTGCCGTCGCATGCGACCACGACATAGGGGAGGGAGCGGAGGGGGGGCAGTGAGCCGGTGTGGTGCTGCGGGGTGGCACGTACGTGGGGGGAGGGGAGGACGTGGACGGTGATGTCGAGGGGGGCGAGCGCCTGTGCCAGGGCGGGACCTTCGGTGAGCCAGGGGGTGGGGCGGCGCGGGGAGATGAGGGACGCCGTGGAGGCTACTGTGAGGGTGTTGGGGCCCCAAGAGGTGCGGAGGTAGGTGCGGAGGAGGTTGAGGGGGCCCGGGTACGCTAGAAGGGGGGCGCCGGGAACGCCCTGCTGGAGGGGGAGGTGGAGGAAGGCTGAGTGTGCCCAGGGGGGCAGACGGAAGGCGTGGCGGTATGCATTGTTGATGGCGGTCTGATGGGGGCAGAGGAAGGGGGGGGGAACGAGGACGCCCGAGGTGACGTAGTCGAGGGGGGAGAGGCCGAAGGCGTGCAGGGAGCGGAGCTGGAGTATGGGGCAGGCCTCGCGGTTGCGGCTCGCCTTGCGCGCCCGGTCGAGGGACGCGCGGGACTTGTTGATGACGCGGAGGAGGGGGAGCCCGGGGAGGATGGGGATGCCGACGACTTCCGGGGGGGCGGTGGTGGTGGTGCCGTTGTGCTGCAGGACGTCGGCTGTGACGAGGGTGGGCCGGCCTGGGCGGGAGTCGATGAGGGACAACTTCTGCTTGTCGGGGTGTATGATGCGGCCGGCGCGGCGAGAGCACTCGCGGCAGTCAGTGGCCATGGCTGCCACGTCCGTGAGGGAGGGGGTGATGAAGCGGCGGTCGTCGCTGTACGAGAGGTGGGTGGCGGGGAGGGACGCTGAGTGGCCGGGGATGGTGAGGGGGAGGGTGATGGAAGTGTTGGGGCGCATGGCCCTGGTGATGACCAGGCTGGGGGCCTGGTAGTGGAGTTGGGCGAACCAGTCGCCCTGGTTGCCCCCCTCCTCTGTGCTGAAGGGGTGGGCGAACCCTTCGCGGGTGGCCACGCGGATGACCAGGCGGCTGTAGAAGCCGTCTGCCCAGAAGCCAAAGTTCCACGTGGCGCGGAGGCGGGAGCAGAGGCGGGAGTTGTCCTGGCGCAGCACCCTGAGGTACGCGTCAGACTCGTCCCAGTCGCAGATGGCGCAGGTGCCGTGGGTGAAGAGGGCTGTGTAGGCGGCGGCGCGGGCTCCGAGGGCGAGGCCGAGGGCGGAGTTGCCTGGGCGGTAGGCGAAGGAGGCGGGGGTGTAGGTGGAGGCGAGCTCGAGATCGGCGGCTAGGCGGGTCGTGGCGATGCCGGAGGCTGCGCCGGAGACGCCCGACTCCACGTCGACGGGGCGGGAGGAGTGTGTGAGGTGTCGGGGGAGTGGCTTGGTGGGTTTCCCCTTGTAGAGGCCGTAGCGGACGGTCTCGTTCGAGACGCCCGGGGTGCCAGATTCGAGCTGGAGGAGGAGGTGTAGCAACCCGAGGTGGATGCCTCCGCCGCTGCGGAAGAGCGCCGCGCGTGCCACGTTGTCAGTGGACACGGTGAGGGAGCGCTTGCCCCTGCGGCGGTGGGCGAGGGAGGCGATGGTGATGAGGGCGGGGGACTGGCGGGCGAGGGCGTACGCCCGGAGGGAGGCGGGGGATTCTGGTCGGGCGTTCGCGCGCAGGGCGTCGCGGAGTAGGGGGAGAGTGAGATCGGTGGGCGGGTGTAGGAGGGGGAGCCAGGGGTCCGGGGTGCAGCGGGCGGCGAAGAAGGCGTGGTCCACAGAGACGTGCCGGTTGGCCGTCTTGGATCGGGACTGGGCCGTGACCTCGGCGAGCCGTTCCTCGCGGGTCGTGAGGGTGGCCCCCGGGTGGGGGAGGATGCCGTGGAACGGTTCCAGGGGAGGGGAGGGCAGCCGGAGGACTGTGCGAGTGGCGGAAGTGATGGAGGGGGAGGACAGGACGGCGGGGCGAGAGACGTAGCCGCAGGCGGCCGATGCCTCCTGGAGGGCAGTGGACTGGGCGGCCAGGTCATGTGTGGAGAGGGGAAAGGTGAACCGGGCCAGGGACCGTAGTAGTGTGGGGGTGTCAGGTGGGTGCGGGAGCAGCTGGTGCGCGAGGGAGTGGTGGGCGGCGATGTAGTGGTCCGGGAGGGAGGGGGTAAGGGAGAGCCAGCCCCACGCCAGGTCAAGGCCGGCTGAGAGGGAGTCCATGTCCTCGACAGTTGCTAGGCGCCATCGGAACAGGCGCCACGAGTGGGCGTCACAGGAGCGGTGGTGCAGGGTGACCTGCGCTAGCACCATGGCGTGTGAGGTGTGGCAGGGGAGGACGTGGTGAGTGTGGGAGGCGATGGGTCCGGTGGCGAAGATGTGGTCGATGGCGGTGGAGCGGGGGGAGCCGTGGCGGGTGTTGAAGTTGGTGGGAGTGGCTGGGGGGACCAGGCGGTGCAAGGCCGAGAGCGGGCCTAAGGCCCCGAGCGCGGAGGCCAGGGGGGTGCCTGGGGCTCCCGTGCTGTTGAGGTCGCCAAGGAGGACGCACAGGTCGGGTCGTATGCGGGAGCGGAGGTGGTTCATGAGCTTGACCTCAGAAGCCCACTCGGAGTACGAGAGGCGTGGGGGAAGGTGGGCGTTGAACAGGAGGGCACGGCCCCCTAGTGAGAGGGGGACCGTGGAGGCAATCCAGTGCGGGCTGTCATAGACGACTTCAGCGGGCTTGGAGGGGGCGCGGAGGGACCAGAGCCAGGCCGTGCGGAGGCCTGAGCCATGGCCGGATGCGGTGCTGTAGTGGGCCTCGTGCCGCGGTGGGAGGGCGGGGCGGGCCGCGGCCAAGTCCCAGAGTTCCTGCTCGGCGACCACGTCGGGGGACAGGGCCTCGAGCCAGGTGCGGGCGACAGAGACTTGGCCGGCGATGCCGCCCCAGTTGTGCGTGATGAAGGTGAGGGCTGTGTCGCGGAAGGGGGTGGACGCCTGGTCACGGGGGTTGGGGAGGGAGAGGACGAAGGCGGGGGTCGGCTGGAGGAGGCGGTCGGGAGGGGGGGCGCAGGGGGTGGCCCAGGGGATGGCCGAGACGGGGACAGCCCCGGGCAGTAGCATGCCCTGGAAGCTGACCACACAGCGGGCGGCGGTGTCACGAGTGCACGCGGGCGGGGCTTTGTGGGGGGAGGTGCAGAAGAAGTGAGGCCAGTGGTCGGTCGGCGATGTGGGGAGGTCGACGAAGGCGATGTGAGGCCTGGGGCATCCACAGTCGGGGCAAGCGGAGGAGATGACGAGTGGGGAGTCGGGGAGGGCGGGGTGTAGCGCCCACGCTGAGGTTGGGCCTGACGAGCCAGTATACGCTGGGGACGGGGGGAGGGTGGATGACGGCAAGTGGGCGGTGTCCCAGAAGGCAGTCCACTTGGCGTCCACATGCACGGGAGGGGTCATCCAGAAGGAGGGGTCGCGGCGCTGGCGGGGGAAGGAGGCGAGCAAACCGCACACGGTGGGGAGGGCGGAGGCGAGGAGCGAGGGGGGTAGCGACGTGGAGACCTGGGCGGCGTGCAGGAGGTCTCGGAGGGGGCCCGGGGGGAGGTTGGCGGCCGGGGGGAGGCCAAGGGGGAGAAGGTCAGCAGAGTGTGTGCACACGGGGCAGTGCGTGAGGGCCGGGCGCCGCAGCGTGCCGCAGTGAAGGCATACACGGGGGGCGGAGGCCCGAGGTGTAGCGGGTGCGCGGGGGGGGGGTCCCCCGGGCGTGGGATTGGGGACGGGGCTCCGGGCCGGAGAGGAGGTCAGCCCCGGCGCGGTGGGCGTCGAGTGGGCGGGGGAAGTGGGAGGCGAGGAAGGTCGCCCATGCCAGGGTCGGGAGGTCGGGAGCGCTGGAGGCGGGTAGAGTGTCCGGCAGTGGGAGTCAGTTGTGTCTGCGGGCACTGGGGAACATGGCGCCGCGGACTGCCCTGCCTGATGTGGGGGCCGAGGGCGCTGTGCGGCCATGGTGCCACGGGGAGCGTCGGGGGGAGGAATGGGGGGGGTGATTGCTGGCGGCTGCGATTGGCGGGACGGGGCTGAGGGTCGCCCGGGACGGGCGGGCGGTGGGAGGGGGCAGTGTTGAGTGTGACGGCGGGGGTGTGCCAAGGTTGCCCATCGTTCCGTCTGCCCTGGACCGTAAGGGACCAGCCCTCATCGTGCTGAATGACGCGCGTGGGCAGCGAGGCGAAGAGGGAGGTGTGTAGGGCGGGGGCGATGGAGGCGAACGCGTGTCCGCGGCGGGCGTCGGCGTCAGTGACGTACACGACGGTCTGCAGGTTGTGGGTGAGGGTGACTGCCATGGAGGGGTGCGGGCCTAGGCGGAGGCCTGAGACGCGGACGATGCCGGTGGTGGCTGGCCAGGAGCCGACAGGGGCGAAGGTGGGGACCGAGGAGGCGGGGGTTGTGCCGGTGGCGGGGGGCGCGGGGGCGCCCGGGAGGGGGGGCTGGCCGAGGAGGGGTGGGGCAGAGAGTGGCGCGGGCGGGGCGGCGGCGCCAGGGGCTTGCAGGGAGGGCGCTGGCGGTGCGGAGGAGCCAAGGCGGAACCAGTCCAGGTCCGTCGTGGAGCGGGGGGGGAGGGCAGTTTTGGTGTAGGAGATGAGTTCCTGGAACTGGGCCGGGGTGGATAGACGGCCACACAGCCATGCGATGGCTGCGCGGAGGGTGTCGGCAGAGGAGACGTGTTGGAGGTCCTGGTAGGCCTCTATGGGGAAGGAGGGGGCACTGGCGATGGTGAAGGCCGTAGTCAGCCAGGGAGTGTCGGCATTGGCCTGAGCGGCTGTGATGAGGGGCTGGATGGCCTGGAAGGCAGGCAGAGAGGCCACGGAGGAGGCGGCGGCTGCGTACCGTTGGGAGACCAGGGTGAGGAGCTTGTTGAGGTGGAGGCGGAGGGTGGGCTTGTGGAGGTCGGGGCAGGAGTGCCAGGCAGCCTTGGCGGCGAGCACCAGGCTGGCGGTGGACGTGGAGACCGAGAGGTGCTGCACGGTCCTGGGTGGCAGGTGGCAGTTCTTGCCCATGGCCACAATGCACATGGCCGTGTGGTGGGCGTCGGCCTCGGGGAAGGAGGAGAGGCCGTCGAGTAAGGTCAGTGTGTCCTGGGAGCTCAGGGCTGGGCCAGCCTGGAACAGTGTCTCCCAGTCTGACGGGGGTGGTGCGGCCGGCTGCGGGGGCTGGGGACGGAGGGGGAGCTGGAAAAATGGTTGCGAAGCGTTGGGGGGTGCGGGGGCGGCGGCGGCGGGGGCGGGGACTCCGGACCCCGCAGGAGGGTCGTCGGCCTACGGGCTAGCGCGGCGGGCGGCTGCGGTGATGGCGGTGGAGATGTTGGGGGTGCGAATTGAACCATCATCCTTCCGATGGTTCAACTCGGTGTACCACCATTGGGCTGACAGGGGGCAAGGGGCGGGGACACGGACGTGGGGGCTGGCGGGGTAGAAGACGCAGCTGAGGGGGGGGCAGGCCAGCCGGGAGCCGGTCTGCTGGGCTGCGCAGCTCGCAAGCCAGTGGAGCAGGGCGACCCGGGCGACCTTGGGCTTGATGGCCTCCTCGAAGCCGAGGAGGTCCAGGAGGCGGCGGAAGGGGATGGAGGGGGGGAGGTCGGGGGAGAAGGGGCAAATGTGGGCGAGGGCGGCCGAGGCGAGAGTGGCCTGGTCGAGGGTGGAGGCACGAGCGCCCCAGTCGATGAGGGCGCTCATGCAGGAGGCGTAGGGGAGCCACGAGGCGTCGTGGTGTGTGGTAGGGAGGGAGATCTCGTTCTCGGTGAGCTGCTCGGTGAAGGCGAACCACCAGAGGAGGGGGCTGGCTTCAATGGGGGAGCCGGCGAAGGGGATGGAGAGGACGTCCACAATCGCCGGCATGTGGCGCGCGGAGGCCAGCAGGCGTGGGGGTTGCTGGGAGTCCAGGGCGATGGACAGGAGGGGCCAGGCGTCCGCCGCCGTCAACTGTTCGCGCTGGAGGTCGGGGGACAGAGCTGAGAATGGGGGTGCCATGGTGCCTGTGGGGAGCGGAGCAAGGGAGGGTCCGACACACGGCGTGCCGGGGGGTGGGAGGTCCGTTGACAGCTGTGGGCGACAGTCGTGGTGCGTGATGAGGGTGGGGGGGATTGATCGGGATGGGTGGTCCACAGCTGGGCTCTGGGGGTCGGTGACGTGTGGTGGTGGTGGGTGTGTCCTGCTACCAGTGTCCTACTACGAGGAAGTGATGAGGGTGAAGACTGCTTGGGGACTGAGGCCAGAGAGCCTGGGGCGGGGGAATGGGGCGCTGGCGGCGGGTTATCAACGGCTGGGATGGCCGGGGTGCCCTGGGGCCCCGTGGGGGCGGAGGCTCCCCACGTCGGCTGGGTGCGAAACCACGGCCTGTATTTCCGTGACCGAAGTTCTTAGGTTTCGACCCCAGGAACTTACCCGCCGCGGGGACTGTGGGCCCGGACGGCCAAGGGGGATGATCATGAAGAGGAAGTGGGGGGCCAGGATGAGACTGGCGGTCAGTACCTTCCTTCGGCCTGGAGGAGGCCGAATAATGGGGCTATTACCTCTCCCTTGTGTCCGTGGTGCGGTGGTGGGTGGTGGCGTGGTACCCCCCAACCGGCATCTGTGCCCGGTGCCGTTGGCACAGATCCCCGTTGGGGGGGGTATGAAGCGCCCCGTCGCCTCGCCCCCCCTGCACAACAGCCTGCCAGGCGCTGCTAGGCCTCTAGCGCCAGCCGGAGTGGGTGGGGGTTCTTAGGGCAGTGCGGGGCCCCTCCGCACTCCTGGCGGCCCGGACTGCCTGTATAGCGTTACAAGGGCGACGGGGGCTCGAACCGCACGTGCAGGCCGCGCCGCCCCAGCTGGGGTGGGGGACAGGGGGGGGACCGGGTTCAGCGTCAGGTGTGACCGCTCGCCAGCTGGTCACACCACCCTCCACTTCGGAGTAACAGTGCTGGGGTTCTTGGGGCCCCACCCAGGGTTCTCGGGGCCCCACCCAGGGGCCGTTGGCCCCCCCCGTTCGGTCTCTGTGCGTGGGGCATGGGTGGGGGGAAGGGACAAAGGCCACTCGCGGCCATGACACATGGCGTGCAGGGAGGGAGGTATGACTCATGCAACACCATGGTGCATGCAGCAGGGGGAAGGGGGGGCAAGGCCTGGACCCCCACCACGTATGGGGGGTCCCCTCGTCAGCCCGGCGTCCGCCCGTCCCCATATATATATATATATATATAGACCTAACCGACCCACACAGGCCAGGCTGACCTCCACTGACCCACCGCGGCACCACGCGAGACCACGGCACACCGCACCACAGCGCGCCACAGAGCAACACACCACAACACGACGCAACGCGACGCGGCACAGAGCGGCACAACACGACACAACTGACCCTAACCTGAGGGACTAACCGAAGCCAGCCACGCACAACCGGGAAGGCGCCGCGCCACCACGCCACACACCAGCACCACAGGCCACACACGGGGCCACAGCGCGCCAGGCGACAACGGTGACGGACCACCCAGAAGATTACAGCCGGCACCGCAGAGGGGTAAGGACACGAACAACCCCAGCCCCCTAACCCAAAACCACAAGCAGCCGCCTGGCGCAGCCGCCCAGCCGGCAGAGCCAGGACCTAACCCAGCAAGAAAGGGCGCCGAGCCCACCGTGTACAGGGCCCACCCGACCCATGGGGCCGGAACATGGCCACACAGAACGCAACTGAAGACAGCAGCCCGGAAGACAACACTGAATGCAGGCCAGTGCGTGCGCCAACCCAGGGAAGGCAGAGGGAGGAACAGGCAAGCCCCCCCCCCCCCAAAAAAAAAAAAGGAGGGGGGAAGGGGAAAAGGCACGAAAACAGCCCACAGCCGCCCAACCACCCGCCAACACCACCACAGGCGGCCAGGCCCCCCCCCCAGGAAAAGAAAAAAAAAGAAAAAAAAAAGGGGACCCCCGCAGAGGCACAGGGGGACCACCCACCCAAAACCGGCAACACCAAGCCAGTAACAGCGAACCACGGGGGAAAGGGACACGGAAAAAAAAAAAAAAAAAAAAAAAAGAGAGCCACCAGCCCAGCCCGAAAGAAAGGGGATGGAGGGACAGGGACCACAAAGCCCGGAAAAAAAAAAAAAGAAAAGAAAAAACCAAAGCGCAAAAAAAAAAAAAACACACCCCGACAACCCAGCCAAGACGGACTGGGCACAGGCGAGACCCGGGCCCAGCACACACGCCCACAACGCGCGCCGGAACCGGAAACGGCGGGGGGCAAGCGGGGCGCCAACGAAACCACACACGTCCCAAAAGCAGGCCGAAACCGAAGCTCAACCACGAACACCACAAACAGCCGACACTGGAGGGACAACACCACAAATCGTGCCCAAAAACACCCACCCAAGACCCCAGCCAGGACTGACGGGGTTAACAAAACCCGCACCCAACCGCCAACCGGACCCAAACACAAACACCACACAACAATAGGAAACCCAGTGCCCACAGCCCGGGCACTGAGGCAGCCCGTGCCATGCAGGTGACCCGGCCGCCCGGGGGTAAGGCTGCATCCTAAGGCCTGCGCTGCTTTGGGACTCGAGGCGGAGCGTGCGACACCCAAGCGCCTCGGAACCCTAGTACCAGGAACGTGCATGCACGCCTTGGGAACGGGATACGCCAGGAAGTCCGGTGAACCCCTAGGGTTCCGCCCAAAGGAGGGGACGTGCGCAAGCACGGGGGCACACCCTGCCGGCGAGACAAGCATGTCACGCTGGCGGCGATCAGCCCTCCCGGCGTAGCCCGGGGCCGCTTTGTTGGGGGCCAACAGTCAGGTCTAGCGGGAAGTAAGCCGCCTCCCCTCTTCACGCGCGAAGCCTCTTTCTGTTCGTCACAGGGGCGACGCCAGGGGGAACCATGGGGCGCCTCTCCACGACCGAGTGCACCTACCTACCTACCTACCTATATGTATATATATATATATATATATATATATATATATATATATATATATATATATATATATATATATATATATATATATATATATATATATATATATATATATATATATATATACACATATATATATATATACATATATATATATATATATATATATATATATATATATATATATATATATATATATATATATATATATATATATATATATATATATATATATATATATATATATATATATATATATATATATATATATATATATATATATATATATATATATATATATATATATATATATATATATATATATATATATATATATATATATATATATATATATATATATATATATATATATATATATATATATATATATATATATATATATATATATATATATATATATATATATATATATATATATATATATATATATATATATATATATATATATATATATATATATATATATATATATATATATATATATATATATATATATATATATATATATATATATATATATATATATATATATATATATATATATATATATATATATATATATATATATATATATATATATATATATATATATATATATATATATATATATATATATATATATATATATATATATATATATATATATATATATATATATATATATATATATATATATATATATATATATATATATATATATATATATATATATATATATATATATATATATATATATATATATATATATATATATATATATATATATATATATATATATATATATATATATATATATATATATATACGTTCACAAATTGTTTGATCGCTTAGTTGGTTTCACCTCCCGATGATTTTGCACCCAGGAAACCCTGAACATCTCAACAATGTGCAAAGCGGGGTATATGGCGCCAAATCACAAATTCAAATCAATCAAATGAACATGTTTCGGGCTAGTCGCCCCTCCTCAGCTGTAAGAGTACAGAAAGACAAACCATTGCAGGGCATCCCACCAAAGTAATGGGAATGACAGAAAAAATGGATACAGTGAACAACAATCGAAACACAAATTAAATATCGGTAGCACAGGCCTTCCTCAGCGCGCGCGTGCGCCACCCATGAAATAATTTCCCCAAGTTAGGCGGCGGTTGCAACGTAGCAAATAATTGTACATCCGGAAGGAAAGGCAAATTATTCACAAAACCTCTCACGACTCTCGAAAAAGAAATCGGGATGGCGCTGTGATGTGGGGCACGAAAGGCGTGTATCCTTGATCTTTTCTTTGCATGTGACTTCGGGTTGATGTACTTAGGCTTGTCATTCCAAGAAAAATTTGGCTTTGTGGTGAGGGAGGGGGGGTAGCCCCATCTAATGAGTGCACCTCTCAGTTGCTCCCAAGAAGTCTTGTAGTAGCTCTCTCATTACTTTGGTGGGATGCCCTGCAATGGTTTCTCTTTCTGTACTCTTACAGCTGAGGAGGGGCGACTAGCCCGAAACATGTTCATTTGATTGATTTGAATTTGTGATTTGGCGCCATATACCCCGCTTTGCACATTGTTGAGATCTCCAAGGTTTCCTGGGTGCAAAATCATCGGGAGGTGAAACCAACTAAGCGGTCAAACAATTTGTGCAAGTCAGACAAGGATGGCTTGGCCGTCCTAATGCCGTTAAAGGTGTACATTAAGGAAGCTGAAGCTCACATGAATTCCACAATTGGTGGACGGAACGTATACAAATTTTTAGGGAAAGATGAAGCGACGAAGTCATATTGGAAGGTCCAATTCAATTTATGGCAAGCACACCTGCATGCACTCATGTTATCTATGCTGTCAGGACGGTTGTTGGAGATTTTTTCATCGTTTTTGGCATGTCAAGCGAGTTCGGTCCTTGGTGTGTTCTATTTATTATGTAAGACGCATAAATCAACCACGATATGTCAAGGACGATGGAATGGAAGACCGGTAGTGGGCCTACACACATGGGCCACTACGACAGCTTCGGTTGTGTTAGGTGTGGCAGGGACAACTTTGTTGAAGCTTGATCGTACCTATGATGAGATGTCAACCCCATTACGTGATTCGTGTGACTTGGTGAGCCGAGTACATGCACTTAGTCAAGTACACAATTGGAACGAGTATGCGGTCACATTGTTTGATTTTCACTCAATGTACATTAATGTGACATGGACGAATGTTCATGATGCCTTTGCATTCTACAAGGGGTGGTTCGAATCCACCCCTGAGTTGACTCGGGATTTGACCGATGGTGAGATCTCTCTTTTGAGATTTCTTTTCAGTCCGTTGGGGAGCGAGAGATGGGAAACAGATTGTGTCCATTTCCCATTTCTAAGTATTGAGTACACCGAGTCGTTGACCATTGGTGAACTATTGCTAAATGTGGTGTATACACACTGCATTTTCGAAAATCCGGAGGTGGGGATATTTCAACAATTGACGGGATGGGCGATGGGGACTAATGCTGCACCAACATTGAGTACGTTAGTACGTCGGGTTTATGAAAGACTAAAGCTACATCTACACCCATCAATCAAACCCATGAGATTCATCGACGATGGTCTTATGTTCCATCCAAAAAATATGGAGCCCTCTTTGGACTCCCTTTTGAAGTCAATTTATCCCCGGAACCTGACTTTTGACATCCTACAAAGAGGGGTGGTGGCACACGTTCCCGTTTTGGATGTATTGTTTATCACCTTACACCCACTTAGGCACAGTGTGTATTGGAAACCCACACATTCGGTCCTCTACATTCCTTGGTACTCCAACACCCCAAGGAGTGTCAGGGAAGGTTGGGTGGGGGGGGAGTGCATCCGCTTTTTGAGATTGTGCTTGCACGAGAGCTACTAAAAGATTTCTGGGGAGCGACTGAGAGGTGCACTCATTAGATGAGGCTACCCCCCCCTCCTTCACCACAAAGCCAAAGGTCTCTTGGAATGACAAGCCTAAGTACATCAACCCGAAGTCACATGCAAAGAAAAGATCAAGGATACACGCCTTCCGTGCCCCACATCACAGCGCCATCCCGATTTCTTTTTCGAGAGTCATGAGAGGGTTTGTGAATAATTTGTCTTTCCTTCCGGATGTACAATTTTTTGCTACGTTGCAACCGCCGCCTAACTTGGGGAAATTATTTCATGGGTGGCGCACACGCGCGCTGAGGAAGGCCTGTGCTCCCGATATTTAATTTGTGTTTCGATTGTTGTTCACTGTATCTATTTTTTCTGTCATTCCCATTACTTTGGTGGGATGCCCTGCAATGGTTTGTCTTTCTGTACTCTTACAGCTGAGGAGGGGCAACTAGCCCGAAACATGTTCATTTGATTGATTTGAATTTGTGATTTGGCGCCATATACCCCGCTTTGCACATTGTTGAGATCTTCAAGGTTTCCTGGGTGCAAAATCATCGGGAGGTGAAACCAACCAAGTGGTAAAACAATTTGTGAACAGTGCTGGGGTTCTGGGGGCCCCACCCAAGGGGCCGTTGGCCCCCCCCGTTCGGTGTCTGTTCGTGGGGCATGGGTGGGGGGAAGGGACAAAGGCCACTCGCGGCCATGACACATGGCGTGCAGGGAGGGAGGTATGACTCATGCAACGCCATGGTGCATGCAGCAGGGGGGAGGGGGGGCAAGGCCTGGACCCCCAACGCGTATGGGGGGTCCCCTAGTCAGCCCGGCGTCCGCCCGTCCCCGTATATATATATCTATATATATATATATATATATATATATATATATATATATATATATATATATATATATATATATATATATATATATATATATATATATATATATATATATATATATATATATATATATATATATATATATATATATATATATATATATATATATATATATATATATATATATATATATATATATATATATATATATATATATATATATATATATATATATATATATATATATATATATATATATATATATATATATATATATATATATATATATATATATATATATATATATATATATATATATATATATATATATATATATATATATATATATATATATATATATATATATATATATATATATATATATATATATATATATATATATATATATATATATATATATATATATATATATATATATATATATATATATATATATATATATATATATATATATATATATATATATATATATATATATATATATATATATATATATATATATATATATATATATATATATATATATATATATATATATATATATATATATATATATATATATATATATATATATATATATATATATATATATATATATATGTATATATATATATATATATATATATATATATACACATATATATATATATATATGTATATATATATATACATATATTAATATGTATATATATATATATATATGTATATATATATATATATATATATATTACTACATATATAGGGGTGTAGTAATATATATATATATATATATATATATATATATTACTACATATATATATATATATATATATACATATATATATATATACATATATATATATATATATATATATATATATATATATATACATATAAATATATGTATATACATATATACGCCGATGGTCGCGGCTGGAGAAGGGGCGGAGGGAGAGCAGGAGGCGGAGGGCGAGGGGGACGAGGAGGCGTACGGGCCCGGCGAGTCGGCGCTGGCCCTCATGTATGAGGACGACGCCGGGCCCGACGTCTACGCCGGCATGGACGAGGACCCGGCCAACGCGCCGCTGCGGCCCATGCCCACTGCGGTGCCGGCCCCTCCCCTGGGGAGCTGTGAGCGGCAGGAATGCAGGTACCATGCCAGCCGAGGGTGCCCACAGGCACCGCCTCATGGGCACAGGGCAGCGGGAGGCAGGGATGCTGGCGAGCGCCCTGGAGCGCTACGAGCTCCAGCGCCCAGGGCAGGTCACCCAGGAGATGGCCCTGGTGGCAGCGTCCCCGGACGATGGCCAGGTCCGCTGTGTCCAACTGGGGGACGCGGCGGTCCTCGGTCACCACCCCGGTGATGTCCGGGCGGCCGAGCCCCAGGAAGGCCTCCCCCTGTCGGTGCGCCTGTCCGTGGGGCGCCTGCTGGACGAGGCAGGGCTGGAGGACGTGCGGCGGGACGAAGGCCTGTACGTGGCCTTGTGGCGAGATGGGGCTGACGCTTGGCGTCGCGAGCAGGCCATGCGGCCCCTCACACCCCAGGCGCTGGGGTCCCATGCGCTCCTGGTGGCGGTGCACCCCGAGGGTGCAGAGGTGGTGTTCGGCGCGGACCGCCTGCTGCTGACCGGGGATGGGGTGGTCCTCGTCCCCACCTCCAGCAGCTACCGCCTTGAGAGCGGCGGCGGCGACCTCAAGCTGCTGGTGGTGGTGGGCACGCGCTTCGACGAGAGCGCCGCCCCCCAGGGGTCCGAACACGCGGTCCCGGTGGGGGGTGATGAGGAGGCAGGCCGTGGCGGTGACGAGGTGGGGCAGGAGCAACCCACGGGGGAGGAGCAGCAGCAGGATCAGCCGGAGGTTGCCGGGGAGGAGCTGGACGTGCAGGCCATTGTGGCGGCGGCCCTGGCGAAGTTCACGGATGCGGCGGGCCCGCCGCCGACTACGAAGGCACTGGAGGAGGAGGACCAACGCAGGAGGAGTGAGGAGGCACAAGTTGGCATGGAGCGGGACGAGGAGCCGGAGTTCAAGGGTGCAGAGGCACAGAGCGCCGTGGAGCAGGACGAGGAGCTGGAGATCGTGGGGGCGAAGGAGGCACGTGAGGTGGGTACACGGGAGCTGGGAGTGGCGGACAGGGCTGGGCCGAAGACGGGGGAGGTGGAAACCTGCAGGCACTGGGCCAAGGGGTGGTGCATGCGGGCAGATGCCTGCCGGTTCGCCCACCCCCAGCCGCCGATGCCGCGGGGAGTACCCCAGGAATTACTCCTGATTCTCCAGGCCATGGCCCGTGTGGGGGCCCTCAGCCTGGACCGCAGCCGGGACCACGGCCGGGGCCACGGAACGTTGCTGCAGGAAGTGGTGGTAAAGGCGCAAGGAGGAGGGCTCCCAGCGGTGGGGTATGCGGTGGAGAGTGGGGGCCTTCCCGAGTGGGCAGTGGCGTTGCCATGTGGCATGGCGACCCTGCTCACTCCGTTCCCGGTGGTCCCGTGGAGGGACGTGGTCACCGTCCAGGCAGCCAACCTGGGGTGGGTGTGCACGTGCTACACACATCCTGCCGGCATGGACCCTCGCGACTGGCAGGGTAAGGCGGTCGTGACGTACCTGTCCTGGTCGTTGCCGGCAGCGCCGGGTGCGTGGGGGCAGTGGTGGGACAGGGCGCTCAGCTGGGCGAGGGATGGCAGTGCTGTGGCGGCCTGCCCTGACCTCCCGCGCGAGCCCGTCTCAGTCCAGCCGTGGACTGTCTCCCTGCATCTCCCCACGGTGGTGGCTCGTCTTGCGGCCACGGACCCGGAGGTCTCGCTGCTGGGAGACCAAGAGGGGCCAGGGCTTCGCCTGGGCCAGGGGCTGGAGGTTCGCACTGCCCGCCCCCCCAGCCCTGTGGACGGGGACATCCTGGAGGGACTCCAGTTCACGCGGGCTGGCGGGGCTGATGTGTGGACCGCTGTCCATCGCCAGCTCCCAGACGCGTGGCCCCGTGTGTACCGGCCCCCTGGTCACGAGCGTCTGGTGGGAGTGGAATGGCGCGTGTGGGCCGCCAACAGCCCGTGCCCACCGGTGGTGGTCCTGCCCAGGAGAACCAGCCACCCCAACCGGGAGACCGTGGCGGTTATGTGGGGATGGGTGGCGGTCCGTGGGACCGATGGCCACGTCTTCACTGCCCCACGGGGCACGGTGATCGAGACCGACGGGGGGACAGCGTTGCAGCTCACGGCAGAGCCCCTGACCACGCATGTTGTGGTGGCCGTCCTCCAGTGGGGAGCAAACAAGCCACAGCCCTGGCGCGATCCGGTGGCTAGGGCTGTCTGGCGAGACCTGCCGGTCCTTAAGGCCGCCGTCTGGTCAGGAGGAGCAGGGCGGCATCTCCCGGGCGCACTCCCCTGGCTGCGGGACTGCGGAGACGCCTCTCCCCCACCGGCTGAGTTGCGGGGCGCCCTGGAGCACCTGTACTCCAAGCCCCGGTACCAGTTCCTGGTGGCCGCAGACCATGGGGTTGAGCTCAGCAACGACGTGGTCGCGCTGGCAGCCGCCGTGGTGCAGTGCCTGGCCCCCCACGCCATGATGCTCCCGAGGGAGGGGTGGGAGGGCCAGCGGCACGACCAAACCCCGGCTGACCTCCTCATTGCGAGGTACGTCGAGCTGGGGGGCTCGGAGGCGGTGTACCTCGACCGGTCGGAGACGCTGAACATGCGGCACTGGACGGCCCACCACCTCGTGGCCCCTGACATGCGGTTGACCGTGGACCCGCTGGGCCGGCCTGTGGTGTCGGGGGCCCCGCCCCACTGGCCGCACACATGGGACATGGCGGTCCGGATGATGCGCATGGCACCCAGGGGCCAGAGGGCGTGATGGCCGGGTGTAGAGCATCTGCTGGCGGAGGCCCGGGCGGCACAGGTGCAGCAGCCACCCGGCAACGCCAAGGACTGTGGCGTGTGCGCCCTCATGGCCGCCGTCGGTACCCTCCTTAGGGTGCCGAGGCCAGGCAACCTCCTGTCTGCACTGGACAGGCGGTGGGTGGCGGCGGTGGTCCTCAACAGGGACATGGGGCCCATCGCGCGTCTGCCGTCCCTGGGGGAGCTGCCTGCAGCGGTGTTGGATGCCCTGCCGGCGCCCCGCACGCCCTTGGACCTGGCGGACGTCCCGCACAGCGTGGGGCTACCCGGGGCGCGCATGCAACATGCCCTGCTGTGTATGGCGGCGGCAGCATACGGGGGGATGTCCATGCTGGCAACGGTGTCCCTGCAGCACGTGCAGGACGCGATGCAGCAGCAGCGGATGCATGCCCCCCAGCCGTGGGAAGAAAGCGCCAAGCGGTGGCTGAGGGTGGAGAGCGTGCCTTCCACCCATACGGTGGGCGTGGCGGATATGGGGCGGCTGGTGGTGTTGGAGGGGGAGGAGTATTGAGCCTGTGTTCAGGTGGAAACAGGGGGACTGCAGTGGGTCGTAGTCACCGCTTGCCGGCTCAGGAGGCAGCAGTCCAGGGGCCCGGCCTGCTACCGGGTGTTCCGGGAGTGCCTCAGGGAGCTTGGGCCGGTGCGCAGGGCACACAGGTGCACGGCCGAGGACATCCCGCCGGCGCCGGCGGTCTTTGTGGAGGTCACGCGACCGCCGGCGATCCAGGGGCAGGACGTCTGGCCCATAGCCCCGAGCAACATGTGGCAGGCTGAGCATGCAGCTGTCATGTGCAGGGCGCTGCAGGGTCACGCAGCGGCCCTCCCCAGGGCCCCGGCAGCGCAGTCCTCCAGCAACAGGCCGGCAGCCTCGCTGGCACTGCTGCATAGCGTGTCGCGGGCGTGGTGCTGGGTTGTGGCGGCATTCGAGCCCCACTCCTCGGCGCTGCGCCTGTACGATCGCGGAGAGGGCACAGTGCTCACGGTCCGCCCCGCCAACCTGGAGGCCCTGCACCTTAGTGCACTGAGTGGCGACGGGGGCGAGGCGCTGTACCTCCAAGGGACCGTGGCAGGCGCGGCCGCGACACGCTTCCGCGGGCAGAGCGGAGGAGATGCCCTCCGCCTGGTCATGGCAGAGAACATGGGGCCGTGGCTCCGGGCGTTCTCCGCGTCCAGGTGGAAGGTCGAGGGCGACCGGGAGAAGTTCGCCGACGCGTGGCGACGCTGGCTGGAGGAGCAGTTTCCCGTGGGGGGAATGCTGCACCTGCCGCAGCCCCCGAGCGTGCCACCGGTACGGCCTGCGGCACCCCTGGCCGCGGCGGCGAGGCAGGCCCCAAAAGCGGCGCCCAAGCCGCCGCCCAAGAGGGGCCCGCCGCCTCAGTATGGCGGCTATGCCAACATTTGGTACGTGCTGCAGCACTTCGGTGGTGACTTGGCCACGGAGCAGCGTGGGACAAGGACGATCAACGTCTTCCCCTGGTCCCGGCTGGATGGGGCTGGTCACTGCACATGGAAAGCTGGCACGCACTGCCGGCCTACCCACCTCCAGCCCAAGGACCTGCTGGACCACATCCAGCGGCACCATGCGACTGATCCGGCGCAACGGGACCAGGCGCTGGCCATGTTGGCTGGCATTATGCCGGGGGGCCAGGCGGGGCCTTTCGCGTTGGCCCAGGCGGGGTCCAGAGCGCTCACGCTGCCCACGGGTGCCAGCCCTGCGGCAGAGCGCGGGGCGTCGCCGTCGGCGGCACAATCCGGAGCGATTGGGTCTGCAGCACGGCGTGGGGCAGTTACTTCTACGGGGAGTACGGCGGCAAGTACATCCGGCGGGCAGGCAGAGCAGGAGCCCGCCGCATCTGCCGGGTCTCAGCGGACGACGGCCACCTCGGGCGGAGTCCCACGGGGACAGGGGCCACCTCGCCGGCCGCCCGCGCCGGGTGCGGGTGATCCCCCTGAACCTGTTGGTGGCCCCCCTCCGTCCGGTGATCCGGATCCGGCGGGGGGCCCCGGTCCACACGTGCAGCCATGAAGGGGCCCCGCCTCCGACACCCGAGCGGCGGTGTCCTGGAACGTCCAGGGCTCGATGCGGGGGGACGGCGTACCAATGGCCCCAGGTATGCTCGACAATGAAGCGGTGGCGGCGGGCATCATGAAGGCCGAGGGTGCCATGCTGGGTCTATTTCAGGAGACCGGCCTGCAGGACTCTCAGGGTGTGGTGCACTCGGAGAATCAGTGGCGTCACCACGGGTATCATGCGTACCCAGGGGTGGATGCCCAGGCAGCGTCGGCGGCAGCGGTGCGCGGCGGGCTCTTGATTGCCCTTCGGGCGGAGGTGTTCGCCGCGGAGGAAGTTCGAGACATCGTGGACATCGTGCCGAGCAAAGCCATGGCCCTCGATGTGGTGACCGCAGGTGGCACCCTCACGGTCATCAACATCCACGGCCCGGATAGCGGCGGTGACTCCTTGGCGTCTATGGCGTCCTTCTGGGCTGACGTGGCCATGTACGCGGCGGCCAAGAGCGCGGGTGGCACCAGGGCCGTGCTTCTCGGAGGGGACTTCAACGTGTGGCTGGAGTCCCCGTGGCACCCCACCACGAGGAGGTTCCAAGCCCTGTGGGAACAGTGTGGTTTCAACAGGGCAGGCCTGGAACGGGAGGAGGACAGGAGGCCCATGAGGGCAGGGCACCGACTGGACTCCTTCCTTCTAAACTCGCCTCTGGTCCCATGGGCGGCGCGTGAGCGCCCACACTTGGCGCCGGGGCGGTCTCCTGCGTCGCTGGGGTCGGATCATGGCCCTGTGGTCCTGGACCTCCCGCTGGCGGTGGCCGGCAAAGAGAGGGTTACCAGGATGGCCTACTCGCACGCCCAAGGCAGGCTGCATGCCATACGCCCGGACTCCCCGGGGGTTCGTGAGGCGGCGGCGGCAGTACTGCAGAAGGCCTGCGGGGATCGGCGGCTAGAGGCATGGCTCTCGTCGGACCAGGACACTGCCACCATGGGCACGTCGGAGGTGCAAGCGATCTTTGACCTGCTCTACGCCTTCCGTGATGACGTGTCCAGGGTCACGGGAGTGCGCATGCCATCAGGCGTGGACCCGCAGTACCCGTACGGGCAGGCGGAGACGGAGGCGTCTTTGGCCCAGGTCCTCTCGGATCAGCAGACCCTGGCCTGGTGCGCCCATCAGCTGTGGCAACGGGACGCGGCGGCGGCCGGACTCCACTCCCAGGAAGCGACTGCCCTGCTACAGCACCTCCGGCGGGTGGACCCCGACCTGTCCCCCGCCTCGGTGGAGGACCTACGTGCCGCGTTGGACCAACAGCTCCACCAGCTAGAGACACGCGTGCAGGAGCTGCGGGGTGTCCTCAGGAGCAACAGGCGCCGGTCCATCAAGGACTATTGGCGGGGCAGGGTACCGGATCTGCAGCTCCGATGGACGGCGATACGGGGGGCCATCAACGTGGTGAACTATGCGCCGTCAGGCCTATGGTCCGTACGCGTCCGCGAGTTGGAGACGGTGCTCTTGGAGGCCTCGGATGTCATTGGCGAGGTCCAGAGGTATTGGGAGGCGCTGTACGCCAAGCGGCCAGTGAACCTGCCGGCCTTCGAGCGGCTGGTCCGGGCCCACATTCCCAAAGGGGTGGCGGAGGAATGGAGGTCGGTACAGGACTACACCCTGCAGGACCTTAAAGACGCCGTGAGGCAGGCCGTGGCGGACGACAAAGCTCCGGGGTCCAACCAGGTCACGGCTGCCCTCATAGCAGAGCTGCCTGAACCGGTGCAGGGGCTCCTGGTGCACGCGTACAGGGCAATCCTACGGGGTGCGGACGTCCCGGAGTCCTGGCACGAGGCCATAATCTGGCTGATGCCCAAGGGCACAGCCACGGGCAACCTGGACGAGTACACGCCGATAGCGCTGGGGCAGCAAGACATGCGAATGCTCATGACTCCCCTCATGCGGAGGTTCACAGCTGTCCTGGCACGCAAGGGACTGGCTGCGGACTGGCAGTTCGGAGCCATGCCGGGCTCCACGGCGGCTGCCCCGGTGTTCCTGGCCCAGCGCAGGCTGCAGCGTGGGCTGCAGGAAAACCACATCCTGGCCTTCGATGTGTCAAAAGCTTTTGACACAGCGCCGCACGGAGCGCTGGCGCTCCTCCTGCGCCACATGGGAGTCCCGGAGGAGCTCATCAGGCTCTTCCACACCCTCAGCTGCGGGTCTCTGGTGCGCATCGTCACCGCGCACGGCCCGACGCCGAGCATTCGGCTCCGTAGGGGCCTGCGGCAGGGCAGTGCGGAGAGCGCTGTGCTCTACCTCCTCCTCTTGGAGCCTCTCCTGCGGAGCCTCGCCTGTAAGGCGTGGGGAGATGCACGCCATGCGGTGCCACCCCTGGTGCAGGCGTACTGTGATGACCTCCTGTTGATAGCGCACTCCCTGCCGCATCTCCTGGAGTATGCAGCGGTGATAGCGCCGTATCTCCCGGACATGGGCATGTCCCTCAACGTCGGCAAATGCGCCTATGCCAATACTGCTCGCATCCATTCGATTATGGTATGCCTGAGTCCAGCGAACACGGCGGCCCCATGGGTATGCTTAAGTGCCAAGGGCACGGTACCGTACTTGGGCCTGCGCCTCGATCCCAGGGGGGTGGCGACCGTGAAGGAGAAACATGTACTCCGGTGTGAAGCTCTGCTGGGCTGGTGCAAGAACACGTTGGGGCCGGCGTCGGTGCCTCATGAGGTGATGGCGGCTGTGGTTGGAGGCATCGTGCGGTACGCGGCGCCCTACCTGTCCGACACGGCAGAGGCGGTGATCAAGCTGAATACTGCCATCAAGGCTGCAGCCCTGCAATTCCAGAAGCTGCCCAAGGACCTGTCTGACGTGGCAGTGCGGTCGGGTCATGGGTTACGGTTGGCAGATGTCCAGGTTATCGGCCGCGACTCCGTCGTGGCGACCATGGCTCAGCTCACCCACCAGAGGTCGACGACAGTCCGGGATGAGCTGCGGGCCATGCTCTGGGACATGCACGTGCGGTACGGACTGTGCAGGCAGTTCATGGTGCCCTCTGCGTCATTCGCCACGCACGCTGGCAATACGTGGGTGGACAGGGTACTCTGGGCGATGGGGACGTTGCGCGTAGGACTTCTCATGCCATCGTCGGTGTACTCGTGTGTACACGCCCATCTGCCGCAAGTGCAGTGGGCGGCGCAAAAGTGGGTGTCCCAAACCTATTCCTTCAAAGGTAGAGACATCTGGGTTCTCTCGGGGCCCCGCCCCGATGCGACGGTACAGTCCCTGACTGATCCCGCAAATGACCTCCTGCATGCGCGGCTCCCCTGTCCTGCGCCTGGGCACTGGGCTGTCCAGCTTCAGGAGTGTCATGAGGACCACCTGCACCTTCCGCACGCAGGAGTAGGGCCCCGTCAGCTGGACCACGTGTGGTTCACGGGGCTCCGCGACGTCTTCCGGCCGTAGCTGCCTAGTCCGTTGACTCACCGGCTAATACACCCGGTGCGCCGAAAGAAGGCCAGCAAAGGCAATAAACAGTCCACTGCGGGGGACGTGTATGTGGTGGGCGGATACAGGGAGGAAGGATGGGACCCAGCCAACCCGGGGCTATCCATGCCGTTTGTCCCGCTAGCCGCCCTCCTGTCTCTATTGGGGGACGTCTTTGAGGGTTACCAACAGCAAGACGATCCGGCGTCCGCCCCCCTACTCACTCCTCACGCTGGGGGCGGCATAAGCCCGCGACCACTGTGGGTTGTGCACGGGCGGCCAGCGTTATCCAGGGCATGCGCGGCGGTGCACGGGTGCAGCGAGTGGGCAATCGTCCTTCTGCTGCCAGCAGGCCCTATCCCGGAACCGGATGAGTACTCGGTCCCGGAAGTGGTCCGGATGTCCAACGTGCCACACGATCCGCACGTCGCCGTCACGTCGTTGCGTGATGGCGGCGCAGTGGAACAGGGGTCTGTGGTGGTATACCAGCCCTCCTGCTCCGCAACAGTTTGGAGGGCGGAGTATACCACCGCCCTAGACGCCATAAAGTCAGTCTGTGGATGTGACCTGGCCTGGAGACCACATGTGGTATATCGGCCGATGGTGGTCCTGTCCCCAGAGCTCACGGCCTCCAGTGCGGCGTCCCTAGGAAGGGTGGTGCAGAGCCCCCACTCCGACGTGGCGTGGCTGGAACCCCACCGGTACTGCTGGGTGCCGGTGGCGACTAAAGTCACATCGTCTGACACGTCGCCCCAGGGAGACAACGCCACAAACGTGGCGGTGGCCAGCCACGGAATCCCCACGTGGCCGGGTGCCATCTACGGCACGGTCCCGGAGGCAGAGATCATTGGCGCGGCGGCGTACTTGTTGCACATGCCCCCGTCAGCGTGCACGGTGCACGTGGTGGATGCGTCCGTCATAGGAGCGCATCTCCGCAGGGCGCAGGAGGCCCTGTACCGTGGCATCAAGGGGCCGACGTCGCATCTGGTCAATCAGCACGCACTGAGCTGGATAGTGGAGGGGCTGCGGCGGCTGACGCGCCGAGTTGGGGGGCCGCACCACTGGGTGGTGAGGCAGAGCTGGCACTTGGCTGCGGTCCCGCTCGAGGCGCCGGACTCTGCCGCCGCCCGTGCAATGGCCCCGCCTATCCGTCTCGTCCTGCCAAAGGAGCACGCCATCTTCTTGGTGCCGGGGGATAATGAGGAGCTCGAGCCGCGTGTGCCATCCATGCAAGCCCTTCAGCAAGTCCAGGAGATGGAGTAGCGTTCGCTAGCGGCACGCACCAAGGCGCACACGCCACTGGCTGGCGCCTGCGAGGCGGTGCCCCTGGGAGCTGTACACCACGGCCCAACGCACAGAAATATGCTGCGGGCACGTGACTGTCGCTTGTCCACCATGCAGGTCATGCGACGGTGGAGACAGAAGCTCACGCGTATGGCAATACCAGCCCACCGCTGTGTCTTCTGTGGGGGGCCGGAGGAGGACATTGGCCACATGCGCCTACTGTGTGCGCGGGACGAGGAGGTGGCTGGGCTCCTGTGCAGGCGTGTGGAGGAGTTCACGGCGGAGCTACTCCTGACAGACAGGGCGGTGGAGTTCGTGGCGTGGAGGGAGCACGGCTGCAGATGGACGGAATCCCTGATGGCGGGTGTCGTCCCCGGGGACCTGAAGTGGCTGTTCGCTGCGGTGCGAGCGGCGTCGTCCCGGGGCCCTGCGGAGGCCAGGCTCTTTGTCGAGGACATGGTCCAGATTGGGGAAGATGTGTATGCCCGCAGGAACCATCAGCTCACCCAGATCATGCAGCTGCCGATGCAAGATCGAAGGAGGGCGGTATACGCGTTCCTGCGAGGTGACACAACCTTCTGCCCGCCGGCAGGGAGGATCCAGCAGCGTCTGTCGTGGAACCCGTTTGCTGGCCTCCCCGGCGACCTGCGGGCAACCTTTCAGAGGTCACCGCTGCACGCACTGTTGGTGCCACGGTCGTGCATCGCGCAAGAAGAGGCCATGTCCCTGTTCCCTCACTGGATGGTGGCGGTGGTGCAGGCCTTCAGCCAGTGGATCGGTTCCTGGCTGGCACGGGACATCACGACATTCAGGGAGTGGTCCCGCGTGCTGTCGGCGCAATCGTGGGCCCTGCTGCGTGGTACCATGGTCAGAAGCCCTGACGGCAAGAGTGAGCCCTGGCTCCAGGTGTACGCCAACCATCCATCAGTGGGGAACGTCATGGGCTGGCCTCACGAGGTGCTGCCGGTCCTTCACCAACCTCTGTGCAGTCTCCCAATCCTGGCGGTGGCTGTCGTACTTGACGTGGGTACGTTGTGGCTGTATGACCGGCAGCTGCGACGAGCCATACCAGCGGTCACGGAGCAGCGGTCCATGGCAGTGTTAGTGGGCTCCAAGCAGATGGCACGGGTACAGGGCGACGACGCGCAAGACCACGTCACGGAGGCCATGTTCTCCCTGCCAGAGGGGGACGACCACGTGGCTGCCGATGCCCGTCACACCCTTGACACCCTGGGCCTTGCGGCGGTCATTGAGGCTCCGGGGGGAGGACAACGCTTGGTTCTGGCATCCGCCAGGGGCCCGGAGCAGGACGGGGTTGATGTCATCGGGGAGGTCTTACGGGACTACGGTTGGGAGCTCCTGGTGCATGGCACACACAGCCCCAAAGTTGCGCGGTGGCCCCGGCTGCCTGAGAGCCTGCCGGTGATGCCCGACGGGCGACCGATACTCCGCCCGGTGTCCACGTGGGAGGAAGCGAGGCGCAGCCTCCTCAGTTGTGCCACAGCACGCACGCTGGCGGGTGCTTTGCTCGGACTCCAGGACGCATGCTGCGATGTATGGCAGGACCGGTGGTCGCAGTGTTGTGATGGTAGCTGCATTCCGTCGCGGTCTGTGCTTCCGCAGCGGTGCCACGGGTGCAGGGAAACGGCGTCAGTTTGGGTTCATCAGTGTGCCTCCGTCCCACTATGCGGGACATGTAAGGAGCGTGCCGATAGGGGGTGGCTTAAGGCGAGGTGGGCACTGCGGCACTCTGGACAGATGTCCTCAAGTGCCTGGAAGTCAATCCAGGGTGGCCCGAAGAGCGTCCGAGTGGAAGGGGTACGGTGCCCTGGAGCGCCGTCGGCGGCCCTGCCCCTGATGCTGTGGTGGGCGGTTCTGGAGGGCGACTCACGGATACTCTGGTTGTGGCATCACGGAGGAAATGGTGACGGCGTGGTGGGGGCCGGGGTTGATGCAGATTGATGGAGTTAGGATTTGTGGGTGCACCTGCTACCGTCCCTACGCTGGACGCAGCGGAGGGGGTAGCGCCTGAGAAGCAGTGCCTTCATGGCCTGATTGTGCGGTACTGGCAGGCGGCGTATGACGGCCAACGCGATGTGACAGGTCGTGCCGGCCTGATGGTGAGCCGTACTGCCCCCGTGCATGAGGGTCAGACAGGGATGCTTCACCCGCCTGCCCCGGGTCGCCGCATACAACAGTGAGGTGTCATGGGTCGTCCCGACCAGGGTAATAAGGCCCAAACCCCTGTAGGGTATTCCCATGGCACCGGGGTCTCTACTTGCGGCCCGGCTACGGCAGTATTGGGAGTGGTTGCTCGGGATACACCGGGGGTGTACGGAGTTGTCTGGGGGTTACGGCGTTACGGCGCCCCCTGGGAGTGTGACATGGGGTTGCGGGGACAGCCTGCAGGCCCCAGGGGCGGCGACGAAGCGAAGATTTGTGCGTAGAAGGATATGACAGCGAGGTCGTCAGGTGGACAGTATGGCAGGCGTCCTGGAGACAGCGTGGCAGCCTGGGAGGAGCACTCATGGGGGGCACGTGGAGTTCAAGGTGACGGTGTACGGGCGTCTTGGGGGTATACGTGGCGGTACTGGGGTCCGTACGGTGGGGGTACGCGGCGGTACTGGGGAACCGTACAGTGGGGGAGCTGCGGGGATGCATGGCGGTACTGGGGTGTCCCCCTGACCCCTCTAACAACTCAGGGGGAGCGTGGGGGCATCCCCTGGCCCCGTTAACAAACTAGAGGGACCGTGCCTGCGAGCATGTACATAGTCTAACATCTGACCATGGCCTTGCGGTTGCGATGGTGCGTGTGGTGGTGGCTCGCGGGTGGCATCGGCGTGGCAACAGCGGTACTGCGTGGCGTCGTAGCGAAGAGTATGCGGTCGCCTCACCATTGTAACGGCTTACCCCTGGGGGGCGCCAGTCCGGTCGGCTAGAGGCAAGGAGGGGGAAGGAGCGGCATGCTGAGTGGTCCGGGGGGTGACGCGCGGGCCAATGCTATAAGTAGGCTCGCCAGGTCGTCGGTGGGGGCCGAGCCTGCGGCCTGGCCGCTGCTGTGGCAGAAGAGGCGCAACCACGGGAGCTGGCCAAACAGTGCAGGTAAGGGTCAAGGGTAGGCGCCAGGGCAATTTATGTGGGCGGGATGAGGTGCACCTGGTTACCACAGCCCGGGGCAAGCCTCTGGTGGGTACCCCTACAGGGGGTTGATAACCAAGCTACGGCACCCACCATCCCGAATCCCAGCCAGCGATATTCACGGGTTGCGCCACTCCCGTCGCGTAGCGGCCGGCGTCCCCCCCTGTAGACCCTCAAGTTATATTATACGTGAGCAAGTGGATGCCTCGAAGCTGATTGGCTGCTGGCCCCTCACATGGAGTGCCGGCATGGTATATATCTGGGGTGCGGAGCAGCTCAGGACCGTGGGGACGTGGAGTTGGTACCGTGTTTCTGTACTATACTAGGGGACTGGTGCGGTGGGTCGGTGGCGTACATTGTGGGGACATGGGGGCGATGAAAGCTGAGGGCCAGGCTAGGCTGGAGCCTCCGAGAAACCCTGGCTATGCATATACGGGCTATTGCGTGCTGGCAGTGGGTTACGTGGAGTCAGGGGTGGTGGGCAATTACAAGTACGCAGACGGCAATGGATTCCGTGGGGTCACGGGTGATGGACGTCTCCACGGTGGCTGGGGTACGCGAACGACGGAGGGTCCGCTCTCGCTTCGCTGCATGCGTGCTGCTTTGTTCCTTGGTTGCCGCTTTGCGCCGGACAGAGAAGCCCTTGCTTTCTGCTTGTTGCAATGCTGCTGCGTTGCTGTGCCTTGCCCCCTTACCCCCGGCGAACAAACGGGCCAGCGTCCGTCGCCGTTGCTAATGCTAACGCAATACAGTTGCCACTGTCCCCAAAGCCTGGCTGACCGGTATCCCCGGTCCTCTGGGTCCTCCGTCATGCTGTTGGCCACCTCAGGCAGCCCCGGGACCCACGGGATAGAGCGAGGCAGGAACCACCTGTCGGCGCGAGATGCCCGGTAACACCAGTAGACGGCATGATAAGTGGCTATGACTATGACTATGACTATATATATATATATATATATACACACACACATATATATATATATATATATATATATATGTATATGTATATATATATATATATATATATATATATATATACATATATATATATATATATATATATATATTACAAACCTCACAACCTTCTCAATCTTCGACATCTTCATCGGGACCCTCTAGTATTGGAGACGTAGATCTGTCCCAAGATTGGGATGAGGTAAACAGACAGACCCACAAGTGCACGGAGAAAATGGAACTCCATGCCTGTAACCAAAAATTGGAAACGTGGGGCGCATCCTTAGGGGACTCTCCTTTTCGAAAAAAGGTGCAAGACGTTTTCCTCCAGGAGGCCGAAGAGCGGGGCGAGCTCACCCAGACAGCAATCCCTTTCCTCACCTTGCGAAACAAGGCCGATCTTCGGGCGCTAGTGCAGGCACAAGTAGGGTGGGAGGATACCCACGATGCCCGCCAGCCCGTTTTGGAGCCGCTTGACATGAGCTGTCCGTGGGCTCATAAACTGCTAGGTCTGCCGCGTGGTGCCGATGAGGCCGTCGTTAAAAAACGGTATTGGAAACTGGTGCTGTGGGCTCAGAGGTTTGACATCAGTGTCATTCAAAGAATCAAAGGGGCGAAAGACATCCTTTGTGGGGATAGCTGACGGCTGTACGAGGCTCAATTGAACGGCCTCCTTGCACCACGGGGGGGAGATTTAGGGGATGACCCTACTCTTTGGCCGCGTGAACACGTTTGGTGGCCATCAATGGCCGACGTGGAATCTCCGGAGCCCATGCAAGCTGCTAACCTCGGCACCACTGCGCTGCACGGACCCATTAGCCCTGAGCCAACTTCAATCTCCTCACAAACCGTTCACACGGAATATATTGATGCCGACGACACCCCATCTCCTGCCGAGGACCCCGCATCTTGGGTAGATGGGATCACAGTCCTAGGCATTTGGTTGACAAATCGTGAAGTAACGGAACAATTGGGGGGTGATCGTTGGATCGGGGATAATTTGATTGAAATTCCAGTGCAACTCATGAATTCGCTGCTCCATCGGAATCTCGTCTGGCCTGTTACCCTGTGGCGGAAAAAGAGCTTGCCACAGAAGGAAAACTTCTTTGACTTCCATTGGTTTATTTTGGTCTGTGACGAGCAGGGGCACTGGTGGGTGGCAGTTTTTCTTCATCTGCTCTTGTCCCCTGAAGTGTGGATTCTGGATTCTCTCTGTCCCGATTCTGCCCAACGGCAACAGCGTGGAACCGTTCTGCGGGACTTCCTTAAACGGCATGCAAAGGTGCATAACCAGCACCAGCCATGGCCACTCTCTACCGACGTGAACCTTAAGAAATTTCACTGTGTACATCAGCCAGATGTTTGGTCGTGTGCAGTGTTCGCGTGCTCTGGTGCAGAGTGGGTTGTTTCCCTTGTTTTAGGCGGTAGCGAGGTTGATTTGTCACCTCTATCGCTAGAACTAACCGACTTAGACCTTAGCAATATTTTACGTAATTGGTACAGAACAGTACATCTGCTGCATACGGATGCAGTTTCCGATCATGCGGTCTTCCCGGATTCTAGAACACCTTCTTCAGTGACCACAATGCCTGCCCGTCGTGAGGAACAGATGAAGATGGCAGAAGAGGAAGGTATGATATATCACTGTTGGGCGAACGTCTCGCCGATGCATGCCAGCAGCAGTCCTCCCATCGTCGCCCACAGTGCGAAAGACGGAGGACAAGCCGGAGCCGGAAGAGGTAGCACCGGAAGCAAGCAACGTTGAAGGTGTGGAGGCAGCACCGGAAGGCTTGTTACTCATTGCACAGCACCTCTTATGCGCACTCCTCATAAGCGTTGCATAGTGCCTTTGATACACGAACGTGATAGGGTGATCCTTAACCTGCTCTCGTACAGGTTCAGGGGAGATGAAAGAAGGTCCAGGAGCGGAAGCAGCCCCAGAAGCGGAGATGAGGGTAGGGCAGGTGTGCTACTGATTTTGAACACCTCGGATGCACGAGGTTGATAGGCTTGGCCCAACAATACAACGCACATCCCTTGAGACAGGTGCGGGGCAAGCGGAGCAAGCCGCAGAGGAAGTGGGCAAAGCAGCAGCGGAGGCAGCAGCAGCCGCGAAAGAGGCAGAAGAAGGAGCGGAAGGAGGAGCAGCGGAGGAAGTCGCCGCCGCGGAAGAAGCGAAAGAAGAACCGGCAGAGGGAGCAGCAAATGGATGACCAGCCGCGGAAGACGCAGAAGAAGAAACAAAAGAGGGAGCAGCGGAGGGGACTGCAGCGGCAAGAGAAGCAGAAAAGCAAGCGGGACACGGGACCGCAGAGGGAGCACAAGCGGGAGAGGAAGCAAGAGAAGGAGAGACATGGGGGAGAGCGGGGAGAGGCGAAGAGACGGAGCAGAAAAAATTGCCAGAAGAACTCCCTGCAGGTTTGCCAGGAGTTGCAGGACACTACAGTATGAATGGGTTACGCCTCACCATCGGAGCTTTTGATTTACCAGGGGCCGGGGGGTGGCCTATGATGCACGAACTTGATGGGCTACCCCCTGATTTTTGATTTACCAGCGGCCTCTGATGCAGGAACTTGATTGGCTACCCCCTGACTATGGATTTACCAGAGGCCTCTGATGCAAGAACTTGATAGGCTACCCCGTGACTATCGATTCACCAAGGGCCTGTGATGCACGCACTTGATAGGCTACCCCCTGACTAATGATTTACCGGGGGCCTCTGACGCACAAACTTGATAGGCTACCTCCTGACTATTGGTTTACCCAGGGCCTCTGATGCACGAACTTGATAGGCTACCCGCTCACTATTGATGTGCCAAGGGCCTCTGATGCACGAACTTGATTGGCTACCCCCTGACTATTGATTTACCAGGGGCCTCTGATGCAAGAACTTGATAGGCTACCCCGTGACTATCGATTCACCAAGGGCCTGTGATGCACGCACTTGATAGGCTACCCCCTGACTAATGATTTACCGGGGGCGTCTAACGCACAAACTTCATAGGGTACCTCCTGACTATTGGTTTAACCAGGGCCTCTGATGCACGAACTTGATAGGCTACCCGCTGACTATTGATGTGCCAAGGGCCTCTGATGCACGAACTTGATTGGCTACCCCCTGAATATTGATTTACCAGGGGCCTCTGATGCACGAACTTGATAGGCTACCCCCTCATCATTGAGTCAACAAGGGCTTCTGATGCAGGAACTTGATAGGCTACCCCGTGACTATTGATTTACCGCCCCTGATGGACGACAATGCTAGGCTGGTCCTTACAATAGAACGCACATCCTCTGATCCAGGTGCAGCGGAAGCCGACGCGGAGGAAGCAGCGGAAGTTGAGGCGGAAGCAGCGGAGGAGGGCGAAGACGGAGCACCAAAAGACGATGAAGAAGGGGCAGAAGCAGGTTTGCCACTGATTGCACAACACCATTGATGATCCACCTCCTTAGGCTACCCCCTGATTACTGATTCACAAAGAGCCTCATAAACGAAACCATATCCCTGCATCTATAGGTCTTGCGAGTCCACTGTCCGAGACGACGAAGAACCTGGCGGCCGAGCTGCTGCGCGGTCGGGAGGACTTGCAGTCGGAAGAGGGAGAGGATGTCGATACGTTCAGGACGGCGGGGCACAGGGAGAAGCCGCAGCGGGAGAAGAGGAGGAAGGCGTCCTGGGACCTGCACGGAGGGTATGTGAGAGCCCTTGGTATGTAATTGCATGCGTAAATGTTTCCTTCCTTTTCCCAGAAGAATTTAAATCTGATCCTTGCTGTTTGTATTCAGTTCTCAGGGAAAAGAAAAAGGAGGAAAGGAGAGAGGAGCTCGCGGAGAAGTGGGCCCATGAGAAGGAGCGAGGCCAAAGCCCAAGTCCTGAACGCCAGCTTCTTGGAGAAGGCTCGCCCAGCCCTGGGCGCCCCGTCGAGCCCCTGTCGCCGGTGGGTCAAACGACCTCGGAGGAGGCGGGGAAGAAAGCGGAGCAGCTTGAGGATCGCTCCCCCACCCCAACCCCGACCGACGTGTTGATGGAGGAGGAGGAGGAGGAGGAGGCAAAGAAAACGGGGGAGGAGAAGGGGAAGGAAAAAGAGGAGCAAGAGCGGAGAGGGTCGACTCCAGGGCGCCAGGACACCGAGACTGCGGAGGCGGAGGGTGGGCGGAAGGGGGCAGAAGAAGGGGGCGGGGGGGTTGCCAAGGAACCGGAAGGGGTCAAAAGAACGGGTCAAAAACGCCGGGCCAAAAACACGGGGGCGGGGGAGGAGGAGGGGCAACGGGAGGTGGTGGAGCGGCGGGATTTTTCTATGAAGAAGCACCTGGAGGTCCTGGTCTCCACGATTGGGGAAGACCGGGGGGTGAAGGCGAAGGTGAATATTGAGGCGGACACCTGCCTCGGGGAGTACAAGGGGAAAAGGACTGAAGGGACGGCACCGGATTGCCTGACGGGTAGGGGGGATAGGGTTGTGTGCATCGAGGGTGGGGGGGCAGATTCAAGGACTGGGAGGGGGGTTTGGGTGGACGGGGGTAGAAGGGGGAATACTCTGAGCCGTATCAACGCTGGCCCTCGCCCGGAGGATTGCGACTTGATCATCCACCTGGATGACGGTACCCCCAGGGCGAAGGCGGGTACGGAGCTGGCCCTGTTCTATGGCGTAGATTACCCGTTGCCCCCTTCGCCTCCACGTGCTGATGCTGCTGACCCTGATGACCATGCTGCAGAAGGTTCCAACCAGCCAGTTTCCACCACCCAGAACATTCTTCCCAGCGCCTCTGCCCTGCCTGCAGGGCAACTGTATGCTGATGACGGGTCCCTGGTGGGTCGCCAGTATTTTTCTTCGAAGGTGACCTACCCCAGTCAGGGCACCGTGACCCATGTTGATGGGGGGCAGTTTATTGTCAAGAATGGGGACAGGGTGCGTCTGCTGTGGTCCGAGATGGGGGGGCACTTGACACAGGTTGAAAGCCGGACTTGTTGTTTCAAGATGGACCAGCGGAAGGGGAGGTTCGTCAGGCCGTTGACCACGGTCTGGGGTGACCAGAATTTTTTTGGGGGCGGCTGCATCATGGCTGGGTCGCGACTTGCAGGCGTTTACCCTCCCTGATTTTGTTAGCAGTTCGAGGAGGCTGCTCCTCGGGGTGTCGTAGAAATGGTGTTTGTGGGTGGTAAGTGGGAGGTGATTTCGGCGCAGAATAGGAAGGACGTGTACGGCCAGACGGGTCAGTGGCTGCAGGTCGGAATTGACCTCAGGGGGTATGATGCGGAATACCATGCTGAAGCGTGTGGTATCCGCCAGAAGACATTTTTTGTCCGGGCAGAGAGGGCTATTGGTGTCGACAGCTGGTGGGTGGCGACGCTCGAGTGGGCTGAGTGGCGCGCAGAGCACCTGGCAGCTTCACCTGGCAAAAAATCCATCAAGACCCAGAACAAGTCGGTGTACAAGAGGGTGAAGGACAGGGTTTATGGGGATGTCATTTGCAGAGTTAATGGTCATCCCATTAAGCTCGTCGACGGCGGTCGAGGGACTGGGGGAGGGATGGGCCACTGCATCTAGGTCATTGCCGAGTGCAGCAAGAATTTGAGGGGGAAGTCCAGCTGGTTTCTGCTGGTCTGGGAAGCTGGAGGCTTGGATTCGCCGAGGATCAGGCGGATCTGTCAGGTGGTGGTGGACAGGGTGCTTGCTAAGATGCCTGATCCGCAGTCGCGGATCGGGCATTGGGGAAAGAGCTCGACCGTCAGCCCCCCCTGCGGCGTTAAGCCTGACGAGCCCAAGGCAAAGAGGGCTCGTGTCGACCGGGGTCCGTATCGTTGCACGTTTGCAATGGCAAATGTGTTTCAAGAGTTCATTCTTAGGGGGTCGTTGCCGGTGCAAGAAGCAGGTTTCAGGCAGCAGTTTGACGTTCGGGATCCAAGTTTTTGTTCGACAACTCTGTCCAGGTTTGTTAATGGGGGTGGGAAATGGCAGATGAAGAGGTCTGTCCCCGCTCAGAAGGCAAAGGCTGAGGTGGAAGAGATGCTCAGCAAGGGCAATCCAACGCAGTGGCTCCTGCCACCAGAAAAGGTCGTCCCCTATCTCCCTCTCGCTCTGGTCGACTCGGACCAGTGCACCCCCCCTTTCACCTTCTGTCGGCCAGACTCTCAGGGCCGACTCAGCAGTTTTGAAGCCTTCTGGGTCCCGGACGTCAGTGAGAAGCAGCTTGCAGGGGGTAGGAACTTTCGGCAAGTGGAGCGGGAAACCGAAAAGGGGGAAACCACCCATTAGTGGTCTATCTCCCTGATGAGACCGCCATTGGGTTGGCGGGTCAGTGGGGGGGCTCACGCGAGGGTTCCGGTAACCCTAATTGGCCCCTCTGCGGTTCCGAGAACCCGAAGAGGAAGCGCTACAGGTTTTTCTAGTGCTTGCATTGTGAAGTGGTTTGGGCAGTCAGATGATGGCGTGTGTAATGGCAGAACACATCGCCGGACCAAGACTGAGATCTGAACCTACGCATTTCAGGCTCTGCGATTTTCCTCTACAGTGGGGGGGGTCAGCAGACTGCTGTTTGCTTGGCAGATTTTACCCTTGACACCGGTTCCCGGACCCAGATATAATATTGAAAGACCAGGCTCCATTGCATTCTGTTCCTTTCTCTAGCTACCACCTGCGCGGTGAATTCTGTTTGACCTCCTACTTTTGAGAGCCTCATACGCGCATGTCTAGCCCTTTGACTTTCTCTTTGGCGCTATTGGGGTGTTTGTTCATTTTTTGGAGCCAAAGGGCACCCTATTTGGTCTAATTTGACCTGATCTGGACCGGATCCCATTGCGTACTTTCCTTCTGGTTTCACCAGGTGGGACAGATTGCAGGTACGCGTACTGGTTCCTGTTACGGCAGGTGTTGTTACAACACGCTATTTTTTAGGTTCAAGAGTATGATTCAGATCTACCCAGGTATTTGAAAATGTAACAGGGCCTTTACGGCACCCCATTTCGTCTAATTTGAATGGTTTGACCGGACCGAACCCTTTTTGTTTGTCTAACCTTGTGAGTAATGGCTGATACAGGCTACAAAGACACCACAGCTGCAGTGCGTTTGCGTTGTTTGCTTCTTAGTTGCGTGGGTGCGGTTAAGGGAACTCGAATTTTGAACCCAAATGGGTTCAAGAGAATTATACAGACCCAACCCACGTCGTAAGTGGGCGTGAACCTTGTTCCTGACCTTAAAAACAGGTCAAAAGGGACCTGGGAAACGGCGCTGGCCAGTTAGTGCTGGTAAGGCAGCTACCGAGGCTAGGGGAGGGTACTTGACGCCACAGACTTGCCGATCCTGTGTGGTCACACCCCGGGAACCTCGAGTGCCAGAATAACCCCCTACAGGGGGGCGATAACCAAGCTACGGCACCCTCTGGGCCGAATCCCAGCAAGCGAGTTTTGTTTCCAGGTTACCGGCCAGTTTTTATGGTTTCCCCACGTGCTTATAAGTGTCAGTTAGCGTTGTCGTCATTAGCCTGATTCTGACTCCCCATATGTTTCTCCCGTTTAACCCAAGTGTGCACAAATGCTAGTGGATCCTTGAAAATCATGTACTGGGTTTGCACATTTTACTTGCTCAATCCTTCTGCTATTGATTTGTTTCGTTCCCTTGCGTGTCTTGTGTGGGCCTTTGGATAATACATGATTGAATCACCAATTGAGTTGATGCTCGTGGTACATCAGACGCCCCAGTGTTCCCCCCTTTTACCCCTGTATCTCCCCCCCACGCTCCCCCCCCCAGGCCCTCCCAGACCTCCCCTCTGACCCCCCCAAGCCCCCCCACCCCTCTCTCCCCTACGCCCCTCTGGCCTCCTCCGCCATCCTCCTCTCCCGGCCCCACCCTTACCCCCCCCCAACCTCCCTGTATCCTCCACAATCCCCCCCGGTACCCTCCTCCAACCCCGGCCCCCCCCCCATTCCCCCTCCAACCCCTCAAGCCTGCCAAACCTTCCCCCTCCCCTCCCCCCCCTCCCCCCCAGCTCAGCCCTCACCTCCCCCTCCGCCCCCCTGATCTCTGCGCATCCTTCAAGGATGGGGAGGGCAACGTCTTGCCATACATGAGTGAGACGGTAGCCTATCAAGTTCGTGCATCAGAGGCCCCCCGTTAATCAAAAGTAAGGGGGTAGCCTATCAAGTTCGTTCATTAGAGCACCCCGGTAAATCAATAGTCAGAGGGTAGCCTATCAAGTTCGTGCATCACAGGCCGCTGGTAAATCAATAGTCCGAGGGTAGCCTATCAAAGTTCGTTCATCAGAGGCCCTTGGTAAATCAATAGTCAGGGGGTAGCCTATCAAGTTCGTGCATCAGAGGCCCTGGTAAATCAATAGTCAGGGGGTAGCATATCAAGTTCATGCATCAGAGGCCCCTGATAAATCAATAGTCAGGGGGTAGCCTATCAAGTTTGTGCATCAGAGGCCCCTGATGAATCAATAGTCAGGGGGTAGCCTATCAAGTTCGTGCATCAGAGGCCTCCGGTAAATCAATAGTCAGGGGGTAGCCTATCAGGTTCGTGCATCAGAGGCCCTTGTTAAATCAATAGTGAGGGGGTAGCCTATCAATTTCGTGCATCAGAGGCCCTTGTTGACTTAATAATGAGTAGGTAGCCTATCAAGTTCGCGCATCAGAGGCCCCCGGTAAATCAAAAATCAGGGGGTAGCCTATCAAGTTCGTGCATTAGAGGCCCCTGGTAAATGAATAGTTAGGGGGTAGCCTATCAAGTTCGTGCATCAGAGTCCCTAGGTGAACTAATAGTCAGGATGTGGCCTATCAAGTTCGTGCATCAGAGGTTCACGGTAAATCAACAGTCAGGGGGTAGCCTATCAGGTTCGTGCATCAGAGGCCCCTGGTAAGTCAATAGTCAGGGGGTAGCCTATCAAGGTTTGAGGTTTGAGGTTTGTGTTTGCGGGTACTAGACGCCTTTCGGCCCCGGGGGGCCACGTGGTCGGGCCAGGTGATATCCTCCCCACCAGGTCCTAGTGGGGGGCCCTCCTAGACGCACCTCCTGCCTGGTGGCGGAGTCCCCCGGGTTCACAGGGCTCGGAGCCCCGTCCTTCCCCGGCTTCCCCGTTTCGCCACTCCCCGGTCAGTGCATGTATTCGCAGCCGTGGCTGCGGGCGCTTACCCACTGCGTCGCCGCCCTAATGCGTGGTCGCCCGGAGCGCCGGCGCCGCCGGGCCCGTGCTACTGGCTTGTCGCCAGTGGGACCCCCTTGGGCTGGCGCGGAGGCTGCCTAGCCTAGGGGTTGCGGCGTGGCGCTGTGCGCCACTACTGCCTTGGCGGGTCTAGTGCCCCGTCTGTGTGTGCGCGGCGCTCGCGGCCGGTTCGGGGGGTTCGGGCCGGTACCTGGTGTTGTGTCTCTCTCGTTTCCCCCTTCCCGCCCCGCGTGTTCCGCGCTGCGTGTGGCCGGCCGTCCCGTCCGGGTGTCCCTTACCCTCGCTCGCTGGTACGCCATTCCACGCGGTCTGTGTGTTCCGCGAGCTCGGTCCGGTTGCCCTTCTGGTAGTCCCCGCGTGCCCGTTTCGTGTGTGTGCGCTCGCGCTCCCGCGGCGTCCGCTCCCCCCCCTCCTGGGTGATGTGGCGTGCGCACCTCGCGCGGTCCCGGCACTGGGCGCTGGTAGGGCCGTTCCACGTCGTCCGTGCCCCTCTGCGTGTCCTGCCCCGGTCCCTTGCTCCGTCTGGCGTGCTTGGGGGGGGGCGGTCCGGTCCCGGTTCCCCCCTACTTGGCTTGGGGTTGCGGGGGTGGTGGTAGGGCGCCCCCCAGGGGGGGTGCCTTCTACTACTGCAAGGGGCGTCTGGTGGGTCCGGTTCGGACCCCCGTGGCCATCTTGGGGTCACTTGGGGTGTATTTATGTGCCGACAAGCCGCCATTGGCTGATATCATACTCTCCCATCCATCTGACCTAACCCGATGTGATAGTGTGATAGGTTTGCCCATTTCGACTATGAGCGGCCATATTCAGTACCGAGGCGCCGCCAGCGGAGATTTATATATCAGAATATCAGGAATCAACAGGGTTTTATTATCATAATGTTTCCGTAATTTTTCAGCCTTTCGTTCTGATGGTCAAGGTATCGGCGACTGTCAGTTGGCTCGCGATTTTGCGTTAACCGATTGGTTAACTGTTATTTCCAGATATTTTGGCGGAAACTCCGATGAAGGGTCAGATTTCATCAGTAAAGGGTTCGTTGCTTCCGCAATTTTCTAAATATGCACTCGAAATTTTAATCTGAATTTTTCGCGATGTCGAAATCAGATTTTCGACTTCGACATCGCCGCACTTGATTTGGTCTCCTTCGAGTGGTCATGCTCTTTTCCCTATGCCCGAATCAGGTTTCCCTTGTACTTGCCACCCATTTGACTTGGAGATATAAGGGAAACAAAAGTGAATCGTGGGACCAATTTGAAGGGCCATATCTCCGCGCGAGTGTGAGGAAAGAGAATAAGGAAGGTTGGGTTGCAAGCGCCTTAGTCTCAACTTAATTTAGGAAGCATCAAACGCCTTTGGTGTGTACACATGCCCGGTGTAGCAAGGGATAATGGTCAAGAGGGTATAAATTGATATATAACTCTTGGACCGTGCAACCGAATATTTTAATGCGACTTTCGAGTGTACCGCATGAGTGTTGGGGTTGCATAGATACTTTCCTTGGGTTCCCACGTATTTTTAACGTGAAGTTATGTCCATGGAGGGGCATGGCATACCATGGAGGGAGCCACTTTTGAGGGTATGTGTTATATGCATGGTATGGGCTTCGATATGCTCACGCCCATGTTATATATCTTCGTGTGGCCGAAGAGATGGGGAGCCACACGTGACAAGGGCTTTGCCCATGTCCCATTTGTGGGATTCAAAGCGCTAGACTAAGTCTACCGCGTATGTATTGCTCATGGTATGTTTGGCAAAGAGATCCATGAGTGCACTCCCATTTTCATGGGGCATGTAGATATGGGTGGCGAAGGTATCTCCATGCGCCCGATCGGGGATCCAAGTAGGGGAATAGTTCGTAAATGGTTCCAATCATTTGTGTATTGAACCATGAGCGGATATCATGGGTGAGCATAGAGATATACTATCATGACAACTTTGTATTTGGACATATTTTCATGTTTTTGACCTCATTTTATGCTCATTTTTGTGTTTTATGTGCTCAACTGGTCGGCTAACAGTAAAGTGCCTAGAGATCCGGGAACTATGGTATGTTGCTTATATGTTGGCATTTGCTTCGGTGTTGTACCTCACCATATGCCGGATCACGTGGTCACTTTGGCTTGGCACACGAGGCCTCACAAAATTAGGTCTCAAACTCATGAGCTGACTTGTGAAGCATGCCATGTACATAACCGGAGAGGTTTCGGAGCCAATGATGGGATACTCTTGGGCATGGACCTGTGGTCTATATCACCCTGGTATACTACTTTCCGGTTTGACACATGCATGGAGCATTTGGATATTTGCTGTATGCATTTTTGAGTATATAATTGACTTTTGGGCATAATGGTGTGATTTGCCTGATTTTGCCATGTTGTGAGGTCATCATCATGGGGCAGTTCTCCAAGCCCATTCGACTCCAAGTCCAACCAAGGTTATGTCAGGGTAGGGCATAGTCCTGAGTGCCACTCTAGGCCATGACACGCCACCTCCCCTATGGGGCTAGGATTTAGAGGCTTGGGAGTGAACATATTTTTGGGGTTTGTGTAGTGACTTGTGACACATGGCATTCGGCCATCTCATTTGACCGGGTTCAGGGCAATATGTTGGTGAGTCAAAGGAAGGTCTTGAGTCCAGGGAATGAGGGGTTTATGGCTGTGAATGTGTATGTTTACCTCTTTCCCCAACTTTGCTTTATTTGTGTTCATATGCCAATTTCAGGGCTTTCTTCCTTGGTGCAATTCATGTACATGCCCGCCATCGTGAGACCATCGATGTGCTGAACGAAAGCCCGCCATTTGGATTGGATTGTGGATTGGGTTATTGCTGTATTTGTGGGATCTGGTTGCTGTTCAGGGTTGAAGGAGGATTTTACTTTCTATATTTTTGGATTTTGGACCCTGGATTTTGAGGAATGCAAGCATTGATCAGGAGCAAGTCAGCAGGGATTACAGGCGGAAGGGGCACAGCGGGGGCCGGTCCCGGTAGGGACCTTCTTTATGGTAGCAGAGGCTTACCTGCTGCCCCTACCTACCGCCGACCCGGGGACTTGGGCCCTTATGAGCCCTGCCCAAGTACGCCCCGGGTGCGTATTGTGGACTCGGTGGAGAGCACGCCGGAGATTGGAGCCATAGAAGAACCGAGACGTTCAAGAGCATGGCGAACTCCGGAAGTTGAAGCCCGAAGAGAAGTACGACATTCGGGAAGAGGAGGACGTGACATGGAGGACCTGGTCTCCATGTGTGAGCGTCGCTGCCGAAAGGCATGCAACCTCCGCTCCGCCGCGGAGGACTCTGATGAGGCCTGCCATTCAGGCAGCAGTGGAGGACGGGCCCGGCGCTACCGGAAGCGCGGGTCACCCAAGTCCGCGGCAAGGGACGCCGGGGCTATGGATACGGACCCCAGCCCAGTCAGGCTGTGGGAATCCGAGGGGCACTCCGAGGGCTATCGGACAGCCTAAGAGCCACCTTTGGAGTCGGAGATGTCCGCGCCGATCGCCAGGGCGCATACGGCCCCCGAGCCCGCCCTGAAGCACAGCGCCGAGGGCTTGGAGAGGCCAGCCAGGGCCCGGACGGCACCTGTGCCCCAGCACACGGGACCAGAGACGGACGCCATAGGCGATACGCCCATGGGCGATGAGTCTGAGGTGCCGGGAACCGCGGGATGCGCTGAATCCGGCGGAAAACACGCTGCGTGCCACTGCGAGCACGTGTCCTTCCTCATGGGCAAGTACCCGAAGATGGGGATGGACACCATCGTGCATCGCCTTGACCGCCTGGACAACGCCAAGGACGGTCTAGAGGAGGACGTCGCGGGGATCCTGGACGACCAGTCGGCCGCGGAGAAAGACATGGAGGAGCTGCGAGCGGAACGGGACCGGTACCGGGAGAATCTGGAGCTGGCCCTGGAGAAGCAGCAGCGAGTGGTGGACAGCCTCCTCCACCTAGTGGAGGACATGTCGGGACGCCTGAAAAGGCTAGAGGAGCTACAGCCCCTCGCCTCGGGTCCGGAGCTCCCGGCAAAGCCGGCCGCGGCAGAGCTGGTGGAGCGGGTTAAGACCCTCAGGAGCGCCATGGATAAACCCATGGGCGGCCCTGCAGAGGCACCCTACGCGCCTCCGCGTGTTGACCCGGGTGCGCTGCCTTTTGTTCCCATGTTCAGCGAATCCACAATGCTCGGGGAACATACGGCACCGGCTGGGTCCATGCGGGAAGGGCACGTAACCACGGACCCGAGGAGCCTGACGGTACAGATGTCCCATGCCGCCCAGGGTGTACCGATCACGACGAATATGGTAGTTTATGCGGAAGAGGAGATCCAGAGCCAGACCATGCAGGGGCGAACCATGGGAAGCGCCGACGGACATGGTCGAGGTCATCCGAGCGGAAACCTGTGGGCGAAGGATCCCAACACGGGGATATGGACGGCCGATGGAGCAAGTCCTTCCCGCATTCCAAACCCCATGGGTTCAGGCCCAACTGGACCGCACTCCATGGAGGAGAGGGATGTACGGGGAGTGTACTCACACCCCCCGGCCACAGGTAGTATCCGTCTCGGTGGAGTGGTGGCTGGGGACGTCGGAGACGCCATCAGGATTGACGACCTCAGGGGAATCAAAATCCCCTACTACGATGGCAACCCCTCAAACCTGGATGACTTCATCCTGGATAGGGAGGACTTTGCCGAGGAGGTCGTCGGCGAGATGCGGGGAGCGCCGCGGGATAAGTGGGTATGCCGGACATTCCCACACCGGCTGGCGCAGGACCTGAAGGAGGAGCTGCGGGATCAGATCCGGGAAGGACTGATCAGGACGGAGCAGGCCTGCCTCCAGTGGTTGGAGGATGAGGAGCGGGTGGACGCTCCGAACCAGAAGCTGGAGGACTTGTGGTCCATCCCGCTGCCGCTGGACCGCGGTGAGTTGCGGGTCCGGGAGTGGAACCGGTATCTGCGGAAGTAACGCAGATGCCTCAAGCTGGTGGAGGACTGGAACGAGGCCAGTGAGATCCGCCACTTGCTGAAGGACGTCCTCCCCGGCAACTGGAAGAGGAGAGTGGAGGACGAGGAGAAGAAGCAGGCCAAGAAGCGGGTGGCGGTGAGGATCATGGCGGCGGAGGATACCCATGCGGGTATCATGGAGTTCTTCAGGAGGAACCTGGGCGAACCCAACCGGATGTTGGGACTGAAGAACGCCGTGTACGTGGAGGTATTTGGAGACTCCATGGGGCAAAGGTTGCTGCGCCTCAACAACGTGGAGTGGAGGCGCGGGGAGCCGCTGAGGATGCAGGTCATCTTCGCCCGCATGAGCCTGGACAAGATCGTGAAGTATATCACGGTGGAGTTGAAGCTCAATGCGAAGAACGAGGCCCACGTGTAGGATCGACATGGTCATGGACAACCAGGCCACCGAGAAGACCGCCATCATCGGGAGATCCAGGAGGACACGGCCAACTCCGCGGAGGATGGTAGTGGAAGTGGCCAAGACCACTGGTCCCGGGAGGATCACGAGGAGGCCCATTTCTTCGCGTTTCCGGCGCACAACGTGAAGAACAATGGGCAGGATCGGTCCAGATGGAGCCGGGTGGGACCAAGGGGCAAAGAGCCAAGGAGGATCGGGAACCCACCGCTCTCGTTCCGGGAGTACAGGTCTCAGCACGACGGGTGCTGGGTCTGTTATGGCAAGGGAAACAACCACGCACACGACCACCGTCAGTGCAAGGTGTATGAGGCGGACAAGAAGGCCTACTTCGCCGCCCACCCCGAGTAGAAGCCCAAGGAGCAGCGGATTTCCGATTGGAAGGCGAAGGGCGGAGACGGGGGAAAAGGCCAAGGCAAAGGCCAAGGAAAAGGCGGAGGAAGAGGCTATGGTGGTGGACCTGGCCAAGACCGACGAGTGAGGTCGATCGAGGAGGTTGCTGAGGACATGTTGAGGACGTTGGAGGAACTCAAAGCCCAGCAACGTGGTGGACAAAGTCCTGGCGGATCGCAGCCGGAAGGGGCTGCGGGAAGCCAAGTCTAGAGGAGCCCCCACGGGAGTGGGACCTCGGAGGTCTCTCCCCCGAAAATCAGTGGAATCCCAGAGAAAGCGAAGGCACATCGGGTGCCGAAGAAGGCTCCAGAAGAGCCAAAACCACTGAGTTTCGCCACTCCCAACCCCTGGAGCGCCCTGCCAAGGGAAGTACATCTGGGTATTGGACATGGCAAGAAGGAAGGAGCGACCACGGAGAGCCCCGTGGACGGGCAGGACCAACCCAAGATCTACACCATCCGTGACCATACCCTTGAAGTCCTGATGCACCCGGACGTGCTAGAGTTGCATGCCGTGAGAGTCGTCCATACACCTCATGGCGACGAGCGGCAGTTGCACTTGAAAGTGCGAGTACGGTGCGGACGAGAGGAGAAGGTGGTGGATGTGTTGGTGGATACGGGTGCCCAGGTGAGCCTGGTCCGGAGAGGGTTGTTCAAGGAGGAACTCCTACAGCCCAGCCGGAGACCGGTCCGCCTGACAGAGAGATCATGGGTGGGGGCACCCATGAGGCCACTATCAGTATGGAATTCTGGGAACATGAGCGCTTGAACCGCCCTGATCTGGCGAAGAGAAGCACTCTATCCGGGAACTTCTATGTCGCCGACATTACCGATTGGGATATGATCATGGGGTATGACTTCATGGTGGCAAATGCCATTGGAGCCCTTCCCCATCGTGCAACGCTGGTCCGGGAGGATGATGAATGCCTAACATGGCTGTCCACGGACTATGCATGCGGATCATCCCAATGGAATGCTGAGGAAGAGGATCGGATCGTCCAAGCGGTGCAAGCTGTGGGTGCCAAGTCCAGAGGAGACCGTGGAGTTCACCTCACGGAGTATGGAATGGCGCCGCAGGTGTATGCCAGGATGATCCAGACGCTGGGAGCCGAAGCGCCCGAGACGGACGTCTTCGCTTCCCGGGATGCCCCACTTTTGCGGAAGTGTAGGAGGCATTGGCATCGAGGAGACTCAGCCTGGCATAGGCATTGGGGTTTGAAGGAGTGGGGGCCCATGTATTGGCATGGCTCCCTGGACAATACCAGACGTACGGTGGAGAAGATCGTCGCGGATAGGGCGAAGGGGATCCTGGTCATAACCGGCATAGGATCCAGCCCATGTCCGCTGGAAGGTCTCAAGTCGACGCTGGACTCCATCACCCTCAACGAGATGTCATTCGGGCCAGAGGAGGAGTTGTTCATCGACGCCAAGGGGGTATCAATGCCCTCCCCGGGTCAAGCGTGGGGTACCAAGGCTTTCCTGGTGGATGGGGCGCAAGCCCAGCCCACGGGTGATGAAGCATTCGTCGGTAGGGTGGAGGCGGTGCCCATGAAGGTCATGTTTGAGCCCAAGGAGGGGACGGATCAGCCAATTGATGGCATTGACGTCCTGTCCCACGCCGAGATCGACGACGTCGTCAACTACATGCGGATGGGGATGCATGACCGTGTGGCAGCCAAGAAGAGGCGAGCCATGGTCACATCTCCGCATTGGTGGGATGACAAAAGGTTGATAACCGGCAAGTACGAGAAGGACGAGTTCGTGGCGAGGGTCATGGATCACATCGCGGACCAATATGATGGTCCGGTTGGGTCTGACCCACCAACATGGGATTTTCCGAGAATGGGTGCCGATAGCGACAGTCACCAGCCCGAGGCCGCAAATTTCCGAAGATTATCGGTGGGAAGAGCTCCCCACGACGATGAAGACGGCATATCGGACGAGGAGAAGTCAGAATCGGACCCAGAAGAGGCCTATACCGCAGTGCGGTCGGTTGTGTCTATACCGAAGCAAGCGGCTGAAGAGGCCCAGGAGAACCCGAAGGTCGCCGAGCTGAAGGAGAGGCTGATCAAGGCCTATCCGCGGCTATTCAGTGGCGTCGCCAACAAGAACCCTCCAGATCGCGGGAGGTTTGGTACAGCGAAGATCAAGCTGAAGCCGAACCCGAAGATCTATCGTCATCGGGAGTACCAACTTCAGGGCGATCGGGCCGAGGCCATGAAGAAGCTGTTGGCCGAGTTCATTGAGCGGGGATGGATCGAACCCTCCGACAGTGAGTGGGCCAGCCCAGCCTTCATCGTGCCCAAGAAGGAGAAGGGCGAGTGGAGGTTGGTGGTTGATTACAGAGGTTTGAACGAGCAGACCGAGCACGACTCGTACTCGCTTCCGCTGATCGACTCCATCCTCCAAAAACAACAGAAAAAGCGGATTTTCACGGTGTTAGACCTGAAACACGGTTATCACCAGATGCCGCTACACCCGGACTTCAGGCCCTGCACAGCGATGTCGACGCCGCTGGGGCCCATGCAGTGGAAAGTGGTGCCTATGGGCGCCAAGAATGGCAACGCCGCTTTCCAGCGCATGATGGAGGACCTACTCGGTCCTGTCCGGGACTGTGCCGATCCCTTCGTGGATGACATCATCATCGGGTCCGGCACGGAGAACATGACTGAGAACGAGCTCATCGACGCGCATGAGAAGGATCTGCGCCGAGTGCTCAGCGAGTTGGACAAGCACAACATGGTGTGCAAGCCCACCAAAGCCTCACTCTTCGTGAAGGAAGTCGAGTTCGCGGGTCACGTGGTTGGTCACGGGCAACGCCGTCCGATGCCTGGGAAGCTGGCGTCCCTGCACCACTGGGAGAAGCCCCAGACCATCAGCGAACTCCGGTCCTTCATGGGGTTCTGCAACTACTATTCGGGCTATGTCCGGATGTATGCAGAACTGTCGGGGTCGCTGCACAAGATGCTGCAAGTGGGCAAGTTCGATGGCCGGAAGGGGAGCAAGAAGAAGCTTGCTTGGAACCCTGAGGCCGAAGATGCGTTCAGCCGCCTGAAGGAGCGACTCCTGGGGCAACTGGGGCTATTCCTGGTGGACCCGGACAAGGAATTTGTGCTACGGACGGACGCCTCGGACTATGCTGTGGGGGCAGTCCTCCAGCAGATCCGAGACGACGGGTCACATGTACCCGTGGCGTTCTGGAGCCGGATCCTGGCCGTGGGCCAACGCCGCACCTGGACCGCGAGGGAGAAGGAGACGTACGCCATTGTTTGTGCGCTCAGGAAGTGGTCTGGCCACATCGGATTGCAACCGGTAGTGGTTTGCACGGACCATCAGTCCTTGCAGAGCTGGCACAAGGAGCACGGCGACACCCCCTCGGGACCGGCGGCAAGGAGGGCCCGGTGGCACGAGACGTTCGCCAAGTTCGACCTCAGCGTCGTATACGTCCCGGGGAAGGACAACACTGTGGCAGATTGCCTCAGTCCGTGGGCCTACCCCGCGGGCAAGGCTTGGATGGCTATATGCAGCCATGGAGACGCCGAGGAGACCGAGGAGGCCAAGCGCATCATCGAGATGGAGAAGGCCATGGAGCAAGAGGGGGTCCAGTGCTTTCTGGTGATGGCAAACCGTACGGACCTGGCCAAGTTCCGGGGTGCCCGCGTCTAAGCTATTCGAGAGGAAACCCTCGAGCAATGGATGGTGGCCCCTGTAGAGCTAGTCAGGTCGGTGCTCACAGAGGACTGGTCGGATGACTACGCGGCATCCGAGCACTGGAGCAAGTACTGGAATGCCGTGAGCGCCCCGTCGGACGACGAATGGCCCGAGGGCTTGACCGAGGATGGGGACAAGTTGTTCCTCAAGGACAAGCTGCTGGTGCCCGAGAACCGAGTGGAGGAGCTAATTGACCATTGGCACAACGCCCAGCTCATGGACCCTGGTCGAGACAAGATGCAGCAGGACCTGGAGTGGCGTTTCAAGTTCCCTCCTGGGTACTACGCCATCCTGGATAGGTACTGCAGCGACTGTGCCGTGTGTCGGGCCACGAAGAGCCCCAACCACTCCACAGCGGGCAACCCGGTGTATACGGCTATACCGGAGGCCCCTATGCGGTCCGTGGCCATGGATGTGTTCGCCATGCCTGAGGTCACCGTGGAGGGAGAGACCTACGACTGTGTCATCCTGGCGGTGGACAGGCACAGCGGGTATATCGTGGCAGTCCCGGGCAAGAAGTCCAAGAAGAAGGACAAGAAGGACAAGCATGGAGTGGGGCTGCAGGCTAAGACCGTCGCTAATGCCATGATCAGGCATTGGCTGACGATTTTCGATGTCCCAGCTGTCATCTGCAGCGATCGGGGCAGTCAATTCGTGGGGACGTGGTTCAAGACGATGTGCAAGCACATGGGTATTCGGCACGCCAAGACCGTGGCGTACCACAGCCGGTCGAATGGCCGAGCTGAGGTGGCCGGGCGGCAGATGTTCGAGAAGTTCCGCCAGCTGCACATCGACGAACCGGGCCGGAATCGGTACAATTCGCTGTGCCGAGTACTCCAGGCGTACCATGACCTTCCGGGACCCACTGGACTGTCGCCCCATCGCATCCTGTTCCTACGGGATCGAGTGTCACGCACTCTCCCGTGGTTGAACCATTGCAAAGTGGCCCGGGATGCGAACGCCATGATGGCTGAGGCGGACGACACGTCGGCCAAGGTATGCAAGGCACTTCAGGACGAGCATGACAAGAGGGCCAAGTACTTCAAGCAGGGAAAGGTCCAGAAGTATGCTCTCCAAGACACCGTGTGGGTGGAGCGGCACCACAAGGATGTCCTGTCCAGGCATCGGCAGGCGTCTTGGTATGTGCCGGGGGTGATCGTGCGGAAGGTCGGACAGGATGTGTATGCGGTTCTGACGCGTTCCCGTGGGGGGCCGGCCACGGGACGCTGCGGTGGACACACGCAAGTGAGCAGGCAGGCAAAGCACTACGCTCACAAGGGCATCAATGCGTTGTCATGTGACAAAGCGTTTCAGAATCCTTGCCACTCTGCAAAGAGGGAACGAAAGTATGTACAGCAACACATCAGGATATGTACACATGGGGTTAAGACTGGACTGGGGTAAGGGCATCAAGGGACAATAGACACTCAGTCCCGACTCATATCCCAATCCCAGGTCCGACCCTCTCAGTGGCTGATGGGGGCGGGGGCTCAAACACAACCCATGCCCTGCTCAGTCCGGACCCTGAAACCCTGCCAATGGGAGAGGTGTCCCGCCCAGCCACAGGCGAGTTCCCGGGAGCCAAGGGGCTCCAAGGCCAACCGACAGTGGCTCCCTATGCTCCCTTAACGGCAGGTCCGAACTCCTCTCTGAGCCAGAGATATGGCCCCGCCATTATCACCCAGGAGTTGGTAGCTGAAAATGGGCTGCTTCAGCCCAAACTGAAATTGGCTTGAAAAACTCCAAAATTGACCCCTCGTCCGGACCCGCCAGAGGTAGGGACGAGGCAACTGACCCTATGCCCTTCGAGTACGAACTCCCTGGAGCCCTCACCCAACCTGGTTCCCTCTGAGGTCCCGGCATCAGGGCAACACGGATGAGTCAAGTGGGGTCATGATGCCAAAATCACCAAAATTGGCGTCATTCCCACGCGCGGCCCGCTCGGCCAAGGTGAGGCCAATGGCTCACAGGGTAGGAGGCAGGACCTAGGACTTATATCTGAGTGTACAACTTGGATTTAGGTCCGGGCTCCCTATGGGCTTAGAGAGATGGGGCCGCCAATTGACCATACGGAAGGGGGAAATTGGGGTCCCAAAATTGGGTCATTTTGGCTGCTTGAAATGAGCCAAAATTCAGTGTGCTCCCAATAGTATATCTCCACGCCGGCTTGGAGATCGGATCCGGCATTCCATACGTGATCCACCGGGAGTCCAACGGAGACTCCCATGCCCTTGGCTCTCAAAGATCTCCATGCCACTCGGCGTGGTGACGATCCCAATTGGGTCCACAAATGCAAAAATGGCAAAATTGCCCATACTCAATTTGGCCTAGCGCCTTAACGAAGGCGGCTCCGCTTCGCCAACGTGGTGTGTGGACCATGGGGACCATTACCCATAACACCCATGTCATATATGGTCCATTGGTCCATGCGTCCGGCGTGCACGAAGGTTAGAACATGGGGCACGGCGGGCAGCGAAAGTGGAAAAATGCTCAAAATGGCCAAAATTGCGCACACTCATGGTTGGGGCAAATGAGGCACATGCCCGACTCGGACCGGAGTGTGCCATAGGATTGGTATCAAGTCATATATGTCCAACATATCTTTGGGGCGTCGCCCAACTCCTCCGGTATTGGGAATGGCAGGGTCGCCAAGTGAGCCCATGATTTGGGATAGTCCCAAATCGCCAACATGGCGGCCACGGTATGCCAAGCCTAAGAGGAGTTATTCGCCGGGTCCAAGATATGTTGGCTACCGAAGTATGTACCCTCATATCATACTTGGGTCATGATGTCAATTGAGCGCGACGTTGAGATACACGGTCGCCACTTGACATCATGACGAGCCAAAAATGGCAAAATTGACACAATGACACACAAAAGTGCCTTGAAAGGCCTACAATTATATTATAATATCTCCGGCTTGGATCGTGCAATCACTTAATCCTTCTACACACAATGACTTGACACCATTGACCTTCGATCCCACATATGTGCTCCACTTGGGGCGCCTTGAAAGGTTACGAGCGCTGCTTCCCAAGTGGGCACATGAAAATATGGAAAATTGTAAAACACACACCTTGCTCCCAACGCATCGCTTCGGGATCACCACACAAGCTTCCCTTCACGAAGGTTAGGCTTGCAATTGACCGTAGGGAGTACGGAGAAGGGGCTTGTACAATATGAGGTCCATTGGCGGGCTCGTCTTGGAGCAATGGACCCGCCAAATGGGCACGCAACACAACACATGCCACATACCATATATTGCCCAAAAATGTAGCTCCCACCACCATATGTCATGCCCCTCCAAGGGCATAACTTTGGGTCAATCGCTCATAGGAACTCAAGGAGAGTTCCTATGCAACACCAACACTTGCGCGCTACACTCGAAAGTTATCTTAACGCACGCAACATCATGGCCAAAGAGTTATAACGCGAACTCTACCCTCTTGACCATGATCCATTACACTAGCGCGCATGTGTGGAAACGCAAGGCATATAAAGCTTCCTAAATTACGTCGGGAGTATTGTGAATACATCCCACGTTTCCTTATCGTCAATACTCGCATGCAACACGAGATATGACCTTCACAAGTGGCCTCACGAATCAACTTTGTTTTGCCCATATCTTTAAGACAAATGGAGGGCAGGATAAAAGGGAAGTTGATTCGTGCATACGGAAGCACGTAGGTCCACTCGAAAGAGGTCAAATCAAGTGCGGCGATGTCGAAGTCGAAAATCCGATTTCGACATCCTGAAAAATTCGGATTAAGGTTGCGAGTATTAATTATGAAAATTGCGGAAGCATCCATGCAGTTCCTGGCGACTTTGGAGCCTTCGTCGCGGATAACGTTAAAATTTCCATTATAAACAGTTAAACTGGCGGTTACGGTAAAGTCGCGAACCAACCGCCAGCAGTCAAAACAGTGAGTATCGGAACGGAAGCATAAAAATTGACGGAAACAATATGAAAATAAAACCCTGTTGATTCCTGATATTCTGATACACAAATCTCCGCTGGCGGTGCATCGGTTGCCGATGCGGGGCTTCACGGCACGGAACACGCCGTGCATGGGGTTAGTGGACCGGAGACCGGTTGTATGCCGTAACCTGGCCATGGGGTTCTGGGTACCGCTTCACCCCCCTCCTTAGAGCAAACCCTGGGGGGGCTCGATAACACCCACGCATGGCAGCGGGTACCCAGGACCACTTCCTGAAGGGGGGGGGGGTGTCACATCCTCACTTCAGTAAGTCACAGTAAAATAGGTATCCCACAGTGGGATAGGTATGCTGCTGTAACAGCTCGTAGCACATGTATAGTATCAAGTATCAAGTCCCGGGTCCTGGCGGCGATTGTTCGGCATCCAAAGGACCCGTTAACCCATACCAGGCGCACCGGGTGCCGGCTGCTACGGTCACCACCACAGTGGCAGTGGCATACACGGCCAACATAGGCGTCACACGACGGCCGAGGTGGCCCCACAAGTCGAGAGCGACCACAAAGATCCCTCAGGCTACCCCAAGCTTCCCAAGGCCCGCCGACTGGGGAGAGTCCCCACGGGTCCTTCCTCGGGCGCACCATGTCCATATCCATACGACGCGAGTCCAGAGTGCCATAGTCGAACTCCTTACGAACCCCAAATCGTAAGGGAACTCCTCCTGAAGGGATCGGGCATCAAGGCCGTCTTTTCCCTCGCCCTACTACCACGAAGCGTGGCCATACATGAGGGAGTCCTCATGCAGTGTGGGCGGAGGCGTCGACTCCTCAAACCACCAGTTTCCCAGGCAGACTGACCGAGGTCAGGAGCACCGGAGGCCGCCATCCGAATGCAAGTGCGTCTGCAAATCGGTAGGCTCACACTGGGACTGACAGTGGCGGACCGCTGGGAGTGTAGTCAGGCAACTGGGCTTCCCGCCTGGCGCCATCAGGATCTCCACACATCACAGCGAATAGGGCAACACGGTATCACGGGCACTCAACCAGCAGAATCTGTAATCAAGTACTGGTCCAGGCTGGACCAGTACTGTAAGGATATGTACACGGCGACTCAAGGCGCCTCTGTATCCCGATTCGTGGTGAAAAACAGTCCATCCCTCAGCGATGGGCTGATGACACTTGACATACAGATGCACATATCCTGGAGGGCAGAAAAACAAGCAACAACTTGGGTAAATAGGCGTGTAAACACACTCAGAACAGAGTGCCAAACCACGCCACGGTCAGGATGAGGCAAATGCAGGAGGATGGACAGGATAACGCCTGAGTCCAGGCATATATAGTCTCGAGACACACGTCGACTGGTCTGGATTCCGCAAATGCCATGGAACCAGACCACACACCAGAAAAATCGCAATGCCGATGACAGCGGCATCCGTTGCGCAACGTCGTATGGGCTTCAAGGCCCCAAGAGCTCAAAAATATGAAGGTCAGTCGCCCTACCTGGTTTCCCAAGGATTCAGCAGGGGAGGTGAGTGACGAATAAAAGAAGAGAGGGGCCATCCTCCTCTGGATTCAGCAGGGGGGGGTATATGGCCACTCTGTCACCGAAAGATGGAAGAGAGCAAGCAAGTAAGGGACGATACGTCGGCCTCACAAGCGCTCATAACACATCAGGGGAGAGCTCAGGGCGCTGATCAGGCACCCCTGGCTGCAATCGCCCGGGTGAGTGCTGCCAAGTCCGAAACGTGGATCTTGGTCTTGTGTCTGCGGATGTACTCCATGAAGGGAGTATTGACCCGCGGCACGAATGAGGAGACGGGTTCCCAGGTGTCGTGGGACGGCCCATAGCCTCGCCAACGAACCTTGAACTCCAGACCTCCGGGTGCCGAGGCCTTCGGACGCTGAGCCAGGATCTTCTCGACAGTATAGTCGTCCTGCTCAGCATAGTCGTCGTCCGAATCGGCCTCATGTTTGGCGTAGTCCAGGGACACATGTCGGCCACGGAGGTCGGGTTCCCGCACACGGAGTTGACTCTCGTGGCGCTCCCGGAACTGTCCGTGACCCACCTTGATGCGGTAGGTGTCCTCACCAATCCTGCGGACCACCTCGCCGGGTGTGAACCAGGTCTTGGTGCGGTGGGTGCCCATGGGGCGGGGTCTGATCACCCACACCGGGTCTCCCACCCTGAACCTCTGCGCTGTCGAGCTCGGGGCGGACTTCTGACGCTCAGCATGCTCCTTCTCAAGCTGCTGGCGGATGTCCCGCGCCGTTTGCTCTTGCCGCGCGAAGAACTCCTTGGCATCCATAGCCATGCCATCACCAGACAAGGGAAGTCCCTTACCCAGGGGGTCCCTGCCAAACAGAATCTGGTGAGGGGACAAACCGCCCGGAGTGGGGGTGTCGTGATGGGCCTTCAGAGCAGGCCACATCTCCTCGAACCAATTCCGCCGTGGATTGGTGATGTGGATCTTGCGCAGCTTCTCGAACAGCTGCCGTCCAGCCACTTCAGCACGGCCGTTAGACCGGCTGAGATAGGCGACGCTCTTGGCATGACGTATCCCCATGAGGGAACACATAGCCTTGAACCAGCCACCAGTAAACTGGGGCCCTCGGTCACTGCAAATGGTGCGGGGGATGTCAAAGACGGTCAGCCAATGACGAATCATCATGACTGCCACCTCCTTGGCAAGCAACCCCTTTTTGCGTGCCGGAACGGCTACAACGTAGCCGCTGTGGCGGTCCACACAGAGAACCACACAGTCAAAGGTCTCCTTGCCAATGTGCACTTCGGGCATGGAGAAGACGTCCATGGCCACGCTCTCCATGGGCTGGTCAGGAACCGGGGTCCATTGGGGTTCCCCCTTGACGTTCCGGTTGTCGGGATTGCAGGCCTGACAGACCGAGCAACCCTTCCTGACCTTCTTGATGGCGGTGTAGAGAACGATATGGTCGATCTCGAACCGACGCTGCATGTCAAGAGCTTGCTTCTTGACCCCTGGGTGCAGCATGTGGTGGTGCCAAGCTTCACACAGCTCGAGCACTCGGGACTCTGGGACTAGCAGCTTACCATTCCGGTAGAGCTTGCCATCTTCCTCAGTCAGCCCCTTTGGCCACTTCTGCCCGTCGTCAGGGTCGGTCACAGCCCTATACTCGGCCGCAAAGGCCTCAGACTTGGCGTAATCGTCGGTCCAGTCGTCCTGGAGGCAAGACTCTGGGAAGAGGTGCTTGTCGGACTCCACTCCCACAGGGGGTGCCGGACCGGGCCTTCCGCCCGCGGCACCCACAGGGGCGAGTACACTGACCGTTCTGCTCACCCTCGAAGCGAGGGGGGCATCTGCGGCCATGACGACGAAGCATTTGGCACCCTCCTCCTCCATCAGGCGCTCCATTTCGATGATCTTCTTGGCTTCAGCGGTCTCAGCCTCATCGCCATGGGCAGAGATATCCTGCATGCCCTTGCTGGCGGGATAGGCCCACCTACTGAGACAGTCCGCCACGGTGTTATCCTTTCCAGGAATATAAACAACCGTAAGGTCGAACTTGGCCAAGGTCTCGTGCCATCTTGCCCGTCGGGAGGCGGGACCTGAGGGGGTGTCCACGTGCTCCTTGTGCCACGACTGCAGACTCTGATGGTCGGTGCAGACGGTGACGGGATGGAGGGCTATGTACCCAGCCCATTTCCTGAGAGCCATGACGATGGCATACGCCTCCTTTTCACGGGGCGTCCACGTCCGTCTCTGGCCTTCCGCCAGGACTCGGCTCCAGAAGGCCACGGGCACGTGCCTCCCATCGTCAAGCACTTGCTCCAACACAGCCCCAATGGCGTAGTCGGAAGCGTCGGTGCGCAGGACGAACCCTCGGTCGGGATCCACGAGGTGCAGACCCACTGCGGATAGCAGCGCCTGCTTCATCCCCTCAAAGGCACGGTCAGACTCTTCAGTCCAGACCAGCGCCTTCTTGGACCCCTTCTTGGTCTCCTCTCGGTTGCCCTTGAGCATGGTCGTCATGGGGGCTGCATACTCGGCATACATTTTGATATACCCCGAGTAGTAATTGCAGAACCCCAAGTACGCCCGTAGCTCAGAGACCGTTTTGGGCTTTTCCCAGTGCTCAATCGCAGCCACCTTGCCAGGTATGGGCTTTCGCTGCCCGTTCCCAACTACGTGGCCCGCGAAGACCACCTCGCTTACCGCAATGGTGGCCTTGTCACTGCTGCCCGTGAGTTTGTGCCGAACCAGAAGGTCCAGCACTCGAGTGACGTCCCTCTCGTGTGCCTCCAGGAGCTCCTCGTAGCTCATGCTGGGGTCCCCGGACGCGATGATCACGTCGTCCACGAAGGGGTCCGCACAGTCGCGCACCGGCTCAAGCAGGTTCTCCAGCATCCGCTGAAAAGCCGCATTGCCGTTGGTAACGCCCATAGGCATCACCTTCCACTGGAGAGGTCCAAGTGGGGTGCTCATGGCTGTGCAGGCACGGGACTCTTCGGCGAGAGGCATCTGATGATAACCATGTTTCAGGTCAATCACCGTGAAGATCCTCCGCCGGTGTTGCTTTTGCAGCATGTCCTCAATGAGGGGCAGCGTATAGCTGTCGTGCTGCGTTTGGGCGTTCAGGCCGCGGTAGTCGACCACGAGCCGCCACTCACCGGCAACCTTCTTGGGGACGACGAAGCAGGGAGAGGCCCACTCGGAGTGGCACGGCTCAAGCCAGCCTCTCTGGATGAAGTCACGGAGGATCTTCTCCATGGCCTCTTTCCTCTCGCCCCTCAGGGCAAACTCCCGGTGTCGATACACACGGGGGTCCCGCTTCAGTCGTATCTTGGCCTCGCCATACGGTCCACGCACCGGTGGGGGGAACACAGGCTTTCCGCTGAAGAAGGTCTCGCCATACTTCCGCTTCAGCCTGGCCCTCAGCGCCTGGATCTTGGGGCAGTCATCGGACTCCGCCTTGGCTTTTCCGGGCACTTGAACCACGGAGCTTACTTGAGGGGTAGCGACCCCGCTCGCTGTCGGCTCAGGTGGTCTTCCCAGGTGCCCCAACGGGCCATCTCTGGTCTTGCCTCGGAACAGATCGCCGTAGGTGGGTGGGTTACCGCCAGGCGGCTCGTCTTGGCTGGACATGTGATCCAGCACCCTCTGCACGAAGGTATTCCCGTCATAGGAACCGGAGACGATTGAGTCCACTTCCCACCAGGCTTTGTCCTGGCCCTTGCCCTCACGCTGGTTTCCCCAGTCGTGAAAGGGCTGATCCATATACCCCTGAACCAGATCCCACTCCTCTTCAGTGAGGGGGTCTTCGGAGTCCGATTCTTCGATGTCAACAGGGGGAACCGCAAAGCATTGCCGCCATGGCTCTGCTATGATGCGGTTGACACACACGAAGTCCGTGGTGTCGGCCTGATCAAGGCCCCCATCCACATAGTGGAATTCTGTTGGCCATCTCTGGGGTGGCATGGGCTGTCCCTTAGCGTCCTGATAGACACTCTCTCCAGCCGGTAGGACGACCTTGTTCAAGGTCATGTTGGTCAATGAGGCTACCCAATGTCGGGTACTCTCCTCCTCGCTGCATCCCATAGGAACAACCAGCACTGCCTTGGAGCGGTCCTTGCGAATCTTCGCTATCGCTCTTGGAATGTCCCAACGGGGGCAATGGATCCACATCAATCCCTGATGCGGACCCCAGTGCTTCTTCCACGCGGAGTCCTGGGCGCTCCAGTACTTCTCACATACCCGCAGATGGGCGGAGGTTCCTGAAGAGAACGCATCCAGGGCCAGATCCGACGCTCCCAGGTCCGCGACCACTCGGTACGCCACTTCCGGCCTTACGCCGTACTCCTGGTTCGCTGGCCCAGTAGGCTCAGTGTCCAGCGCGGCCACTTCGAGCTGATTGCGTTCGGGGTGGATCCATTGGCATTCCACATGGTGCTCAGGTGACGAAAGCCACGAGAGTTGGTCGTCCTGGTACAGGGTCATGGAAGCCTGGGCCGGGAGGACGCCGGAGTCCGTCTCCATCATGAAGTCGTACCCGACGATCATGTCCCAGTCCATCTCGGCCTCGTAGAAGCTACCGTGCAGGAGGATTTCCTTGCCGAGGTCTGGGCGGCTCAGTTCACGATGGTTCACGAATTGCAGCCCAATGGCCGCTTCCTTCGTGCCTCCCACCATGTACTGGCCGTTCGCCACCTTCAGCCTGACAGGTTTCCGACTGTTGGTAAGACACTCTGGCGGAAGCAGGCCAGCCTTGACCAAGCTGACTTGAGCTCCCGTGTCGACCAACACGTCGAAAACCTTTTCCACTTCCCCGCATAAGGCACGGACCTTAAGATGCAACTGCCGCTCGCGACCGACACGGCGCACGGCGTGCAAACTCAGGATCTCCGGCCGTTCCAGAAGCTCCACAAGCGACTGGTGCAGGTCGTGGACAATGGGCTCAGGCTGCCCATCTGCAGCATCCAGCTGCGGTCCGGGTGATCCTCCGATACTCTCGGATAGATCCTGTAGTACATCAAACACGTTCTTGGTCGCGAAGGACGGACGGGTGCAAGGGTTCGTGCCTTCACTTGCCCTCACCCCGCCTCCGCGACTGGGCGCCCGACCGGGCCTTCCGCCCGCGGCAGTCCCCTTGTGCTTACCGACTCCCGACAGAGATGGATCGGCGCTTCCCACGTCACCATCCTGCGACCGCCCTAGCTGGGGCCCTTGGCTGCAGGGGCTCCGCTAGGGGGCGTCGGTTGTGGAAGAGGGGGTGTGCTCCTCGGCCTCAACGTCGTTGACGCCCTTCTTTCTTCCCCCCTTACCTCCTCCTTTACCCTTGTTCTTGTCCTTGTCCTTGTTCTGGTCATTCTGGTTGTTCTCCTTGTTCTTGTTGTCCGATCTGGGGACCCAGTTCCTCTTGATCTCCTGGATCTCCTTGGCCAACTCGGTCCCCACCGACGACATCAGCTTGGCCAGCTCGTCCTTGTCCACCTCCATCTTGGCTTCCCGGATACCCGCGGGCGCACGCTTCTTCGACCCGTGCACCTTCTTGTAAGCCTCCGTGTCGGCCTTGTGGACGGGGCATGTTCGGTGGTCATGGTTGAAGCCTTTCTTCCTCCCATAACACACGAAACAGCCCTGAGGGTGAGCTCGTACGAACTCCCCAAAGGACAGCGGAGGGTCGCCAATGCGGCGAGGGTCCCTCTTCTCCTGCTTCTTCCAACCTGGCTGCAGGGGCTTCCAGTTTGCTGGCTTGGTCCCCGCGCTCATGTTCTTGGCCACGAAGGCACACACGGCCATTTCGGCGGGCTCATCGTCGTCGTCATCGTCGACGAGAGTCTCATCGCCGCCGGCTCCCGCTGGGTCCATGGCAGATTCCCCGCCAGGCCCCTCGCCAACGTAGTTGACGTCGCGGTCGCCGGGCCTCAACCCGCGGGTGTGGTGGAGGTTTCGGTACTCCTTGAGTACTTCCTCGCCAACCCACTCCAGGATCTCGTCGCAGCTCATCCGCGCCGGGATGGGCTGCAGACGGATGGTCTGGCCGCTCAACTCACAGTCGTCAAGGCGCCAAATCGCGGTCTTCTCGCGATCGCCCGAGACGGTGATGAGAAGAGCGTTCCGCAGGGAGTGCCGTTTGACATCCCGGGCCACGTTCTTCTTCGCCCAACTCACCACGTTCGTATGATACTCCTTGGGGAGCATCATCTTGACCGTGTGGTTGGACTTGGCCCTCTTGGATTCCTCCTTGGTGACCCTCTTGATCCATGCTTCCGGCAGCATGGAGAGCAGGCGAGCCTGCTCGTCACCCTCGTTCCAATCCTCCACGTTGCGGCGGAAGAGGGTGTATTTCCCTCGGAAGTCCCGCCACTCTCGTAGGCAGATCTCCCGTCCATCATGCTCAAGCTTGATGGACTTCCAGCGCTTGGCAGCCACCTGCGGAGCGTCCACCCGCTCCTGCTCGTTGAGCCACTTCTTGGCGTCCTTGAGGGTCTTGATTTTCCCCTCCTTGGTCGCCACGAAGTATAGCTCGCCGAGCACTTCCGGCAGGCGGTACCTGAACCGTTTGAAGACATATCTCTCCGCATCCGCGGGAGGTTGGTCTTCAGTGACGGCCAGCCCCCAATCGTCCAGCTTCTCCAAGAAGCGGTCGAGGTTGAGGGGGTTGCCGTCGTACATGGGGGGCTTGATGTCCTTCAAGTCTTCCCACACGGCGGCGTCCGCGGCCTTAGAGACCATGAACGCCGGCCGCGAGGTCGACCGAGGTTCCCATCGGCCTCGCCCACGGACTCCCACGGCCGCCACGTCCATCTCCTCCATGGAATCCCTGTGGCTACGCCGCGGTTCCTCCACGTACGCTGAACCAAAATGTTCACGCCGTACTGCGTCCATGTACGCATCCTCATCACGGCGCCGGCGGCTGCGTTCAGCGGCTTCCCGTCGTACACCACGCGGCGGGCTGATGTCGAACTCCTCCAGGTCCAGGTCCAGGTCCAGGTCCTCACCTTCGCCGACATCCCAGTCCACGTCTCCTCTGGGGACCTCATCCCTGAGTCCACCATAACGTCCTCCAGCCCTGGGGATTGGCGCCGGGGCTGGTGCCGGGCGTCGGGGGCGTACAGGCGTCCGCGGTGGGGCACGGCGGTTGTGGTAGTCCGCGCTGAGCCACTCATCGCGCCATTCCTCACTGCCACTGCCGGGCGGCACGCGCTCGTTGCGGCGGCCCGCGCTGTGGTGAGAGGGGGCGGTGAGAGAGGGGGCACTGGCGCTGGGGCGACTCCTGGGGGCTCCGCCGGGGGCGTGGGGTCTGCCTGGACCTGGTCCGGGTCCCCAGCCGTCGTCCGACGAGCCTGACTCCAGGGGTGGGTGGTCGCTGCCGACTCTCCCACGGGCTTCCAGCGCATCCAGCCTATCCTGCAGGCCGCTGACGACGTTGGTCAGCGACTTGGTCTCGGCCCTGGCGATGTCCAGGTTCTTTTGCGCGCGCGCGGCGACCGTGGAGATGCGAGCCATCTCGCTCTTGCCCGTGTCTACCTCCAGCTCGAGCAACTGGACTCTCCTGCGGAGGTAGACGATCCACCGCCAGGTGGCATCCGGGACACCGTTCCCTGGTGGGTCGCCGGGGTCCCCAGGGGGTCCTCCAGGAGGGCCTCCGCCGGGTCCGCCCGGTCCAGGGGGTCCTCCCCCGCCCGGTGGTCCGCCTCCAGGGGGTCCACTTGGTGGGCGTCCTCCAGGGGGTCCTGAAGGTCCTCCGCCAGGGGGTCCTGGTGGGTCTCCGCCGGGTCGCCTCGGTGGGTCCGAGGACGGGCGCCTCCTCGTGATGCCGAAGTCCATGTCGTCATCCTCGTCCATGTCGCCCCACCTGGGCGTCTCGGTCACGGAGGACTCGGAGCTCCGGTAGGGGGGAGGGGGATCCTCATCCTCACCTTCCATGGGGACGTCTCCGCCACTTCCGCCCGTCCAAGCCACCACTTGGCGATGTCGACGGCCTCGTTCATCCCCGTCACTGGCGGTGAAGAAGGGGTCACTGTTGTGGGGGTGCCCACCCGCTGGCCTCCGCGGCCTCTCGGGGGTCTTCCCCTTGCCCTTCCTCCGTCGACGGGCGGTGGTGCTACCGCTCCCACTGCTGCCCGTGTCCGCCTCATCCAGCTTCATCCTGGAGGAGGCGTCCCCTTCGAAAAGCCTTCGAAGGGTCTCCACTCTCGATCCTCCCGGGGGAGTCTCGTGGCGGAGTTTGGCCTCTGCCTCCTCCATTGCGGCGGCGGTGGCTGCGGCAGCTCGCGCTTCGGCCTCTTCCCGAGCACGAGCCGCCTCGGTCTCCCGGGCCTGCAGCAGCTGCGCCTTCTGCGCCTCCAACGCCGCCAGCTCCGCCTCCGTCTTGGCCTTCTCCTCAGCGACCTTCCGTCGCGCGGCCTCGATGGCTTCCTTCCTGGCGGCATCCTCATGGGCCTTAGCCGTCGCTTCGGCGTGGGCCCTTTCCTCCGCCTCCTTCTTTGCCCTCTCTTGGGCAAGCGCCTCCCCCAGCGCCTTCACCTCGGCCTCCTTGCAGGCAATGGCCTCCTGCGTCAGGCGGGCTTCCTCGTCGACTGCCGCCAACTCACCGTTGACCCGGGCAGTTGCTGCACTGTGGGCGGCCACGGCCGTGAGTCCAGCCGCGATGGCCGCCACGGTCTGGGTGTGGATGGCCATGCCATGCGCCCACTGCGCAGCCTCCTCCTGGGCGATGCCGGCGGCGCCCTCCACAGCAGCGCTGTACTGCTTGGCCCGTTGCCGGGCAACCCGACGGTTGCAGGGCACCCCACAGGCGCGCTCACAGGCACGCGCCACTTCCCTTTCGGGGGCAACGCTGCTGCTGGAGCTGGCCTGATCGGCCGGCGTCCTCCCGCGGTGGGCCGACTCGATGTCGCTGCTGGGGCCTGCTGAGGCCTGCCGGGCCCTCAGGAGCAGCGGACGGGGTTTGGCCTGGGTCTGCTTGGCGACTTGGATGTAGTCGCCAAGGGTGGTGGAGCCGGGGTGGTGTGCACCATTGGGCCGTTGGGGACTGGGGGCTGGGGTTCCGCCCTTGGCGCCCTGGGCGGCTTCGGCAGCCAGGGACTCCTGGTACTCCCGCCACCTCCGGTCCCTCTTCTTGTCCCCGGCGGACCTCTTCTCCGTCGCCGGAGACGCGCTGCTGCTGCCCTGCAGCCTGCGCTCGTTCCCCGGTTCCGGGAACTTCTTCTCGATCACGTCCCACAGGGAGACGTTGATCGAGGCGCCCGACGGGTAGGCGTTGGGCTCCTCGTCCTCCTCAATCCCGTCGGGACGCAGCCCTTCCCCGGGCCTGTCCGGCCGGGTCCACGCCCTCCAGCGCCTCTGCTGGTGGCGGTACTCGTACCCCTCCGCCCGCAGCCAGTCCTCCACGGCCTGCAGGCGGTCGGGGGCGATGTCCGTGCGGAGCTCGAAGCTCCTGGGCATGCCCCCTTCGCACTGGGGGTTGCTGTGGCGGTAATGCTGGTCCCAAACCAACCCACGCAGCAGGCGTGCTGCATGGGGGTGGGGCCGCGGCCACGTCCTGCCCGCTTCCTGCCAATTCACCATGGCAGCGGGGGCGTAGATGGTCTTGAAGTCCTTGATGTGCACTCGTTCACCTCAACGAACTGGTTGTGGTTGTTGGGGAGGGTGCTGCAGCACTGGATTGGAAGTGCGGCTGGTGCTGGTCAGCCGGTGGTTGTGGAGGTGGTTGACGCGGCCTTGCTGGTCGGCCGTTGGGACTTCGGGTCGGCCGATGGGGCTGATGCAGGAGTCCTGGTCTGTGCACCTCTTCCACGGGCGCTGCGCGATCAGGGCGATGCTCTTGACGGCGCGGCGGGCTCCGTGACGAACTCGGCGCTGTCGCTGAGTGGCGCTGCGAGCTGCTGCGCTGCGCTGCGAGACGCTGCGCTGCGCTGCGAGCTGCGAGCTGCGCCGCGCTGCTGCGACGCGCTGCTCGGGGTCTGTGGCCCCGAGTGGCACGCGAGGGTTGGGTAACCCCGCGGCGGTGAAACGCTTTTGACGCGTTCCCGTGGGGGGCCGGCCACGGGACGCTGCGGTGGACACACGCAAGTGAGCAGGCAGGCAAAGCACTACGCTCACAAGGGCATCAATGCGTTGTCATGTGACAAAGCGTTTCAGAATCCTTGCCACTCTGCAAAGAGGGAACGAAAGTATGTACAGCAACACATCAGGATATGTACACATGGGGTTAAGACTGGACTGGGGTAAGGGCATCAAGGGACAATAGACACTCAGTCCCGACTCATATCCCAATCCCAGGTCCGACCCTCTCAGTGGCTGATGGGGGCGGGGGCTCAAACACAACCCATGCCCTGCTCAGTCCGGACCCTGAAACCCTGCCAATGGGAGAGGTGTCCCGCCCAGCCACAGGCGAGTTCCTGGGAGCCAAGGGGCTCCAAGGCCAACCGACAGTGGCTCCCTATGCTCCCTTAACGGCAGGTCCGAACTCCTCTCTGAGCCAGAGATATGGCCCCGCCATTATCACCCAGGAGTTGGTAGCTGAAAATGGGCTGCTTCAGCCCAAACTGAAATTGGCTTGAAAAACTCCAAAATTGACCCCTCGTCCGGACCCGCCAGAGGTAGGGACGAGGCAACTGACCCTATGCCCTTCGAGTACGAACTCCCTGGAGCCCTCACCCAACCTGGTTCCCTCTGAGGTCCCGGCATCAGGGCAACACGGATGAGTCAAGTGGGGTCATGATGCCAAAATCACCAAAATTGGCGTCATTCCCACGCGCGGCCCGCTCGGCCAAGGTGAGGCCAATGGCTCACAGGGTAGGAGGCAGGACCTAGGACTTATATCTGAGTGTACAACTTGGATTTAGGTCCGGGCTCCCTATGGGCTTAGAGAGATGGGGCCGCCAATTGACCATACGGAAGGGGGAAATTGGGGTCCCAAAATTGGGTCATTTTGGCTGCTTGAAATGAGCCAAAATTCAGTGTGCTCCCAATAGTATATCTCCACGCCGGCTTGGAGATCGGATCCGGCATTCCATACGTGATCCACCGGGAGTCCAACAGAGACTCCCATGCCCTTGGCTCTCAAAGATCTCCATGCCACTCGGCGTGGTGACGATCCCAATTGGGTCCACAAATGCAAAAATGGCAAAATTGCCCATACTCAATTTGGCCTAGCGCCTTAACGAAGGCGGCTCCGCTTCGCCAACGTGGTGTGTGGACCATGGGGACCATTACCCATAACACCCATGTCATATATGGTCCATTGGTCCATGCGTCCGGCGTGCACGAAGGTTAGAACATGGGGCACGGCGGGCAGCGAAAGTGGAAAAATGCTCAAAATGGCCAAAATTGCGCACACTCATGGTTGGGGCAAATGAGGCACATGCCCGACTCGGACCGGAGTGTGCCATAGGATTGGTATCAAGTCATATATGTCCAACATATCTTTGGGGCGTCGCCCAACTCCTCCGGTATTGGGAATGGCAGGGTCGCCAAGTGAGCCCATGATTTGGGATAGTCCCAAATCGCCAACATGGCGGCCACGGTATGCCAAGCCTAAGAGGAGTTATTCGCCGGGTCCAAGATATGTTGGCTACCGAAGTATGTACCCTCATATCATACTTGGGTCATGATGTCAATTGAGCGCGACGTTGAGATACACGGTCGCCACTTGACATCATGACGAGCCAAAAATGGCAAAATTGACACAATGACACACAAAAGTGCCTTGAAAGGCCTACAATTATATTATAATATCTCCGGCTTGGATCGTGCAATCACTTAATCCTTCTACACACAATGACTTGACACCATTGACCTTCGATCCCACATATGTGCTCCACTTGGGGCGCCTTGAAAGGTTACGAGCGCTGCTTCCCAAGTGGGCACATGAAAATATGGAAAATTGTAAAACACACACCTTGCTCCCAACGCATCGCTTCGGGATCACCACACAAGCTTCCCTTCACGAAGGTTAGGCTTGCAATTGACCGTAGGGAGTACGGAGAAGGGGCTTGTACAATATGAGGTCCATTGGCGGGCTCGTCTTGGAGCAATGGACCCGCCAAATGGGCACGCAACACAACACATGCCACATACCATATATTGCCCAAAAATGTAGCTCCCACCACCATATGTCATGCCCCTCCAAGGGCATAACTTTGGGTCAATCGCTCATAGGAACTCAAGGAGAGTTCCTATGCAACACCAACACTTGCGCGCTACACTCGAAAGTTATCTTAACGCACGCAACATCATGGCCAAAGAGTTATAACGCGAACTCTACCCTCTTGACCATGATCCATTACACTAGCGCGCATGTGTGGAAACGCAAGGCATATAAAGCTTCCTAAATTACGTCGGGAGTATTGTGAATACATCCCACGTTTCCTTATCGTCAATACTCGCATGCAACACGAGATATGACCTTCACAAGTGGCCTCACGAATCAACTTTGTTTTGCCCATATCTTTAAGACAAATGGAGGGCAGGATAAAAGGGAAGTTGATTCGTGCATACGGAAGCACGTAGGTCCACTCGAAAGAGGTCAAATCAAGTGCGGCGATGTCGAAGTCGAAAATCCGATTTCGACATCCTGAAAAATTCGGATTAAGGTTGCGAGTATTAATTATGAAAATTGCGGAAGCATCCATGCAGTTCCTGGCGACTTTGGAGCCTTCGTCGCGGATAACGTTAAAATTTCCATTATAAACAGTTAAACTGGCGGTTACGGTAAAGTCGCGAACCAACCGCCAGCAGTCAAAACAGTGAGTATCGGAACGGAAGCATAAAAATTGACGGAAACAATATGAAAATAAAACCCTGTTGATTCCTGATATTCTGATACACAAATCTCCGCTGGCGGTGCATCGGTTGCCGATGCGGGGCTTCACGGCACGGAACACGCCGTGCATGGGGTTAGTGGACCGGAGACCGGTTGTATGCCGTAACCTGGCCATGGGGTTCTGGGTACCGCTTCAGTTCGTGTGGGGGATAACAAGATCCTGGACCGCGACCACACCCAGCTTCGTCCACGAGCACCAGACCCCAGCGGACGTCCCGTCACCTTCGAGTTCACGGCCGGCGATGTGGACTCGGACGACGAGGGTGAGGACGACGACTTCACCGCCGAGAAGATCCTGGCGGACAAGCCGGACCAGGGGACCCCCTGGGGGTAGGCTTTATAAAGTCCGTTGGGAGGGTTTCGCCGCATCCAGGGATTCGTGGGAGCCTCCGAGCAGCTTTGTGCCGAGGTACACCACGGTATGGATGGACTACCTGAAGAAAAAGAACATTTCTTTGGATGTCAAGGACGTGTTGGTCCACTTGGTAGCTGCTGTAGCACCATAATGGATCCCCCTTGGCATTTTGATTGTTTCTGTGCTTGGGGAGACAAGTGAGGGCGTTCATCCGGGGATTTTTCGGCCTTGATTGGCCATATACCCCCTTCACTCGATCTCCACATGTATATTTCACTGTGGTATACTTATTTAGGTCGACCGACGACGTTTCTCTATCTTTGATCCCCTTGGTCCATGTTGTAGATCAAGAGGAGACCGGATATGGCGTAGGGCGCTGAGTATCAGTGTCCTCACCCCTCCCTTGGGGCGTGGGGGACGCCTACGACGTGTGTGGGGCCTCCATGTGTCCTTGGGACATGGGGGGGGGGGGTTGGAGCCCGTTGGAGTCCTCCCGTCCTCTCTTTAATGACTTCCGAGCGGTAACAACGCTCTGAGAAGGGGGGTGAAGCCGGTTCGGACCCCCGTGGCCATCTTGGGGTCACTCGGGGTGTATTTATGTGCCGGCAAGCCGCCATTGGCTGATATCATACTCTCCCATCCTTCTGACCTAACCCGATGTGATAGTGTGATAGGTTTGGCCATTTCGACTATGAGCGGCCATATTCAGTACCGAGGCGCCGCCAGCGGAGATTTATATATCAGAATATCAGGAATCAACAGGGTTTTATTATCATAATGTTTCCGTAATTTTTCAGCCTTTCGTTCTGATGGTCAAGGTATCGGCGACTGTCAGTTGGCTCGCGATTTTGCGTTAACCGATTGGTTAACTGTTATTTCCAGATATTTTGGCGGAAACTCCGATGAAGGGTCAGATTTCATCAGTAAAGGGTTCGTTGCTTCCCTAATTTTCTAAATATGCACTCGAAGTTTTAATCTGAATTTTTTGCGATGTCGAAATCGGATTTTTGACTTCGACATCGCCGCACTTGATTTGGTCTCCTTCGAGTGGTCATGCTCTTTTCCCTATGCCCGAATCAGGTTTCCCTTGTACTTGCCACCCATTTGACTTGGAGATATAAGGGAAACAAAAGTGAATCGTGGGACCAATTTGAAGGGCCATATCTCCGCGCGAGTGTGAGGAAAGAGAATAAGGAAGGTTGGGTTGCAAGCGCCTTAGTCTCAACTTAATTTAGGAAGCATCAAACGCCTTTGGTGTGTACACATGCCCGGTGTAGCAAGGGATAATGGTCAAGAGGGTATAAATTGATAGATAACTCTTGGACCGTGCAACCGAATATTTTAATGCGACTTTCGAGTGTACCGCATGAGTGTTGGGGTTGCATGGATACTTTCCTTGGGTTCCCACGTATTTTTAACGTGAAGTTATGTCCATGGAGGGGCATGGCATACCATGGAGGGAGCCACTTTTGAGGGTATGTGTTATATGCATGGTATGGGCTTCGATATGCTCACGCCCATGTTATATATCTTCGTGTGGCCGAAGAGATGGGGAGCCACACGTGACAAGGGCTTTGCCCATGTCCCAATTGTGGGATTCAAAGCGCTAGACTAAGTCTACCGCGTATGTATTGCTCATGGTATGTTTGGCAAAGAGATCCATGAGTGCACTCCCATTTTCATGGGGCATGTAGATATGGGTGGCGAAGGTATCTCCATGCGCCCGATCGGGGATCCAAGTGGGGGAATAGTTCGTAAATGGTTCCAATCATTTGTGTATTGAACCATGAGCGGATATCATGGGTGAGCATAGAGATATACTATCATGACAACTTTGTATTTGGACATATTTTCATGTTTTTGACCTCATTTTATGCTCATTTTTGTGTTTTATGTGCTCAACTGGTCGGCTAACAGTAAAGTGCCTAGAGATCCGGGAACTATGGTATGTTGCTTATATGTTGGCATTTGCTTCGGTGTTGTACCTCACCATATGCCGGATCACGTGGTCACTTTGGCTTGGCACACGAGGCCTCACAAAATTAGGTCTCAAACTCATGAGCTGACTTGTGAAGCATGCCATGTACATAACCGGAGAGGTTTCGGAGCCAATGATGGGATATTCTTGGGCATGGACCTTTGGTCTATATCACCCTGGTATACTACTTTCCGGCTTGACACATGCATGGAGCATTTGGATATTTGCCGTATGCATTTTTGAGTATATAATTGACTTTTGGGCATAATGGTGTGATTTGCCTGATTTTGCCATGTTGTGAGGTCATCATCATGGGGCAGTTCTCCAAGCCCATTCGACTCCAAGTCCAACCAAGGTTATGTCAGGGTAGGGCATGGTCCTGAGTGCCACTCTAGGCCATGACACGCCACCTCCCCTATGGGGCTAGGATTTAGAGGCTTGGGAGTGACCATATTTTTGGGGTTTGTGTAGTGACTTGTGACACATGGCATTCAGCCATCTCATTTGACCGGGTTCAGGGCAATATGTTGGTGAGTCAAGGGAAGGTCTTGAGTCCAGGGAATGAGGGGTTTATGGCTGTGAATGTGTATGTTTACCTCTTTCCCCAACTTTGCTTTATTTGTGTTCATATGCCAATTTCACGGCTTTCTTCCTTGGTGCAATTCATGTACATGCCCGCCATCGTGAGACCATCGATGTGCTGAACGAAAGCCCGCCATTTGGATTGGATTGTGGATTGGGTTATTGCTGTATTTGTGGGATCTGGTTGCTGTTCAGGGTTGAAGGAGGATTTTATTTTCTATATTTTTGGATTTTGGACCCTGGGTTTTGAGGAATGCAAGCATTGATTAGGAGCAGGTCAGCAGGGATTACAGGCGGAAGGGGCACAGCGGGGGCCGGTCCTGGTAGGGACCTTCTTTATGGTAGCAGAGGCTTACCTGCTGCCCCTACCTACCGCCGACCAGGGGACTTGGGCCCTTATGAGCCCTGCCCAAGTACGCCCCGGGTGCGTATTGTGGACTCGGTGGAGACCACGCCGGAGATTGGAGCCATAGAAGAACCGAGACGTTCAAGAGCATGGCGAACTCCGGAAGTTGAAGCCCGAAGAGAAGTACGACATTCGGGAAGAGGAGGACGTGACATGGAGGACCTGGTCTCCATGTGTGAGCGTCGCTGCCGAAAGGCATGCAACCTCCGCTCCGCCGCGGAGGACTCTGATGAGGCCTGCCATTCAGGCAGCAGTGGAGCACGGGCCCGGCGCTACCGGAAGCGCGGGTCACCCAAGTCCGCGGCAAGGGACGCCGGGGCTATGGATACGGACCCCAGCCCGGTCAGGCTGTGGGAATCCGAGGGGCACTCCGAGGGCTATCGGACAGCCTACGAGCCACCTTCGGAGTCGGAGATGTCCGCGCCGATCGCCAGGGCGCATACGGCCCCCGAGCCCGCCCTGAAGCACGACGCCGAGGGCTTGGAGAGGCCAGCCAGGGCCCGGACGGCACCTGTGCCCCGGCACACGGGACCAGAGACGGACGCCATAGGCGATACGCCCATGGGCGATGAGTCTGAGGTGCCGGGAACCGCGGGATGCGCTGAATCCGGCGGAAAACACGCTGCGTGCCTCTGCGAGCACGTGTCCGTGGCGTTCGTGTGCTGGGGGGCGGGCTGGGGGGGGGGCGTGCGCCGGACCCCCCGTTTGTGTTGCCGGGGGGGGGGGCCTGTAGGGCGGGGGGTCGCTCCGCCTCGTTCCGTCCCTCTGCCTTCCCTGGGCAGGCAACAATGCGGGTGTCACTGGCGTCGTTCTGTCCATGGGGGGCGTGGCCCCCCATACCACTCCGGTTCGTGCTCACTGCTTTCTCTTGGCGCGATCTGTGCGGCGTCCTGGCGCGTTGGCGCGGGCTCGCTTGTTCTCCGCGGCCCCTGTGGGAGCCCGCGGCTGGGGCGGGGGGGCGGGTCGCGCTCCGGCTCCTCTCTCGGGCGGGGGGGGGACCGACCTCCCCTGCCCCGGGGGCTGTGGGCCGGGGCCCCCGCGGCTTGCGGGCCGGTGGGGGGGGTGGGGGGGGGGGTCGCGCCGCGGCCTCCCTGCCCCCCTTCTGGGTGGCGGCCTGCGGTACTCCATCCTGGCCCCCCTCGCGTCGTCGGAGCACTCCCCTCCGGCGTGCGCGTGCGGTCGGGGTCGCGGTGCCCCCCAGCTCAGCCCTCACCTCCCCCTCCACCCCCCTCATCTCTGCGCATCCTACAAGGATGGGGAGGGCAACGTCTTGCCATACATGAGTGAGACAGTAGCCTATCAAGTTCGTGCATCAGGGGCCCCCCGTTAATCAAAAGTAAGGGGGTAGCCTATCAAGTTCGTTCATTAGAGCACCCCGGTAAATCAATAGTCAGAGGGTAGCCTATCAAGTTCGTGCATCACAGGCCGCTGGTAAATCAATATTCCGAGGGTAGCCTATCGAGTTCGTTCATCAGAGGCCCTTGGTAAATTGATAGTCAGGGGGTAGCCTATCAAGTTCGTGCATCAGAGGCCCTGGTAAATCAATAGTCAGGGGGTAGCATATCAAGTTCATGCATCAGAGGCCCCTGATAAATCAATAGTCAGGGGGTAGCCTATCAAGTTCGTGCATCAGAGGCCCCCGATGAATCAATAGTCAGGGGGTAGCCTATCAAGTTCGTGCATCAGAGGCCTCCGGTAAATCAATAGTCAGGGGGTAGCCTATCAGGTTCGTGCATCAGAGGCCCTTGTTAAATCAATAGTGAGGGGGTAGCCTATCAAGTTGGTGCATCTGAGGCCCCGGGTAAATCAATAATCAGGGGGTAGCCTATCAAGTTCGTGCATCAGAGGCCCCCGGTAAATCAATAATCAGGGGGTAGCCTATCAAGTTCGTGCATTAGAGGCCCCTGGTAAATGAATAGTTAGGTGGTACCCTATCAAGTTCGTGCATCAGAGTCCCTAGGTGAACTAATAGTCAGGATGTGGCCTATCAAGTTCATGCCTCAGAGGTTCACGGTAAATCAACAGTCAGGGGGTAGCCTATCAGGTTCGTGCATCAGAGGCCCCTGGTAAGTCAATAGTCAGGGGGTAGCCTATCAAGTTCGTGCATCCGAGGCCCCTGGTAAATCAATATTCAGGGGGTAGCCTATCAAGTTCGTGCATCGGAGGCCCCGGGTAAATCAATAGTCAGGGGGTAGCCTATCAAGTTCGTGCATCAGAGGCCCCGGGTAAATCAATAATCAGGGGGTAGCCTATCAAGTTGGTGCATCAGAGGCCCCCGGTAAATGAATAATCAGGGGGTAGCCTATCGAGTTCGTGCATCAGAGGCCCCTGGTAAGTCAATAGTCAGGGGGTAGCCTATCAAGTTCGTGCATCAGAGGCCCCTGGTAAATCATAAGTCAGGGGTTAGCCTATCAAATTCGTGCATCAGAGGACCTTTGTGAATCAACAATGGGGGTTAGCATCTCACGTTCGGGCATCGTCGTAGACATGTCCATCTTAATGTTTTGCTGTGCGCAATCTGCGATGTCGGCTGGAGCCTTGTGGGGCTGACCATAGTCTTTTGTGGTGTCGTTTCGGCCGCTGTTGTTCTCTCCCTTCTCCATCGGAGGCATCGTAGACACCGCCAACGGCGGCGAAGATGCTCACCGTGTCGACTACTCCTCAAGGGACGATGTGCGAGGAAAGAGATCCCCATTTTCGTGTCACTCCTCGACAGAACCCTCGTTCTGTGTGTGCATAAGGATATCAGTGAGGCTGCCATCTCAAATCTGGGGAGCATCATCACTGGTGTGCCCGTTCATGATCAGCGAATTTGTAGAGTTTCACGCAGAACCGGTACCTGGGTCCGTAATGAACGATTTTCTGTCCTGTACCGTCTCCGCGGTGGTGTTGCATTGAACTGCATCCCGGTGCAGGATCAAACCGCAGACTTCCTTCAAACCAATTTTTGGTCCTTGCACGCGTCCATGGGCCACCCTACCACCGCTCAGATGACCTTGCTCTTTCAGGGCCTATATGCCGATCCGTTTTGTGAGACCTTGAGATCTGTTTCTTCATCAATGTTGGACAACGTCAAAAGAGAACCCGCGGAAGTGGCAGCTTCAAGCAGTGATGTGCTAGGCCCGGAAGCTCTGACAAGCCCTCCAAATGGCGCATAATCCAGACTTGTCCCTACTGGCCTTCCCGCCGTGGTAAAAAAGGAGCCTAATGAGTACCCCCGGGTCGCCACAGTTTCAATGAACATTGCCCCCGTAAGAAACCCCCCCTGCCATCTTAGCTGCAACCCCGGCATCTGACTCGGGACCCACGGAATCTACGGATCCGGCCCCCTTGATTAAGCATGAGTTTAGTGCCGCCCAGTCACGGCGTTCTGATCCTAAACCTCATCCCGACATCCCCCCCCACAAACGCGTGAAAGGCGAAGCCCAATGTCCCTCTCAGCACTTCCCCCGACCTGGAAATGAGTTTGGCGGCACCTTCCGGTCCCACACCCAGGCTGTTGCATACGTGAATAAGATTCGGGGGGAGTTGGCAATACATAACAGCGTTACCAGCAAGTCTGCAGGGGGGGGTAATTGGGCACGTATTGGTTGTCGCATTTGGGGAGGTGTAAAGCAACACAGTCCCCTAAAGGAGACCAGTAGAGAACGCCCAGAAAAGCAGCCCCGGCCTCTCACCAAGACTGATTCGTATCCATATGGTGCAATGCTAACCCATGATCCTGGCACGGGCCTGTGGAAGCTAACCGAGTGTAATTGGGGCGCCCCCCCCGGGCACCCTCATGCCGCCCCCACAGCGCGCAAAGCCAGCTCGCAAGAGCGCGCACTGTGGGGTTGGTGACGGGTCCCCACGCCCGCACCCCCCGCACCCACAGCCAGTGGGTAGTGGGCCCCGGCCGCACGCCCGAACGGACGAGTGATCGGGGGTCGGAGAGCGCCCGACCCCGGACGCCCCACAGCCAGGCAAGAGGCGCCCCCCCCGGGCACCCTCTTACCGCCTCCACAGCGCGCAAAGCCAGCTCGCAAGAGCGCGCGCGGTGGGGTTAATGACATGTCCCCACGCCCGCACCCCCCGCACCCACAGCCAGTGGGTAGTGGGCCCCGGTCGCACGCCCGAAAGGACGAGTGGTCGGGGGTGGGAGAGCGCCCGACTTCGGACGCCCTGCACGCAGGCAAGAGGTGCCCCCCCCGGGCGCCCTCGTGCCGCCCCCACAGCGCGCCAAGCCAGCACGCAAGAGCGCGCGCTGTGGGGTTGGTGACGGGTCCCCACGCCCGCACCCCCCGCACCCACAGCCAGTGGGTAGTGGGCCCCGGCCGCACGCCCCAAAGGACGGGCTGTCGGGGGTGGGATAGCGCCCGACCCCGGACGCCCAGGCAAGAGGCGCCCCCTCCCGAGCACCCTCATTCCGCCCCCACAACGCGCAAAGCCGGCTCGCAAGAGCGCGCGCGGTGGGGTTGGTGACGGGTCCCCACGCCCGCACCCCCCGCACCCACAGCCACTAGGTAGTGGGCGCCGGCCGCACGCCCAAAAGGACGCGTGGTCGGGGGTGGGAGAGCGCCCGACCCCGGGCGCCCCACAACCAGGCAAGAGGCGCCCCCCCCGGGCGCCCTCGTGCCGCCTCCACAGCACGCAAAGCCAGCTCGCAAGAGCGCGCGCTGTGGGGTTGGTGACGGGTCCCCACGCCTGCACCCCCCGCACCCACAGCCAGTGGGTAGTGGGCCCCGGCCGCACGCCCGAAAGGACGAGTGGTCGGAAGTGGGAGAGTGCCCAATCCCGGACGCCAAGGCAAGAGGCGCCCCCCCGGGGCACCCTCATGCCGCCCCCACAATGCGCAAAGCCAGCTCGCAAGAGCGCGCCCTGTGGGGTTGGTGACGGGTCCCCACAACCGCACCCCGCGCACCCACAGCCAGTGGGTAGTGGGTCCCGGCCGCACGCCCGAAAGGACGAGTGGTCGGGGGTGGGAGAGGGCCCGACCCCGGACGCCCCACGCCCAGGCAAGAGGCGCCCCCCCCGGGCGCCCTCCTGCCGCCCCCACAGCGCGCCAAGCCAGCACGCAAGAGCGCGCGCTGTGGGGTTGGTGACGGGTCCCCACGCCCACACCCCCCGCACGCACAGCCAGTGGGTAGTGGGCCCCGGCCGCACGCCCGAAAGGACGAGTGGTTGGGGTTGGGGGAGCGCCCGACCCGAGACGCCCCACACCCAGGCAAGAGGCGCCCCCCCCGGGCGCCCTCGTGCCGCCCCCACAGCGCGCAAAGCCAGCTCGCAAGAGCGCGCGCTGTGGGGTTGGTGACGGGTCCCCACGCCTGCACCCCCCGCACCCACAGCCAGTGGGTAGTGGGCCCCGGCCGCACGCCCGAAAGAACGAGTGGTGGGGGATGGGAGAGCGCCCGACCCCGGACGCCTCACACCCAGGCAAGAGGCGCCCCCCCCGGGCGCCCTCGTGCCGCCCCAACAGCGCGCCAAGCCAGCTCGCAAGAGCGCGCGCTCTGGGGTTAGTGACGGGTCCCCACGCCCGCATCCACCCCACGGGGAGCGCGCAGCCCCAAGCCAGTTACGGGGAAACGGCACCGGGCCGCCCCCCCCCCAAGCAAGCCAAACGGAGCACGGGACCGAGGCAGGACACGCGGAGGGGCATGGACCCCGTGGAACGGCCCTACCAGCGCCCAGCACCGGGACCGCGCGAGGTGCGCGCGTCACACCAACCCGGGAAGGGGGGGGGGCGCGGACGCCGCGAGAGCGCGAGCGCACACATACACAAAGGACATGCGGGGAAAACCAGAAGGGCAACCGGAGCGAGCCCGCGGAACGCACAGACCGCATGGAATGGCGTACCAGCGAGCGAGGATAAGGGACACCCAGACGGGACGGCCCGCCACACACAGCGCAGGAAACGCGGGGCGGGAAGGGGGAAACGAGAGAGACACAACACCTGGCACCGGCCGCGCACACACGACAAGGGCAGTGCACCCGCCAAGGTAGTAGTGGCGCACTGCGCCACGCACCAGCCCCACGGCTAGGCAGCCTCCGCGCCAGCCCACGGGGGTATCACTGGCGACATGCCAGTAGCACGGGCCCGGCGGCGCCGGCAGCCCGGGCGACCACGCATTAGGGGGGCGACGCGGTGGGTAAGCGCGCGCAGCCACAGTTGCTAAGTGATGCACTAACCGGGGACTGGCGAAATGGGGAAGCCAGGGAGGGACGGGGCTCCGAGCCTTTGAACCCGGGGGACTCCGCCACCAGGCAGGAGGTGCGTCATGAAGGGCCTCCCACTAGGACCCGGTGGGGAGGATATCACCTGGCCCGACCAGGTGGCTCCCCGGGGCCGAAAGGCGTCTAGTACCCGCAAAATCAAACCTCAAACCTCAAACCTCAAACCATGATCGTGGCACGGGCCTGTGGAAGCTAACCGAGTGTAATTGGGACCACTCTGACCATTGGTGGCCTGACGAGGAGGAGGCCGCCCCACTGGACAAATAAGCCCTCCGTGATGAGTTCTGGCACGAGCTTGAGCAAGCGTATGAGCACCGTGAAATGCCGGAGCAAATTCTTGTAAACTTGAGCAAGAAATATAGCGAGGACGCGTACCCAGCAAGCAAAGGGTATTCAACCCAGCACATCAGAAATTTTTTCAAGTCCATCGAACGCAAGATGGGCCCAAATGATCTTGCACGTTTCATTAACCACGTGAAAATGCTCAAACAGGCAGATCCTGCCTGGTATTTCAATCATGAAGCCGGTGACCCAGTCACTGATGTTGTACGAAGATGGTTTTTTATGACGCCACAGCAAGTAAAAAACGCCAGAAAATATGCAAAAGTCATTTTTCAAGATAACACGTACAAATTGAATCGGTACGGTGAGGCATTGGCCCTGTTTTGCGCTATCAACGAACATGGCCAAACCCTTCTCCTGGCTCAGGGCTGCATGCCGAGCAGTGAAAATGCAGAGGATTATGAGTGGCTCTGGCAGGAGTGGATAAAGGCAACCTGTTGTGCCCCCCGGGTTTTGTTCAGTGATGCTGCATACGCCCTCTTGGGGTCCGTTCCCAGGCTTTTACCCCCGGACGAAACTGCTCACTTCCTCTGCCTTTTTCACATGTACAAAAATCTTACCGAAAACTGCCGAAACTCCCTCGAGCAACACGATTTCACTGCTCTTGAGAGCGCCATCCGACAGGTTAAGGAATGCACAGATAAGGACGCTGCTGATATTCTGTGGCGCAAAACTGGGTGACCCCCGCTGGAAAACTGTCAAGGACTACCTTGGAGTCAGATCCCCCCGTTGGTGTGATGCATGGCAAGTAGAAGTTTTTACCTTCGGCTGCAAGTCCACACAGAGGGCTGAGTCTTTGAATTGCCGCATAAAGCGCCACGTGAGTGTAAGAAAAGGTTACTACCACATTTTTTTATCTGTTTTGCACTTGCTCTCCAAGGAGGGCTATAAACTTGAATATACTGAAATGGTGAATCACCGACACGCCAATCACCAAACAGCTAACCAAGCCTTCCCATTCTATGTCAAGTTCGTTTCAGGCAAGGTGACAAGGTGTGAAATTGAGTATGAGGGAGTTGAAAATGAGTAGGAGGGAGTTGAAATTGAGTAGGGGGGAGTTGAAAATGAGTAGGAGGGAGTTGAAATTGAGTAGGAGGGAGTGGATTCTCACTTGGAGGCAGTTGAAAATGAGCAGGAGGGATTTGAAATTGAGTAGAAGGGAGTTGAAATTGAGTAGGAGGGAGTGGAAAATGAGTAGGAGGGAGTTGAAATTGAGTAGGAGGGAGTGGATTTCACTTGGAGGGAGTTGAAAATGAGCATGAGAGAGTTGAAATTGAGTAGGAGGGAGTTGAAATTGAGTAGGAGGAAGTTGAAATTGAGTAGGAGGGAGTGGATTTTCACTTGGAGGGACTTGAAAATGAGCAAGAGGGGGTTGAAATTGAGTAGAAGGGAGTTGATAATGACTAGCCTCGTTACCAATAACGTATCGTTCCTTTATCTGGCGATAAAATAATGCAACTATTTTATAAATTTGGGCTGCAGAACGGTTCAAAGCAACCGCATTCGATTAAAACCTTTTAGCAGAAGATGAGTTGCAGTCGTTTTGTCGGTTCTCGTAAATTCGCGCATCGCCTGTTCGTGCGCACTCTTTCGCAGTCTGCTAGGGCCGCAGTTTGCATACCATCATCCGTGCTACAGGGCCCCGTGGCTTTTAGGTGCGGCCGTCGGAGGGGATCCGGGGTACTGGGGGAGCTAGGTGGGTATCGTAAAAGCGGTCGAAGGAAAAACTCTCATATGGGTATATCTTGGGGACCCAAAAAGCTCATATGGGTATATTTTGGGGGAGACGGGGGAGGGGTTTTGTGACTTGACTCGGACCTCAGCAGTGGCAAACCCAACCTCACACAGGCAAACCCTGAAGGCATGGAACATAAAACTCAGACATGAAATTTGAAATGTCCTTAGTTCTTCGAAACTTGAGCCCGCCTCCAAAATCTCCTCCGAAGGTACACGGGCCCGCCTAGATCATATGCCAAACAATCACGCCATCGGTTCAAGTGCATCTTGTGATCACCTCCTTGACACTTCACTTGAACACCATATTGACTTGGGGGATCCCACACATAAATCATTGGAGCCACATACAATAACGGATCATTACGCATGTTGGTATTGAGGTTGGTGTAGGGCACCACACAATCAGGTCTCACCATCTTTTGTTTTTCACCAAGCTTGCCCCGGGTCATCTTGTCTATTTGCGTAACAAATTGCGGGGTTTGGTACTGCGGCCGTTGCGTTGCCTCGGCTCCTACCCGTTGTTGCTTGATGGGCTCATCATCAGCCGGGGACTCATACTCTACTTCGTCCTCAATGACTCCTTGACCTCCTGGGCCCTCCATGTGGTCTAAATATGAAAGATACAACACATAACAAGCACAAAATGCAAAAAAAAAACGACCTCAAATAACTCCTTGTACATGCATGGCTCGGCTGCGAAACTTGGTATGTAGCATTGCCCAATGGTCCTTGTGACTTGATGAATGTATCTCCAAAATTTCAAACGATGGTGTTAAGTTATGGTTACATCGTCCAATCAAGGGTATATTCGTCGAAACACAATCATTCATGATTTAATATGAATGCGTTAACCATTTTACACCAAAATTTCTATTAAATTCTGTTGCGTTCCCATTTTTCGTCTGTGGTACTTCAGCTCAACAGGCGCGGCGCCGCGGCCTAATTCTGGCTTCAGCCGCGGCGCCGGCTAGCTTAAGCCAGGCGCCGGACTGGCTTAAGCATCGCCGGACTGGCTTAAGCCAAATACCCACCTAGCTCCCCCTTTACTGGAATCCGGTGGTGGAAAAGCTGGAAACACGACGGTCCAGAAAGGCCCGGTAGCTGATCCCGCGACTTCGATTTTGAGGCCTACAATATCACTCAGATGGCCCAAAGGAGCAGGAAATCGGGTTTTTTTGGTACACTGGAACAAAATAACATGCAATAACCTACCGGGGAAGGTCTGTCCCAGAAAATCCCCGCCCCCAACCCTCCCTCACATCCCTCATGCCACATCCCTTGAACTACCAGAACGGCACGGGTGCAAGGGGCAAGGGGAGGGGGGAGCACGTAGGGCTAAATTGTACACCGTTGGGCAAAGAGGAAGCCAAGGGCCGAAGAATAGCCGATTTAAGAAATTCAGTGCAACGACCGGGTCGGCTTCTCATGCGACCTAGCGCTTATTTTGCCCATCAATGTTGGTGATCACGGGGAGCAAGGCTTGAGGAGTATGTACACACCGGTGGTTTTTGGTAGAATTAGTATTGTGACAATCGCTACAAAGACTTTTTGGACCGTTGTGAATGGGCCAATCGGCGCTGTTTGAACCGATAGTACTGGCCTGAGCCTCATTCTTAATCGATTTTTATGCTGGATTGACTTTTGAACGAGATTCTGGGACATATTTTCCCCGGTTTTCGGTCTAATTAAGTGAAATACCAAAATCCAGCACAGATGCCAAGAATTTTTTTATGAACGACATTTTATTACAATGACAATTAAGGTAAAAAACCCCTATCGAGGGCCACTTTTGGTCCGGCAAAATCTGGCCGATTTCTGCAGACCTGGAGGGCCAGTTTTTTTCAGGTTACAGAAAGCCGGCTGGGGCCAGTGATTGCCATTTACAGAACCGTTTTTGGTCGCAGGACCGTGGAGAACAATTTAAATAGAAATCGCCCTTTTTCAGGGTAAGTCGCCAAATGCGCGCCGATTTTGGCCCGTCCTTCACAGTCGGCCGAAATTCTCTGAAATTTTTTTGGATTTCCTGGAAATTTCTGGATGGGTCTACAGAATGGGACCCAGGCTACTGGCCCATAGCATCAGATCCCGATTCGGTGCTAAAAATCGCCAGATATCTGGCTGAGAACAGAGCGCCCTCAGCGATTGCGCAAAAATGCGCATTTGCCAAATGACGGCTCAAATCGCCGCCCGTACGTGGCGCTTGGTTTGGCCGCTACACAGCACCAAATCTTATAATTTGTGGTTCTGCGGGTAGATCCAGACCCAGGCTACTCGGGAGGGAGGGTCCCAGGCCCTTCGGCGATGCCGGTCCGGCTTTTGCCTGTCGGCACTGTAGCAACCCTTGCTTGAGCTTGGTGCTTCTCTTGTTTTTTGCCAATGGTGTCCATGGAGGAAACCCCCTGGGGCAGCCACCCTGGTCTCAATGAAAGCAAAAAATTTTTGTCTTTTAATTGGACAGATTCCACAAGTCTCCGGTTGGCTAAACAAGACCCATTTGCTTGTGCAATGTTGGATGAGTTAGATGAGGGCAGTGTTGGTTTGAGTCGAGAACAGTCTTCAAGTTCGGAGGGACTGTTGTTCTCCGATAGTGACGAGGTGGCACAGTCCGAGGACGAAGGTATGACAACCAAAAAGGTTTGTGGTGAAGAAGAAGACGTTGTCCCTTGTTCCCAACCCGATTCTGACGTGGAGATTTGTCCCAATGACATTTCTCCTCAAGAGGATCGGGTAGATGTCACCAAAGAGTTAAATCGTAGTGGCCGCCCGGTGCGGGCCGCTTCGCTTGGTGTTGGTCAATACTTAGTTGCGGCAAGGGCGGCCGCGGCATCTCGCGCTTGCGTTGAGGCAGGTCCAAGAGGTGCCCGGACCGATCGTCAAACATTCGACACACATTGCTTCAGACCGATGAAGAAGGCGTTTGTCAAAGCCTTCGATGGGCACCTCAACTCGTACCGTGCAGACATGGAGCGGTTTGTTCAGGAGTTTGGGGACGTGTACAATAAAGGCGTAACCGAACCCCACCTGGTAAACGGCTTTGCTGACTTAGGATTGTGGCCGTTTTCATGGGAAAAGGTTAGCAAAAAGTTGGATGGATTCCGAGCACGGGAAGCAATGCAAAGAGCCCATGATGAACAACAGGATTCCGCAATTAGAGAGGAACTGGCGGTGGCCCGAACGCACGGTGCGTGTGGTGGTTGAATGGCCCGGGTCACCACGCGATGGTTCTGCTTCTCCCTTGTCTGCTCCTGTCCCGCCCACGCCCACCGCCTCTGTCCGCAGCTCTAGTGTTAGTACGTGTGTCGGTGGGTCTCCACCCGGCATGACGACTGCCGGCACGCAGGTGTCACCGGGCCTGGGGGTGCGGAAGCGCCTGTGGAAGAAAAAACCTGATGGGCCCGGTGTGTCAAAGCCCAGGCGCCTGGATCTGGTGTTGATCCGGGGCGGGGAGTTGACCAACGAGGAGGTAGTGGCGGACCTGCGTGCGGACCAAGCGGACAAGGAACAGAAAAGGGCAGAGGTGGAACAACGGAAAAAGGAAAGGGAAGACAAGCGGGAGCAAAGGAAGAAGGACGAGGAGGAGAGAAAGAAAAAACAGGAGGAACGGAAACATGCGGCGGAAGAGAAAAAGAGGCGCGTAGCGGAGGAAAAACGGAAGCGAGAGGAGGAACGGGCGGCAACACAACGGAGGAAAGAGGAGGAACGGGTGGCCACCCAAAGGCGGAAAGAAGAGGAAAGGGCGGCCAGGCCAAAGCGGGGAGTGAAGCGGAAGGCCGGTCCCGAACAGTGGGATGATGGGACCACGTGCCCTTGCGGCAATGATGTCGGGACCGGCCTCACTGAAAACTGGGCCCAGTGTGACACCTGCGAAGCGTGGATTCACGACGGCTGCTTTGGCTTGGAATGGGCACGGGACGGCCCATACATTGAGCAGCCTGACAGCCGGTGGCAATGTGCCCGGTGCCGGCCCGCGTCCGATGATGGAGACGATGGTGACGACTCTGACGCTGACCATTCCCAGCCCTCCATGGCTGGGAGTGATAGCGCATAAAGAGTCGTAGATGGGGGGAGGGGGGGGGAGGGGGGGTGGGTGAAAAAGGGGGTGGGATGCCATGGACACCGTTGGAGAGGACAGAGAACCCAAGTGAGAGCGGGGGCAATGCCCCATACACCAAAGGTATACCCACCCCCCCATAGTGTAGCAGAGCCCAATTATGGCAGAACGCAGATTTCAGACGAATTTGCGTGCTAGCCATGTAGATCGGGCTAGATAACACCATTTGACACGAACTATGCATGTTTTGAGTAGCGTGGATCGTCCTCTACGCGATGAGCAACTTTGTTTTTGCGTGGTGTGCCGTTTACCCCTCTCCCGAAGCGCGACCGTGATCCAACCAAAACAGAAAACTCAGAAATTCAGCTTCTGGGCAGCAAAGACCTCGGTAAGATGGCTTCCCTCCGATGGGTAAATCGGCTCGATATAGGGTAACGAACGCATTTCTAAGTAGCGTGGGTCAAGACGCACGCGTGCATATCTTTAGATTTTGCCAACTCACCGGTGACGTCACGCACCAAGCGCGACCGTGACGCGCGCACATCTGGGGACGTCATTTGGCCAGCTTTTGATAAACGGCAAGTTACCCTAGGCGCTCCAGACCCCCTGCTCCTATCGAGGGCACCCTGCATCGTGGGATTTTTACCAGCGCTTTTAATTTCTTGCAGATTTCTTTCCATATCCTACATTGTTGAGGTAAAACATTGCCCCAAATCACAAGACATCCATAAAAACGTACAAAATTTTCAGGCACTTTTTAATTGTTGGATCATGGATGTAGTGGCATGGGGAACACCAAAGAAAACGGTATAGGGTCCCACGGATCCCCAACAAAGCCTGGTCTTTTTTCTTATTCTTTAAACAAGGATGCTATGAATATGGAAAGGGTGTTTTGGCGATGGTTTTTTGCAAACGAGTGAGATGAGGGTGGCAAAGGCGTTGGGAGGTGTTGTCAAATCGGAGGGAGACGCCGTCAAATGCATTGAGGTTGGGTGCAATAGTAACAAGCAATGGCTTCTCCACCGCATCACTTGATCTTAACAATAAACAAAAGGAAAAGGGGGAGAAACAACAACACAAGAAGGTGATGGAAGAAGAAGATTAAAGAGAAGATACAAGATCCCCCAAATGGTGTTTTTTTACTCCACAACATGAATTTCATGTGGCATGTTTGAGTTTGGTGGTTTATGAAATGAATGATGTGCCTCACTTCCGAGTCGTTTCCTTGCCTTTGATCGACGTGTTGCCTTGCTAGGAGGGACAATTGGGACATTGCTAGGGCCATTGGTAGCGAGTTTCAAAGGGTTTTGCACAAAAAGACAACCTAAGACCAAAGTGGCCCTCGATTAGAGCAGCGGCCTCGATTAGGGCGTTTTACCTTACGCTCATGTATTTAGATTTATGGCCACTGAGCTGAAAAAGAAGCGATGCCACCTTTGCGAGAAGGAAGTGCGTAGCGCGTCATGCAGAATGTCAGAATCCATTCTGCACCATTTTTTAATGTTGACATCCCCCCCAAAGTTGTTACTACCTTTTCATAAAGCGTGTTTTCTTGTTTCGTCTTGTTGGAGGGAGTATGGGTATTTCCTAACAAGTGCTTTTTTTTGCTTTTTTTGCTTTTTTGCCTCACCGAGGTCGCATGACGGTCCCCAATGCAATTTGCACCACAAAAGTATCTTTCCCTTCCACATTGTATACATATGTAGTGCATGAGGCACCATTTTACACTTGTTTTAGGCTTGAAGATGCGTTCCGGAGGGACTTTTTGCCCCCAAAATGAGCATGATTTGGCCCGTCCACACTTTGGTGGACGGGCCAAGCAAAAAAAAGCTGTAGCAGGCCTCTCTATATCAAAGGAAAGTGCTCCCACCCTCCCTTTGTTGGTGATGTCACGGTTTCCATTTTCGTTAGAAACCTCTAGCACCTCTACCAAATCAACTTAAGGGAAAACCTCATGAGTGACTTCACTACATGGGGGTGAATAACACAATTTTTACATCCATTGAGACATCCCAAATCTGCCCATCCATGAATTTCTATTTGTCCACAAACATCCCGCATCGATGTAATTTGTAGGATTTCCCCATCCAAATCCCTTCCCCAAGTCGTATTTGGCATCCCTCATGCACCCATAAGCATCCCGCATCCATTAAATTTATAGGATTTTCCCATCCAAATCCCTTCCCCACATTGGATTTCACCCTCTCCATGCATCCCAAATCCTCCCAATGTAATTTGTAGGATTTCCCCATCCAAATCCCTTCCCCAAGTCGGATTTGACATCCCTCATGCACCCATAAGCATCCCGCATCCATTAAATTTATAGGATTTTCCCATCCAAATCCCTTCCCCACATTGGATTTCACCCTCTCCATGCATCCCAAATCCTCCAATTTATAGATCCAAATCTCCCTTTTTATCCTCCAAATTCTCCCTTTTTTTAGGCATTTTTCTCCCCCAGTCACCATTACCCCCGTCTAGTGAAGTTACTGCCCCCACCGCCATTTTACCTGAGTAACGTAATGCACTGTGAAAGGTTTGCTTAAAAACATGCCAGGTCATGTTCGTGCAGGATGCATTGTAGATTGCTTTACCTGGGTTCACAATTGGATGGGATTTTGCATCGTGCTCAGAACCATGACAAGCTGCAATTTTGGGCAATCTTGGTGTAGCACTAGGAGAAGCATTGCTTGGATTGTTTTTGCACGGTTGTAATTCACGCTTGTTTCAACGGCTATATAAAGAACACTCCATCAATGGGATGCGTTTCGACCGCATTTGCCCACATTTGTTGAGAGATCCTCTTTTGAGCCCTATGGATTGTCATGTAATGGATATTGATTGGGCCAAACTAAAACCCCCGAAGGGTGTGCATTTTGGTATTGTTCCGAATGCTGACTTGGGCGGTTTAGAGTCGAATGCATTGCTTGAGGTTGCTGCAGAGAATGTGACGGAATATGAGGAATACACACTCGCACGTGATGTATTGGAAGGTGTCCATCCGGCTAATATGGAGGCCATTGTGGATGAGGATGATGGTGAGATAGAGGTTAATCTCCCCCAAAAACGCCCTCACAACACTCTCTCAGCAGAGGAGAAGCCAGAGGCCAATGCTAAGAAAGCCAAAAACAAGGTGAGTGCCACAGAATATTTGCATTCCCAGAAGCAGTGTGTCACACGCCTCAAATGGAATGATTTCGAGGAAGCATTGTTTTCTATCCTTGCTCCTCGCTTTTCCAAAGGTGACTCAGTAGATTTTCCTACCATGACACCTCTCTGGAACAACATTCTGAAGGCGGATGGTTGGTTTGAGGGTTTGCAGTATGACTTGAATCCACGTGATCGTGTAGCACTCAAGAACCACGATGATTATCCGAACAGGAAACAGGCAAAGCAAGCTACCCCAGCAGAGGTGCAAGATATGACACAACCGGTTGCGCAACAAGCCACTCAACCCCCACCTGCTACCAATCCCACACCATCATCCGCACAAGCTCCCACACAAGTTTCAAGTGACATGCTTTTGATGATTCAGCAGGTTGATACTCACTTGGCTCAGTTGTATGCTCGGACTGCATGTGGTGAACAACTTTCGCAAGCTGGGTTGCATCGGTGTTGCTTCCACCACTTCTAGGATACCCACCTAGCTCCCCAGGTACCGTCCATGGCTATTAGGTAGGAAACCACCCCTAACAACCATTCCTACCTGTAAAAAACCCTCCAAAAAGGGGGTTTCACCAAGGTGGGAGCCGGCACTCAGCCGAAGCGCACCGCTGGAATCTGCCGCAAGGTCCTCACAGCCCTTGTCCACCCCCATTGCCGAGGTTTTCCCTTATGTCAATACTTGCTCCGGTGAATTTTTGGGTGCTGCTTGTCTACCGTAGTAGGGAGTAGGGTGTGAATTTGGCGTCAACCCAAAATGGTAGACCGATAGCTCTGCCCAACTGACATGGGATGGAGGAATTGAAACATTATGGTTGTACAATCCGTGTGCAATAGGATCCGAGGTTAAGGCGTTGTATCTTGCAAAACCATGACGCCAATCAATTATTTGTTTGTTCAGCTTTCTCCAAGGCTTTGCCCTCCCGCTATGCAATCTCTATCCACGTTTGCACAAACTTCCTACCACACTCCGTCCGTGGACACTCAAACTTCGCCACATGCGAATGACGGATATTGGAAGTGGGTGGCCATGGGTGCCGCAGTAATGGCAACGGGTTTGGTCTTGTTCACATCCTCGCGGGGAGCAACCTCTTCTCTTTGGACAACTAGAGCCAACACACTCATCAAGCCAATTGCAAAGCCTGTATCACTCAACTACCATCCTTTACGCACTAGAACGATGCATTCTAATGCACCTGAAGGTGTGTTCTTCAAGAGGAGTTGGAGCTTGTGATGGGTTGGGGGTTATTAATTGGCACAACCCATTTGCCGCGATTTGGATCCAGCTTCGCTGTTGAATCGAATCTCTTCGTAGGATCCAACAGGCGGTTGTCCAACCCGGCCCAAAACATTACCGTGATCGAATGCGCCTTTTTGTTGAGAGCTGATCGGTGTCGGAGAGGGCGGCAACAACATAAGGAAAGAGAAAGCTGATCACATGGCCATTAACAGAAGACGTACAAACCGATCGGTGCAGGACCTACCATTCATTTGAATGAGTTCGTTGTCGCTTCCTCTTCCCCTCACCACAAGTTCATACTACACACGCTGTCCGAAGCAAAGTAGCAAATTCTCGTGATTGCGGGTTTTTTTATTCTCCTTGTGTTGAGATGGAGCGACACATGCACAAAAAAGTGGGAAGACATGTAAAGAGGTGGGTCAAACTACTTTTGTGATGTGCCGAACCATGGTCCTCTTCGATCACTCATTGTTCGTTCTAAAATGTTGCATTTGTGATCAAGGTCTGTGCCTTAACTTGAGTTCAACAACGTTGGGTGTGTGGTCCGAGAAAGTCAATAGCACGGAGCTTACCCAGCCACGGAGTTGGGGGGGAAGGGGTTGGGCTGTGTAGTGTCACAGGGCCACCACTGGGGCTATGCCGTGGCACTACGCGCAATGGTTTGTGGATGAGTGGCATTTGTGTCATCCGTATCACCTTAGACTATGCCGGCCCTGCCACCATGACACGGAGGGGGGGGGGGGGGCATTGGGTGTGCCGCGACACATGTCGTGACATGGGTAGGCTCCGACGTGAGAATGATATGTTGTTGCATGACCACTTCAAGAGGTCAACAATCGTGCATGAGCACGCAAGTTTCAGTTGTTGTCTCCATGCATATTTTTGCTTTGGGGTATAAGACTCGGCTTTGACATTGTGTATTGCGCCATGTAGTGCTGAAGATGGCGGATGTACCTACACCGACGCCTCATGGTTTCCACACCCGCTTCGCAAGAAGAAGAACATTTGGAGTTGTTCGTGAGGTATAGTTTGCAATTTGCGCATTTGTCACACAACACACCACGCACCCTACAGCTGCATTTGAACACTGCACACTGTGTAATGTTACAGTAATGTCCCGCTACTTGCTCGCTCTGCTCTGCACGTGTCACTCTCTATTTAGTTTATATCCGTCATCAGTCTCACAATTTCCGGACAAAGAAATGTAAAGATCGTGCAATATCAGAATCTATTTTTGACTTGCATTGTTATTTTCGCTGGGGATGGGAAAGGGATGCAAGCAATGGGTGGGGCTAGCTCTAAGTATTGGTCATGCAAACACCCCAATGGCATTCTTGAACAAAAGGAGGTGGAGTCCAACTCGAGATGGGGGGCATTTTTGAGAAGCATCACACCTGACAGACGGCCCGGTGACAACCAACATGTAGCATGCCGAATCCAATACGTCATTGCAAAACGCACTGACCCCCCCCCCCCCCCCAGACAAAAGTACCGGTAATTCCCCCTCGAGAAGTGACACGGTTGATTTACTTTTGGGGAGGTGAAAAAATTGTTGAGAGACACGGTTGCCATAAGCGACACGGTTCACACACAGAGACATGCACGCAGTGGGGGTCCCCATGGACAAGCCCAAATTGCACCACCCAAAAAGCCACACGTGAACATGTTCAACCATCCATAATTGTCAGCCATCCCTTACGGGCGTGTTCCGGTCAGTGGGGGGGAGGGGGTGGGGGTGGGGTCGGGGGGGGGGGGCTCTAGCCGCCCAGCCACCCGGCCAGCCAGCCACCTAGCCACCTAGCCACCTAGCCAGCCACCTTGCCACCCAGCCACCTAGCCGTGTAGCCACCATATTGGGTTGGGCCTTGCATTTTTGCATTTTGCCTCTTTGCCTTTGCTCTCAAGATCACATCACATCAAATCACTCTAGCCATCTAGCCATCCAGGCGCCCAGCCACGCACCCACCTAGCTAGCTGCCCGGCCACCCAGCCACCCAACCACGGAGCCACCTAGCCACCATATTGTGTTGGGCCTTGCTATGGTGAGCATAACGTGGCATACCAGGAATACCTAGGAGTATACGGGTAAAAAAGGGGGTTTTGGGAGAAAGGGGTATGTGGCATGTACAGGTGGGTACGAATGTATAATGCACAATGCATGCATAGGTGGGTTGGGGAATACCTCTAGTTTGCCAATTGTGATGGTCAATGTTGTGTTTGAAACTACCCCATTTTGGGCTCTTGGGGTATACGGCCGTATACTCAAGGCTCCAATACCTCAGTATACGGCCGTATACTCTGGGGTATACGGCCGTATACTTGGAGTATACGGCCGTATACTGGGGGTATTTGTTTGCACCATGTGGTTGTTTCAAGTTGAAAAATTCCATTGTTGTGCCTTTTGTGCCCATCTTGTTGCATGCTTTGCCTTTGCCCAACAATTGCACACCACTTGAAACCAATCTAGGCTCATACTTCACTCAAGATTGCAATGTATGTCTCCATATGTGTCCCTTCCAATCCATATTATGTTGCTTCTTGCTCTCCCAGGCCCTCTTTTTCTGCCACCATGACTGATGTGGGCACTCATGCCTTGTTGAAGAAGTGGGCCGATGCCGTAGCTCTCCGCACAGTGCACAGAGGTGTTTACAGCCCCGACAGCACACGCACCGTGTCTTGGCCTTCTCTTGAGAATTGTGCTTGGTCCACCTTGGACACCCCTGTGGCCCTGGTGAAGCTAACGCACCCCGGCGTTGCCCAACCCCACAGCCTCACTGACCCTTTGTTGTCGTTGTTTGACAACAACCCTAATCTGCAAGCTATTGTGTTGCAGCTCCATGATTCGGATGCCCGCGCTGTCGTGGAGCATGGTAAAAAAAGCTGTGGGGGGCCCAATAGGGGGATGAGTTTGTATTTGAGGGAATGGGAGATGCAGGATGGCTCTCCGGGGATTCATGTCTCGGGGGACGTGGCCGCTGGCTGGCGCAAATGGGAGTGCAAGGCCCAGCAAGTGCAGCGGGGGCATTGGGAGGACACCGCCCCCCTCTACTCCCTCCACTCCCAATCGCCATGGTCCTGGCATGCCGATTTGGAGGGCCACACCCTCCCCACCTGGTACAAGGGTACTGGGATGCACCCCTCCCTTTTCTTCCCCCTCACCACCACCCCCCTTTTTGGTGTTGAACACCATCGTGTCTCCATCCCTTGACGTCGTCGATCATCGTCAGGTCGACGACCTCAAGGATTTCAAGCAATGGGGCCATGCTTTCCAATCTGGCTATATTTCTGTCAAGTGGATGGACAAGCTTCAGGATGAGTATGGGGAACTTAGGGCAGATGCGGGGCTCAATATTTTTAATGAGGATTGGCCCGCCGAGACTCGTGCACGGGACAGTGACACCCGCTGCACAATGACTCCACCGGAGGGGGGTGCAATGTACAGTTTCGCAAGGGAGGTCCTCATACCCCACTTGGAGACTCATTTGGGTTGGAAGTGTCCGGTCGTGAATGTTACCACCTTTATTGTGGTGAAGGCCGGTACAGTGGATGTGGAAAAAAAACAGTGTTGGCACCGTGACATTAACCTCAGCTATGTTGCCGGCCCGGACCAACACCATGTTATTTGCTTGTTTCCGATGTTCTCCCCCACACCCGATGATGGTTGTGCTGGGGATTTTGTGGTTGCATCCCACACGGGCCTCCCGGACCCTTGGGTGGTGGCCCCAATGGCCCCATTTGACATCGGGGATGTGTGGTTGGGCAATGCACTGACTGTGCATCGCGGAGGTATTTGCCCTACCACAAACCCCCATCGGCCCCGTGTTTTTGGTTTCATTTCGGTTGGTACCTCCAGGTTCGACTACAACAACACTTGCCCTGTTGTTGTTCCCCCTTGGGCCGGCAAAGCGGCTGCATCCCCCGAAGGGTCTCAAGGCCCTCATGCCACTTGTGGTGCAGTTGGTTGTGAGGTGTTGTTGGATGTGAGTGATGCTACCACAGTTTTTTGTGGTACATGTGGTAACGTGCCATTGTGTGCCACCTACGCCCTGGAGGGGCAGTGTGGTGCCTGTGAGGAGGGCGCTTGGAATCAGGGTGAGACAATGACGCAACACAGTGGTGTTGCATGGGGTCGTTGTCCGGCCCCACTTCAGTTCTACATGCCCGTTGATGGGGCTACTTTTTTTGCAGTTCATGAACATTTGTCCCCTAGCCCCCTTCGAGTTGGGGCTGAGGGTCACCCTTCATATGAGGAGTGCCCATTGCGGCAAATGCATGCTAACCCCTTGCCTTCTGTGGGCTCGGATGGCACTTTCCTTGCTTGTCCCCCCGGTTCATTGGTGGTTTCGCGGGGTTTGATTGGTGGTGTTGCTTTGGCTTCCACCGATACCACAATTGGCGGGGTTTTGCATTGGTTTGCACTTGGGCACAAGCACCACCTCATGGATGTTGCACTGGCGGAGAGCTATGGTTGGGTGAAGTGGTGGCCATTCAAGACGGTTTCGAGGAAGAAGAAGTTGAAGCCGAAGCCCAAGGCAAAGTCAAGGAAGGGCAAGGAGAAGGCCGGAGAAGAAGATGAGGACGTGGAGGAGGAGGAAGAGGAGAAGCAAGAGCTGTGGTGCATCTGCAATCAGGTATTTGTGGGATCCGGGCATGGGTTGAACTGTGTTGTTGTTATTCATTAAGTCCCAGCTATCTCAAAAGGTAGGGTCACTGGTGGGTTTTTTTGTTTGGCCTGTCTTCAGCGCCTCCCTATATGGTTGCAGTTCTTCAAGTTGAGTTGAATTGAATTGATCATCAACCTCTTCAACATCTTCCCAGGATTCTTCAATGGCCTACACATGTTTTTGCATGTTTCAGGGCAGTGGGGTTTGAACCAGGAACGTTTCGTTTGCAAGTGTAGCATGCATACCTCTCACCCACCCAGTGCCATGGTCTTGGAATACGGCCGTATACCTTGTGTATACGGCCGTATACCCACGGTATACGGCCGTATACCCCCAGTATACGGCCGTATACCGCGAGTATACGGCCGTATACCTGCCCACCCATTTTGAGTATACGGCCGTATACTCCGAGGTATACGGCCGTATACTCGGAGGTATACAGCCGTATACTCATAGTATTTGTTGCCAATTTCGATCTATTTTGCCTAGTTCTTTGTTAGAATTCCACCCTTTCTTCCCATTCAGGTCCAGTATGATCCCTGGCCGTTGCGGAGCATCACCGATTACGAGGTGGCCGAGCCCGAGGTGTCGGAGTTGGTGGCGCCAAAGGCTGCCGCAGGACGAGTGATCTCCGGTCGGGAGTACGTGGACCCCATTCCTGTGGGTCGGGGGGATGTTGCCAGTGCGCCCTCCGACCTGGCGTGCACCACTGGCAAGGACACGGGATACTATTCCCGTTTGAATGTCCGTGCCAGTGGTGCACTTTACGACATTCGCCTGCCCATTAGGGTTGTGGCGAATGTCGCAAAGGGGGGGGGGGTTGTGGAGGCCATTTGGGGGGCTGCGGTGTGGAGCAAGAGCTCCGGGAAGGTGCGGGTTTTTTTCAGCACCACGGGGGAAAAATGGAGCATTTCGGACTCCATTATGGTGCTCCAAAGTTTTGGGGGGGAGCCTGTCCCCGGGGAGCACTCCCTCGCCCTCCAGGCCGAGTTGGCCTCGAGGGCGGGGAAACAGCTTGGGGGGAGGGGGCTGAAGCGGGCTCATGATGAGCCCGCTGAGCCAAGCGCCACCCCTGCACCCACCCCCACCCGGAAGGCCCCCAAGCCTTCCGGGTCTGCTGCTGCAGCTGTTGCTGTTGGCTCGGGGGGGCTTGAGGGGTTGGGGGGGGTGGGGGGGATGGAAGCAGCTGCCCGCCGTGGCACATGCGAGGCCCTGGGGGACCTCGATGTGCCCAGCACCGCTGACATTGTCAGCGGTGTTGTGGCGGGCTTGGGGAAGTCCCGGCTGAACATCTCCCGAGAGATCGGGGAGTTCAGCCGGACTTCCCTGACCTCCTTGAGGGAGGCCAATGCCTCCCTCAAGGAGGAGCTGAAGGTTGCCCATGCTGAGGGTGACGCCAAGGACAAGAGGATTGCGGACCTGGAGACCAAGTTGGCCGATGCCACCGCAAGTGCCCATGACTGGCACCTCAAGGCCATGGAGTTGGAGACGCAACTCCAAGCGGCCAAGGCCAACGAGGAGTGGGCGAGGTCCGTTGTGGCCCATAGTGTCACACGGAGTGCACCCCCACCCCAAGGGTCTGGGAGTCAGGGCAGTGGGAGTCAGGGCAGTCAGGCCGCCTCCCCAGCACGTGGCCTCCCCCCAAAGCCGCAATGACTACCCCCATCCAACCCCGCCCTTGCAGCTTTATGCCGAGAGTTGGTGCACCGCAAGGTGCACATCTTGGGTGTACAAGTGCACAATGTGCAGTTTGGGGCTACAGGGACACGCATGCAGGGGAAGGATTGGCGCCGTGCGCGCTTGTGCAGCGGCAATGAAAGGCAAAGGGAGCTAATTTGCCTTTCAAATGCACATGCGCATGCGAATTTTCCAAGGTGGTTCCATTGGACCACCATTCAAGTGGTACAATGCGATACTTCACAAAGAATGCCGGGCCGTCGCCATATGAGGGATCCTTCTCCGCTTTCCGCCATCTGCGTTGTCGGGGCGCATAATGGTGGGGAGGTCTGTGTTGAAACAGGTGGAGTGCTCCATAGTCCCATGCAAGGGACCCGGATGCGGTTGGATGTACATGGAGGTGGTGTTGTGGATGCGAAGGCCTACAAGGGCTGGCCGGGTGTGGTTTTCAACTCCAAAGCCCACCACGGGCCTGCCCGATGGGGGGGGGAGCGCTATGCCATTGTTTTCTACAATGGGTGCAACACAGATTACCTCCCCGATGAGTGTGTTGATGAGTTATTGGCCTATGGCTTTCGTCCTTGGGGCCACTAGTGAGCACCGTATACTACCAGTATACGGCCGTATACCTCCGAGTATACGGCCGTATACCTGGAAGTATACGGCCGTATACTCGAAGTATACGGCGAAAGATTTGTGCTGAATTGTACATGCTGTGCGCCTGCTGCATGCGCCTGTGCGCACGGTTTCACTGGGCAACTGGCCCACATATGCCTGGCACATCTCTCCACGGCAATTATTGTAAGCAATATGTTTGCAAATGCCCATCAGAAGGAGAAGGGGCTTTGTTTGGAGAGCATTCAAGATTTTTGTGAGGGAATCAAACGCCGGCATTTGACCCCCTATGCAGTATGTGCTCTGCATCCACAAACGTCAACGCCAGCACCCTATTTTGTTTCACATGTTATGGCCCACCCTGTTTTTTTACAATAGGATTGCGGGGAAAGAGGGCAACGGCAAAGACGTTTGTGGATGCAATCGGTAGCATCAGCATTGCTTGGTGACGATGTACTTTTGCGACCCCATGCCCAAGGCCTCATGATTATTTTAAAAGATGGTGAGGTGGATGTGGCCGACAAGGAGGCAATTAACCAACTCCAATAGATGCGGCGGCACCACCTTTCCATCCGGGCATTGAAGGGTTGCATGAGGACCACATGCACTTGGGACCATGTGATGGCAATGCGTAAGACGCTCACACCTTACCTGTCCAAGGGGAGGGTTTTGGAGGTGGCCACTAAAGGGGGTACCGGGACATGTGGGGTGGTGGAATTGCATGATATTGTCACCACCATGGTTGCATGTGCCCATGCCGAAGACAGCATTCGGAAGTATGAGGAGAATACATATTTGGCTGTTGTAATTTGTTCTGATGCCACTGTTTTTCATAATGCCAGTGCCACACGTTGTGACGTTTTTGTGGACCTATGGGAGGATAGGGGGGCACACCATGATGGTCAAGCATGGGCCTCATGGTGGGTTTTTGATGGGGGGGACGATATGGCCCATCTACAAAGGATGGATGCCGTGGGGAAATTGAATGACCAAGTCAAAAAACTTGAAGCCGAGGGCGGCATAGAAATTGGGGGTACTCCCAAAAAATTATTGTGTTTTAAAAGTGGGGATGGGAAAGTCATGATGTCGGGTTCGTGTGGGAAATGTTGGAATTGCGATCTCAAGTATGACCAATTTCAAGCCCATTTGTTTGCAATTGCAGGTTTTCCAGTGCTTCCTCGCATTGGGTCCCTTATGTCTTGCATCCCTCCTGTCCGCAATGTTGGAGATGTGGCACATTGTTGTGCAAGGGTGGGGACAGGCATTGGGAAACGTCTCAAGGACAGCGCCCGCACATGGGGTTCACCAGGAGCTCTAAGGGCCGTGTCCCATTTCATTTCTAACCTCCGGCAAGAAGCAAAGCACATCCCTGTGGCTCAGAGAGTGATGCGTGCTCCCTCGAAAGAGAAGGAACACACTCTCGACATTAACGCCTCCCGGCTTTTTTTCGAAACACCTAAGTTGCACGCCGAGTTGGTGCGCATTGTTGCAATGTATTGTACCCATGTTGTGAAGTGGGAGGGCAACAGGTGGCTCAAAGGCAGTGCCGTCCTGCACCTCATGTTGCAGGCCTGTTACTATATGCAAAAGATTTGGCGCCATGTGGGTCCTGTTCCCATGGATCAACGCCAACGTTATGCATCCATGGTTACACAATTCACCAAGGCATGGGGGGCATTGGGGTGGAGTGTTCCGGTTTGGGTGCATTGGGTGGTGTGCCACAGTGGGGCACACCTCCAAAGGTGGGGGAATTTTATTAAGTTTTCCTCCATTCCCACGGAATGGAGGAACAAAAGTTTTAAAATGGACATCCGCCATTGTTTTCAGGGGTGGAAGCTGAGCAAGCCTTATGTCACCCGATGGGGACTAAGGCATGCTCTGCACCTGGATGCCCTTGATTGGGGCATCCGGTTGTGGTTTGGGGAAAAGGGTTTGGGTAGAGAGGGGATCAAGTTTGGCATGCAACGCATGCGGAAGAAGCATCGTGCACCAAAGCACATGTAGGTATATATCATGTGATGTGCAATATGCGTAAGTGTGTATATTAGGTATATATAACATGGGGAAGTGGATCACATTTGACATTTCGGATGGGACATCAAACAAGGTTGCTTCTTGTGGTTTTCTGCTTTGCTCATATGGTGCTCTTTTGTGTGTACAATGTGTTTGGGGGTTGCAGGGTCATGAGTAAATGCAAGGGGGATGGGTAGGTGAAGAGAATGGTGGCATGGGTGGAAGGTAGAAAGTCCCCGTATACTCCAAGTATGCGGCCGTATACTTCTGAGTATACGGCCGTATACTCCGAAGTATACGGCAAGAATACTTCTCCAATACTTCGAGTATACTGACAAATACCTCAAAAAGTGTAGATTGCCACACACAGGTGTGGGTGTATGGAATTGGCTTTCTGGTTTTTTGACCCCCCCCCCCTATATTCAGGGTGCTAAACTCATTTTTTTATATCCCATGGGCACACGGAACGACTAGGTACATGTGCCAAAATGGCTGTTCTGGGGGGGTATTCTTGGTATGCCAGGTTATGCTCACCTTAGCATTTTGCCTGCTCTCAAGTTCACGTGATGATGATGATGTGTCCAACACAAAAAAAAATTTCAACGGAGAATTTTTTGTTCAACACAACAATTTCATGTTGAAAAATGTTTTTCAACACAACAATTTTTGTGTCCAAAAATTTTGTGTTCAAAAATTCTGTGTTAAAGGTGTTAGCTAGGGGCGAGATTTCAGGACGATAATCGTTACCTCCATCTCGCAGGAGAGGTAACAATTATTGTCCTGAAATCTGGAGGGACCCATCCAGAGGTAACGATTATCGTCCTGAAATCTGGGGGGACCAAGCCAGAGGTAACGATTATCGTCCTAAAATCTCGGCCAACTGCCAAAGCACCCGGGGTTGTGACCAATCAATAAAACCGGCTTTTTGAGCCGGTTCCAATGAGCCTGTTGGGAAGGATTTTCAATTTTCAACCGAAAAAACCATTTCGGTAACCGAAAGTAACCGCGGTTGACAATGATGACATCGTCATGACAAGAGCAACAAATGACAAAATGCCGTGTTTGCGTAAAACAAGAAAATTAGGTTGCAAAAACGACCTCGCATCATCTTCCGGTGGTTTCTAATCATTTCCACAACAATTTTCGTCAAATTTGAGGCAAATTACTCTGCAAAACCCATCTCCTCAATTTGTAGACAATTTGTAGACATCATGTCCAAAAGGATGGAGAACATGCTTGATGCTGGGTTGCCCCCACCACCACCGGTAGACGACTTCGTGCAATGCATGAAAGATCTCAATGAGGACAAGGCATCTAGCGTGGGAGAAGATTTGTTTGATGGGGTTTTTGAGAAGGAAGTTGATGCAAAAGGTCAACCTCGCGGCACCAAGAGCGTCCAAAAGACGGATGTGAAACTTGTGCTCAATTTTGATGCCTTGCGGGCTCTCAAAGGAATTCAACTTGCAGACCTAGATTCATGGTTTGAGCAATTTGCCAAGTTTGTTATTGACGTTCGACCAATAACCCCCGATGAAGCCCAACAAAAGAAAATCCTTGAAAAACGTGTGGAATTTTGAGGTGACCCCAAGCAACTGCGGAGCATAAGTCCAAAGTCGATGCGAACATACGTCAATGGCCTCGCAGTAATCTACAACCAATCTGGGCGGGCGAGCAAGATTACTCTATCGTCAACCATGCAATTTCCGAAATTCAACGCCTTCATGCGCGGGTGCGTAACAACTCATCGTAGCTTGGAGGCCATTAAGGAGGCTTCGCGTGATGCCGCAGAATTTGGGATTTTGCAAGACCACGAGCTCCGGTTACTTTGGGACAATACAAATTTTAGCTCAATTTACGAAGTGCAAAGAATGGGGTTGGCTATCATGGCGTACCGCTTAGGGTTCCGTGGTGACACACTCTTAATGTTGGACATCGACATGTATTCAATGATAGTTGAGGATGACAAGAACTATTTGCAACCAGTCGTAGGCACCATGAAGAATCTTGCGGGGACCTTTGGAAATATAGAGCGAGCCCTATTTAAGCAACGCGTTGCGGAATGTCAAGATTATCAGTTTTGTGCAGTTTGGTGGTACCAAAAGTTGGTGAGCTTGAGTCCTAAGCTTCGCAACAAGAAAGGACCCTTGTTCCACTCCCTTGTGCCTCTAAGCAAGAAAGTCAACCTCGAGACGCCACGAGGAGGTTACGGATTGTGCCGTGGGGTTGCTACTTGGGTTGGTGAAGTTGTTGATCGTCCAAATCTAACAATGAAAGACATAGGCCGACGCCCCGTTTTCACGAAACTCGCAAATTCCGAAATTACTTTGGCCGATGCGGCAAAGTATTTGGGTGTTTGCCCCAAAACGTTGGGCGTGTACCACCGGGCCCATGTGAACACTGCGACGCGTGCTGCACTTGTGTTGAGCGCATATGTGGAGCCCAAGGGCAAACCGAAGGTTGCCGCAGAGCCCGCAGGAGAATGCAAGGTTGACCCGGATGTTGTGGACTCTTCTGGTAATAGGGATATGCCTGCCTCGCAGTCCTCCGTTTCCTCTTCTTTGCGGGAGTACATTGTGGCTCAAGCACACGACTCCCCGGCAAAGGAGACCGTTGTCTCAGAGGATATGTTGCCTCAAGGAACGGAATCACCGGGTAAGGGTACCCTTGTTTCCGAGGATTTTAAAGTTGAGGCTATTGACACCTCCCCTAACAAGGGTAGTGTGGCCTCTGATGCTCTGTCTATTGCTGAATCCGTGGATCTCCTTGCAAATGACGTTGTGGTGGTCTCTTCTGATTCAGAGTGGGACTATGATGAGCACCCATTGACACAGGTCTCACTCAAAAGGTCCTTTGCTGAGGCTAGGGAAAGCTATCGTGCAGCAGCTTGGGCAGCAGCCGCAGCACCTGCAGATTCCCCTGTGAATCAGGACTTGTCCAATACTCCTCGGCCGTTTAAGAAGATGCGCCGACCGCGGTTTCCTCCTCGGACTGTTCCTCGCGAGCACATTTGCTACAAGTGTTCTAGGGAAATTTTTGTTTTGCGGCCATTGCGTGGTGGTAACCGCGTTCAATGCAATGCTTGCAATGTCCCTTTTCATGAGAAATGCTTCTATAGCTCTACTGTGAAGCCGGAGGATGGGGTGGGCCCTTGTTGTCTTGAGGCCAAGGAGTAGGCCTATCTATCTATCTATCTATCTATAAATTTGTGTATTGTTGCATGCTAACCCTCAAAAACCCAAACCTCACAACTAATGTGTACAGTGGGCCTTTTTTTTCCCGTATGGGTTTTTTTTCATGCCCTATGTGGTTTTCAAGCTTTCACTCCCTTTGCTTTGCCTTGCACATGCTTCAGGAGGGATGGGGCATGTGGCGCTGATATAGAGGTAACGATTATCGTCCTGAAATCCCGTGGCGCTGATATGGAGGTAACGATTATCGTCGTGAAATCTCGCCCCTCTAGCTAACACTTTTAAGTAATCGTTAGTTAGGTAACGATTATCGTCCTAAAATCTCGGCCCTGTAGGAGCGAAGCGAACGGGCCGAGATTTTAGGAGGATGATTGTTACCTACTAACGATTATGTGATAGAAAAAAAAATTTTTGTTGAATAACTTTTTTTGTGTTGAAGTATGCCACATTGTGTGTCTTCCGCTGCACGTGAAGTTAAAATTAATGATTTGAATTGAGCATTGGAGGGAGGGGGCGTCATTTTGCACTTCAAAAGAGGCCACACAACCTAATAGTGGCCCCAAATGCACTGCCATACATAGCCACAAGTCAAAAGGGGATGGCTTGCACCCCTAGGGACCCCAAGTGTGGCCGTTTCCCCCCCATTTCCTTGATTTTGGCTAAATTTCCCTGCAGCCATTTCTGGCCAGCCGTGGCCAGCCAAGGGGGGGGGGGGCGAGGGGGGGGGATGGGAGGGGGGGGTCAACGCACCCAGCCGCGGCTAGGAACACCCCCATACGCTTCCGAACCGACACATTGATGGGTTTCTCCCCTTCATCTAGTGTATCATTCAACACTTCAATTTGTTCATAGAACGAACCCGTTGTTTTGCGCAAGCGAGTGGGTTGTTCCTTGTACCATTCATACAACCGAACGGCTACGGAGTGTGGCTTTTGCGATGGTGCCAAGGAAGAACGATATGGTTTCGTCTCGTGGTAAAGCTCAGAATCCTTGAAACTCCCATTCTTGAAATCTTTGTAGGCACTTTTCATCATTTGCTTTAATCTCGCAAATTCCTTAGGGTCATCCAAAGCTTCCTTGGAGAACACCTTTTCTAGCACTTCACGTAGGAAGGCTAGTTGCTTTTTGTTGGGTTGGGCTGCAAGTAGGTGCTCCTTTCAATTGATGCCGCGTGACCTAGCCAACCGCGTAGTTTGATGGTGTACCTCCTTCGGCCTGCCAAGTTGTTTCCCTCTTCGACACTCCGTGGCAACACTCCTTGACGCACCAGATCTTGTGTGATTGTTGGTTGCACGATATCAACCAATTGTTCCAAATGGATATCAAACGTTGTCGCTGTCATTTTCACTCATGGGTAAAAGCTGGGCACAGAAGGGATTCATGGACATAGGGACTCATGGGGCACACAGCCTTAACCCACAAGTGACACGGTTGAAATGCCCCCATCTATGCGACATGGCTGAATTTCCCGGGAGCAGGGGGCGGGGGTGAGACCACCCTTCAGGCCTTACCCAGCGGAACCCATGGCAAAGCCCTCAGTGGGGACCGCCGGTGGACCTCCATTCTTGGTTGTTATGCAAGTCATGGTGATCTGCATTGAGGCTTTGTATGACCTTTGCAGGGTGGGGCCCCAACCGGGATGTTTGCACTCCAACCCAAGCAGAGCGCCACTCTGTGTTGACCACACAATTTTCCAAACTACCCCCTGAGACTGGGGAGACTCAACTTGGTGCCCCACCACGTGGATTAATGAATTCATGGGCGCTCGGCACATTCTACTTTTTTTTTGCGGAGAATTGAAGAAACATTTTTCAATTTTCCTCCATCCGCACAGAATATGTGGGGTGCCCTCCCCGCGGCCCTCCCGCGTCCTCTCCCCGGGTCCCCCCCCGCATCCCGCTGTACCGCGAAAATGATGATACTTGCCTTGACTACAACCCACATGGAAGACGCATAAGAGATGCTGTAGTGATGCTTGCATTTTTGGTTGATTTATTGTCGCAAGAAATCTTTTGACGAATATGCCGACTTTTTGTTCTTTGGTCATTGCTTGGTGCACATCAACTGGCAATTTTTTTTGCGAAAGAACTACAACACAGCCGCAGCTCACCCGCTCTGAGGCAGCAAGGATGCGTGCCTCGGGCAGAAGGGGGGGGGGTTTTATGGGGTAGGTGATCCGGATCATTTTGATCCAAACACTAGGCAGTAGAGGGGGGGGGGTTATGGGATAGGTGATCCGTCGATCACTTTTGGATCATTCTTGCACCATTTTCGACCCTTTTGCTCACTGTACTTTCAATTGTGTCCCAATAGTCTTGTGGACTTCTGCATCATTTTTTGGAAGTCAAATTGTTGGAACAAGCAAATTTGCATTTTTGGATCATTTATAACAGACATTGTTGGTTCAGTATGTTGCCTTGTACTTGCACTATGTCGCACTTATGTTTGGAAGTTACGTTTTTGGATAATTTTGCGAACATGAATCGGTGGATCATTTCTTTTTTGGAACTTACATTTTTGGATCACATTGTTTCCACACAAATTGGTGGATCATTTCTTTTTTGGAACTTAGCGAACCAAAAATGATCCAAAATGTAAGTTCCAAAGAAGAAATGATCCACCAATTTGTGTGGAAAAACTACGCTCCAAAAATGCAAGTTCCAAACAAGAAATGATCCACCAGTTTGTGTCCTTTCTTTTTTGGAACTTGTATTTTTGTATCATTTTTTTGCAAAAATTTGCTGGATCAATATGGTGCTTTGTACTTGCACGATGTGTTACTGTTACTACCTGTTGGATCATCACGTGTCTGCATGGATGGTCCAGGAAATCGTGGATCATTTTGCTAGGCAATGGGGGGGGGGGATGGATGGAGTAGGTGATCCGTGATCCGCGGATCATTTGGGGGGGGGGGCTTTCGGACCCCCGCGGATCAGTGATCCGCGGACTACCTACTGCACTGCGGAACAATAGGGCGTTGAGTGCGGCAAACCTTGACCGCTTTTTGCACATGGATGAATGATGTGATAATGACCTAACTCACCGTCACATTCATGTTCCCATGTGTTATATGTTGTGGCATGGTGTACCATGAAGTGAAACTGACCACGGGGGAGGGGGAGGGGGCTCCGCCTATTCTCGATCCTTTGGCCGGTTGGTGTAGACCTTGTCTTGCTTTATGTTTGTATGGCACAAACCACCACATAGCACATGATATGCCACTGGAACAATTCTTTGAACAAAATACGTTGGAAATTGTTTGTCTCATTTTCTTGCAATGCTCCTCCTGCAATAGTATAGCATGTGTAGACACACCCACCCTCATATTTATGGGGAGGTGCTCTTTGATATGACCATGCAAAGTCCATCCCTCTCGGCTTTTGCAAAGCCATGTGCCATTTTTTTCCATTATTTCGAACAATGGGTTGCCCCTTGAACCATTGACTCACACTTTCGTTGGAATTTCCAATTATCCAACACGGGAGGATGCAAACTCCACCCCTCTCGGCCTTTGCACCGCCATTTGAAATTTTTTTCAATTAATGTGGACAACGGGGTACCTCCATGACCATTACGTCTTACCTGGCACTGGCAACATGTTAAGTGCTAAACCATTATGTCATTTTCTCTATGTTCCAACATTCCAACATGTGGCCCGTTGCATTGGGCTATCACGATGGGATATGGTGAGAAGTCCTGGTCCATTTGCCTTTGTTATTGCACCTCCTATGCATGCATGTCCAATTGCATTGTGTTCCATCCGATTGATTTGCTTGACATCCCTCGGAGCGCCCTACGGTAAGCGTTTGTTCAATATTTTTGTCCACACGGGGCCCCTGCGCAATTCACTCTAGCCGCGGCGAGCCGTGTCTAGAGGGGGGGGGGGGGGGGCTCTCCCTATTCTCGACCCAGTGGCCACCAGCCGCCATGGCTAGGTTGACCCCTATACAAGAATTGTGCCTATGCCAAAGGATACAGGCAGGTATCCGTGGCATTAGACACAATTCTTATATCCGTGGCATTAGGGCCCGAGGATATCGGCAGATATCCGTGGCATCTGCCACAAGATAGATCGCCCAACCCTTCCCTTTCACTCATTGCATACTTGAGCCATGCACAACACAACAATTGTGGACGCCAACAATTTTGGAAAGTTCTGTGGATAAACGTCCAAGTTTGAGCACTACAAAATGTGCTCTCTATGGATGCGAAAATGTGATGCCAATCTGTATGAAAGGGACATTACTTGTTCCCTACACTTAGCCATAAATAAGCAAGTATCATGAGGTCATGGTGTCATGGGAACCAATCATTTCGTTCATACGTGTCTCACATGCCCACGATCCATGCTATGGAGGAAAGCGAAGCTCGGCACATGGCAAGTGGTAAAAAGCATGACAAACATCACAAGTCATAGGTCGCTGCCCCGCGAATGCAGCATTCTTCTTAACAGGACAGTCACAAGGATACCATTGTTGCTTTTCCTCTTTCACCTGAACTTTGCGAACCTTCGTGGGTGGCCCCTCAAACGTAGCAGAGTCAAAAGGAGATGGGACGCCTCTGAGATCCTGGCTTGTCATTATTCTTATCATTCCTATTGTTATTTTTCTTCTTTGTTTCACTTTTATTGTCCTTCTTTAATTTTTGCCATTTCCTAATGATGATGGCGATGATGTTATTGCTATCCAAGGCGGTTTTTTCTAGTTGCAAACCACACTTTTGATCACTGAACAGTTGTTTTCGGTTGCCAAGTACAAGTGATTTTCAGTTTTTTTCGGTTACGGTTAGGTTTCAGGTACCTCCCCCGGGATATCGGCAGATATCCGTGGCATATGTTTGCGATGTCGGCAGATATCCCTTGGCCGCTGTATCTCGGGCGTATGCCACAAATATCTGCCGATATCCTCCGGCCCTTGCCACAGATATAATGAGTGCATGTTGAGAGCCCCACCCTTCGACATGGTTGCATACATGCCTGCACTACTTACCAAAGATGTTGTGACAAAGGATTGTGGCTGCTTGCAATCCAAAGGGCCATCATGTGCTGTTTCGTGTGGTACTGAAGGATGGAAGGGCCAGGGAGGGCATGTCTTTTCCCAAACCCCCCGAAATGGTTACATATCTATCTATTTTGAAAAGGGCCAATTTCATGTCCTCCCCGCGTCCCGCCCGGGTCCCAACCTCCGGACCCCCCTTTGTCGAGGACACCCCCATGGGTATGGGCCTTCCAAGAGAAGGCTCAAACATTGCTTCAAGGGTTGGTCTTTGGGGACACCATATTTGTCGGTGCGACATACGCACCAGTGGATGAGTATGACGGCCCTTGAGCAAGGGCTTTTGGAACTTGAGGCAGAGAAGGCCTCGGATATAGATGACCTTGTGTAAAGAAGGACGAACAATGCTTTGTGCCAAGTGTTCCGCCTTGTTTGTCCCAATGAGGAATGGGGGTGGGGTGTGTGATAATCACCCGTGAGAACTGCGGGACAACTGAGTTATTGTTATCGCTAACTAGTGCTCTAACTCTGCTCTAACTAGTTGGTGCAGGGTGCACTACTAACTCTACTGTAACTCACAAGTCCACATTCCCCGCTGCCCTAGAAACCATGCCTACCATGAAGGTACCTTGGGGAAGGAGATGGGATTGGGGCTTTATGAAGGTGCTAAATCCATTTTTTTTTCGGTGGTTTGCCCCAAAGTGAGATATCGACACCAAGAGGGGTCAACAATTTACAGGAGCCGCAAAATGTCATTCTTTGATGTTGCACCCTGCACAACTCGTGGCGGAAAGGCTACCATGTGGCTACTACACTTAGCCATAAATAAGGAAGTGTGAGATGCCGTGTTCGAGGGCGTGGTGCAGAACCCCTAGTTGGTGCACAATTTCCTAAACATCCACCTAGCCTTGGAATGTGGGTTGTGCCATGCGATGTCGGTGATGGCATTTCTTCGTCCACAAAGTGTGACAGTTCAATGACACGTGTACAAAAACATGACATGATAACATTTCTGGGCGAACAAATGTTGTTACGTCATGTTTCGCCCACAATCCGCACCACTCCGTGGGACGGTGCAGGATGTGGTAGCCCTAGAGACCTACGTTAAATCAAATGTGTTAAATTTTGAATTTTAATTTTTGAAAGGTATTAAATGTTAAACCAATATATTTTAACGTATTAAATCAGGATATCTAGTTTATTCTAGATTTTAAAGTGTTTGTGCCGTTAATTGCATGCGTGTGCTAGGGTCTTGAGGCGGTTTAATGTGGTAGAATGTTGCCCAATGGGTTTGTAGAGGTGTTCGATTGCCTAAGGGTAGGGTGTCCAACCCTTAGTCCTCTTCTTTGTGCCCACCGCCAACCCCACTCCATACCCCCTTTGCTCTTGTGTAGCACTTGTTATGCCTTTCCCTCGAGACACTATTCTCGAGCTTAGCATGACGCTTGTGCGTTTGAGTGGAGCCAAGAGTTTGCGGGACCCTTTGGTCTCCCAACTCCTTGGTGAGTGGGTGGCTTCATCTCCCTTGGCCCGGGCCCGATGGTCCGAGGCCACGGACGTTGGCTACCCCTCCCTTACTCGTACTAAGCAAGTGGAGGCGGTGAAACAATGCGCCTCCTTCCTTTTTCCCGCGCCCGATTTTATGGGGCTCGTCATGGACCTGAATGTCACAAAGACGGGGTTCCGCCACCTTTCCGAGGTCTTGACCCGGTGAGGAATTTACTATACCGCCGCTACAGGCCACACTTTCCCCCACCCCATCCCAACACGGCAAACCTTCTTGGACACATGGAAGGATATGGTTAAGCCGCTAGACTTGCGGCCCCACGTGAACGTGGACGACCCACCCGCTAGTGGCCGCAGTTGGCCCGTGCACTCATGGGCCTGCTACATTCAATCGCGTCCACCGCTAGTGGACTCCATTGATTGGAACCGGCCCCTCACGTTTATTGTGCGCGGGGATGCCTACCCGTGTGCCGGTGGGAGTTGGACCCCATTGTCTATTGGGCTCCTCAACCACGGCAAACGGGGCCGCAAACCCGCCTACTTGTGGGTCATCGGGATGGCCGTGTGCGATCACAAAGACATGGCCGCTTTGGCCACTATTTGGGCCGAGAAACTTTAGGTACTTGGCGCTTTTGTGTTGCATTGAATTCGGGCTCGCTTCTTTTCAAAGTTCCGCGCTTAAACGCGAAAAATTGCTTGAAATTTAAGCGGAGCGAAATTTGATGCTAAAATTGAAACAAAAAAGTGATGCCCGGATAGCAATGCACACACGCTTTTGTAGGTGTTGCAGTCGATTCACGACTACAAAAGTTTCTGTTGGGCATCCAAATGGGTGCGTGCTGCGCTGGTCCTTGGTGGTGACCAGCCGTTTATTCGCCGCCTCATTGGGGTCTCCACATCAACCCAAGTGGGGACTATTTACAATATGGGGATGTGGGACAAGGCGGCGGCGGTGTGCTTGCGGGTTGACGTGCGCCGGACTTTGGACAACGAGGCGGCGGCCCGTCACCAATATCAAGTAACGGGTCTGAGCTTGGATAATGGGGGCTGCGTAGCGGAACCTCACATCGTGGTTGACCGGTGTTGGGTTTTCCTATGCATCCTCCATTGTTGCATGGCCATTGGGCGGCTCCATGTCGCTTTTGTTGAGGCGCGCCTGGAGTCACTCCCCAAGGAGAATGCGGAGGCCGTGCAACGGTTGTTGTACCGGGCACGCACAGGGGTGAAGCTGGGTGCCAACGCCGCACCCGATGGGGAGGAGGCTAGGGCTCTTTTGCTTGCATCGGAGGAGATGGGCCCACTATTGGCCTACGCGCCGGAGGTCCCCGAATGGCAAGCCGTTGTTGCCATGAGGGATCTCCTTCGGGACTTGGACTGCGACAAGCCCCCTCTCAATGACCTGGGGGCATGTGCTGTTGCGCGGCAGTACCGTGCACATTGTTGCAAAGTTGCCTACCAGTGCATTTACCTCCTCTACGTGGAGGAGGATGTGACCACGGCGGTGGCTAATGCGGCACGCTTGGGGCTGGGTCTGGCGGCGGTGTGTGCGGATGTGGTAGAAAGCCTAAATGCAATTTTAAAACAGGCCTGCAACGATTTAAAGCCCCGGGGGGGGGGGGGGATGCCAGAGGCCGCATCCCTAGAAAGGGAGGCGGAGGTAGTTTTGCAAGTATGGGAATGGTGGTTTCTGAAATTTGATCTACCCCTTAGGACCCAAAGAACCCCCATGTGGCCCCATGTACAATGGCCACACTCATGTCTAACCATAGCCCCCCACCCATGTCCCTTTCCCTTGCCCCCTCAGTTCTTGTTAGTCCCATCCATGGACCCCGCCACAATGGAGGCGTTGATCGAGAAGATGTTCCAGAAGATGAGGGACAAAGTGGTATGTGCTTGGCCCGTGTGTATGTTTGTTTGCCTATGAAGCGAATTTGTAGTCAATAGTTTTCGTTTAAAATTTAACGGGGGCGTCACTGTTTTTCGTTTAATTTTAGCACCGGCGGTCGTTTAACATTTAAAACTTAAGCTAAAAATGAAGTGTTAAAAATTAAACCAAAAATTTTAAAGATGGGTTAATGCTTGGATCTGTTCTCCCTTGCAGATGCGGCAAACGGAGGACTGGCTGCAACAAGGTGCACCACCCCCTTGGGGAGCACCTCCTCCAGCTCCTCCACCTCCTCCGCCTCCACCAGCAGCTCCAGCAGCTGCAGCAGCCGCCGGGGAGGGAGGGGGGCGCCGTCCGCCGCCGCCTCCTTTGATCAGTGGCGCCGGCCCAAGGAGGAGGGGCGCCGCGAGAAGGAGGAGAGATGGCGCGAGAAGGAGGAGAAGAGGAGGCCAAAGGAGGAGAGGAGGGCCAGCCAGTCACAGGGGGGGGGGTTAAGGCAGAGGAGGGGGAGGTGGTGGTGCCAGAGCGTGGGGACGAGGATGGGGAGGGGGATGAGGATGGGAAGGGGTATGAGGTCCACGGGCAGCCCCCCCCCCCCAACCCCCTGTTTTACCCCTTCCTGAGTGGCTAGAAAAGGCCCTCGGGAACGACTCAGCGGTCTGCCGCAAGGCAGCCGCTGCCCCTTGGTGTGCCCAAGTCCTTGAACAGGGCTGTGGGCCAGACCAGCCACTTTTTTCTGACCCCAGCAAGAGTCACTACACCCTTCGTTGGGTTATGCGCTGACTTTTCCGGTGCCTAATTAAGAAACATGGGGAGGGCAAGGGGGAGTGGCGGAGGGATGCTGCCAAAGGGGGCGTCCGGTACTGGCAGCTAGTGCCAGGCGGTCCCATGTCCCCTCTGCCCGAGCGCATCAGCTCAAGGTCCATAGGGGCACCGGCCACTACTTGCTGTGCCTTCAGCACTGGGTAGCCCTGGACTGGTGCTGGCAGTGGCGGCACGGCAAGTCGGTGCAGTTTGCGGCGGTGTGGTCTGCCCTGCTGTCCCTGCCCCGCCCCCCTACGACCCTGTGGCCCGGCACACCTGAGGGGCTGGTGCCCGGGTTGCGCACAGCCCGCGGCTTGGCGGCCGTCGCTGGGATGCCCCCCCGGCGGCCAACACCGCCCCCGACACCAACGCCGCCGATCCAGTGGAGGCCCCTAGCCTTGCCTCGAGCTTCAGGCAGGCAATGGGGGTGCTGCATGCGCTAGGGTGCCCAAAATTTCAAAAGGTTTGTGTGTATGTGGGTGTGTTTGCGTTTGTTTAAATTTTAGGACTCTTCGTTTAAAAGTTTTGGTTTCAGTTTTAAAATATTGATCGCCGCTTCAAAAATCAAAAATTAACGTTAAAAAGTAACCAAAAAATTCAAAAAGTCGTCCAAAAATTTAGTTTGTCTCCCGGACCACGGCCACCGCCTGCTTTGTTGCAGATCAAAAACGTGGCTGCCTGCGGAGATGATGTGCACCCCGTCCGTGTCGTTTGGAGCGACACGCATGGTGAGCGGAGCTTGGGGTTAGGGGGGCTCCACAAGCTCCTCGCCCATGACCCCGGGCTTGGGCTGGCCATGCTTCGCGGTTTGAAGGAGTGGGAGCACGGCCGCCTGTGCGGTGAGCTGTGGGGCCCCTCGAGGCCCTACAAGCCCACTTCGTGGGCCAACTTGGGGGAGGCAGGGTTGTTGGGGTGTGAGGACGGGGCGATTTAGCGGAGGATGGGTGGTGGGGAGGAAAGGGAGGTGAAGGAAGAAAGGGAGGGGGCAAGCACCACCACCCCCCCCCCTCCAAGCTCAAGGCCCCCCCCAAAAAAAAGCCAAGGGCAAAGCCCCCGCCCCCACCCCCACCCCAAAGCAGAAGCGGCCGGAGTCGGACTCGGACGCTGGGTTCGACAACCCTGCCTCTTCCTCTTCGTCGTCCTCCGACGAAGTCACCCCCCCCTACAAGAACCCCCACCCCCCAAAGTCAAAGGCTCTCCCCGCCCCAAAACAAAAGGGTCGGGAGAAGAAGGCGGAGGGGGGTGGGAAAGAAGCGGGGGCGGCGAAGAAGGAGGAAGGGGGGCATGGACCCCCTGATCCCCTCCTGGGAATCCCCGTCCATGTCCCATACGGGGGCGGGGTAGAGGTGGGCACTGTCACCCGTGTCCACACCCGCAAGAGCGCGGTTGTTTGGGTGACATACCCAAACAACCCCAAGCTCTATGAGGTGGAGCGCCACCTCATCTTCGGCACGGCCGAAGCAGCGGAGGCGCACCTCCAAAAGGTGCGCAAGAGCAAGACGCCCACCACCAACCCCCCCCCCCCCCCTCCAACAAAGCCGGCTAACCCCCGACTAACCCCCAAGAAAACCCTCTACCCAAACCAAATACCCCCACTAACCCACCTAACCCCCCAAGCGATACCCAAGCTAGCCCGGCACTATGCGACCCGGAAACGGGCTCCCGGGAGGTTTAAGACGGCAACAATGGCCGGAATGGCCAAGCACATGAGCCGCAAAGGCTAAAGGGTATGTTCTATGTGTTTTTGTGCTTCTGTAGGGATGTTTCATTTTTGGAAAGTTTGTTTGAATTTTGTTGGTTTAAATTTTAATCCCGGCGACGCATAATATTTAAATTTTACAAAATTTAAACCAAAAGTTAATCTCAAATTTTAAAGCCCAAGGCCATTTGAATATTTTTACACATCAAGACGCGTGAACTCCCCCCCACACAAGGCACCCCGTAGGGGTGAAATTTTTCCCAAGCAACGCCCCTAACCCCCCTCAAAAAGTGCAGACTTTGGTTTAATCAATTAATTTTTGGCCAAAAATGAAAAGTATTGGATTTAATTTGGGTCTCTAGGGAGGCTTCAGATTATCGCCAACTCCACAACGTACAACAAGGACGGTGCAGGATATGGTGGGCTTCGGATTATCACCAGCTCCACAACCTGCAACAACGAAAGCTGAGTGCAGAGTTTATTTTTCAATTTGCAACCCCGAAATGGGGTGATGGGACACATTATCATGGGATGCACTGTTCTATGACTCGGCGACGGCCGAAACTGTTGCATTTTTTAATGCAGCACATCAGAATACGCAAATTGATATGCCCCCTTTTTTCAAAATTGTAATTATGTTGGAGCACCGGGCCGAGCACCTTGAAAACCTTGCATAATGTGTAGACCAAGGTTTGTGTAGACCAAGGTTTGTAAGAAGACGCCGAAACGCCCAAGTTCGACGAGCCGGGGCGAAAAAAATTGTGGCGTACCCCGCCCCCCCCCCGCCCACCTCACCTATACCTTTCCAAAGCAGCCTTTTCTTTAGATTTCCAAAATGACAACATATCCCCTCCTCTGGAACGATATTTTTGAGAATGGAAGCAAGAACCCAACAAACTCCGACCTTGCGTCGGAATCCCCCCCCCCCCCGGGTCAAACGCCCATGTATATTACTACACCCCTCTCTCTTGAAATCTAGCTAACAAGCAAGCAACCAAGCAAACAAGCAAGCAACATTTCACGTTTGCGTTTTGGCCATTATCCAGTTCCACCGCTTTGGGCTGTACTCTACTCTGGCTATCCTACAGCCTAGGCGCTGGCCTTGCCAAATCCTAGTTCCGAGCCAAAAACTCAACTGGGGCGCCTTGGGGCAATGGCGCCAAGTTGAGATCGGCGCATTTTGTGCCCCAAAACAGCCTTTTTTGGCGCAAAACTTGCCTCGAAACCCAGTCAAAACGGACAAACCAAGGGAAACGGCGGCTACACTTCATGTGCGCCTTGATTGCCCCGTGATAAAGAGCCCTTTCTTGTCCTCTCACTCCACTCTATGTCCGAGACACGGCCCAAAAATGGCCGAAAATCGGCTCGATTACACGCCGTTGGTGTCGAACAACCGCAAAACCAAGAACAGGCCATATCTTGGGCTACATGGCTGAAAACCGCATTCGGAGGGTACCCACTCCGCCCGCAACCCCCCACTTTTTGTGGGTTCCAAGCCCCAAAATCACCCAACCAGACGCTACGGTCCCCATAGCGGTAGTCGATTGGTGGATAAAGAGGGCAACCCGCGCCGCGCTCGGTGGGGGCCCTCGGTGGGTCCAACGGGCCTTCGGGCGGAAAAAAAAGTTTCTTCCACAGTTGTTCCTAGACAACTGTGGATGCTAAAAGAAGTGTTCCAACCCGGTTTGAGCTGGTGACGTGTTTTGGCCCCTGGGTATTGTCAAACCGCCTTGAAAATGCGGTGTTTTGGGACACCAAATGGATTAAAAATGGGTCAAAACCGCTTTTAGCCAAAAGTGCTCGTGGACCATTTGGGGTGCTCACACAAGTGAAATACGCGCAAACCCCGAAGTCGCCACACGGGCATGTCCCGGGATGATCCGCATGAGCCGCTCTATTTTGCATTGTGCTCACAACAATTGGACTCTGAAATATTGGTGTACACTTTGCGGTGGTACCATGTGATTCGTCCAAGCCGTGCCGTTGAGGGTCCAAGTTGCAAAAATCCTTAGCATTGGTCCCATACTACGCCACAAAAGAAATGGGATACCCAATGTCCATAGCCCGCGTACTACGGGAGCCTGTGTCATGCAGATGACCGGGACAAATGTGACCCGGAACCCACAGGTAAGCCCGTATCCTAAGGCCCGCGTTCCTTAGGGACTCGAGGCGGAGACCGCGACAACCAAGCACCTCGGAAACTTAGTACCAACCCAATGTGGCACCGCCGGTATGTCTTGGGAATGGGATACGCCAAGAAGTAAGGTGAACCCTCAGGGTTCTACCCAAAGGAAGGGCCGTGTGCAAACACGGGGGCACACTCTCGCAGCGACGGAAGTCTCCTTCGCAAGCGGCGATCAGCCCTCCCGGAGTTGCCCGGGGCCGCTTAGTCGAGGGCCACCACTTGGGTTTTGTGGGATGTAAGCTGCTTCTCCTCTTCACGCCCGGAGCGTCTCCAAGTTCCGTCACCCGGACAAAGCCAAGGGGATAACATGGGGCTTCCCTCCATGACCGAAATCAGCTACCTACCGATTTCCACAGGGAGCAACATTAATTGTTCGAGGGCCTGCGGCTTGTGACTTGTAACCTTGTATGCGACAGGAGACGTGACCAAGTCCCAGGGGAGAGTCCACCCGTCCCGGCCGTCTTCTCCAGTCGCCGGGCAAGGAGAGCGGACCCGGTCCAAGGGAACGGCTCACCATGGCCCCCGGCCTTGTGTCCACCTTGGTACCGCTTGCATCCCTTTTGTACGCACCCCACTCCCTCTACACCCCCTTCCGATAATTAGTGCTCCCGCCGTGAGGCAACCTGTTTGCTCCTTTGCGGACACCCGTGCGCAGGTTTTGGGAAATCAAGGAATTCACCCTTGAACGTGCCACAATATATGGGTTTGATGCCTCATACAAACACCCTTCCGTGGGATTCATATTTTAGCTTGTCACTACGTCCATCGTTGTGACCGCCACAACCATAGCCACAATTTATTTCAACCACGTCCATGTTCATGGACATCTGTGACGTGATGCCATGGATCATCACCATTGAGGTGTAGCCAGACAGGATGAGGCCGACAGCCCCCCCCCCCCCTGTCGTAGCACATTTTTGGCACCCAATACCCCCCACCTGTGCATGTTCTTGGGGTTTTTGTGCGGTCAGGCAAGTCAAATTAGCCCGAATATACAAGTGGTTGCGTTGTGCCCTTGCGTTTCGGCCAACTTTTTTTTTCACAACGGCCCCTGTCTTTGCACAAGACAAGGGGTTTGTTGGACGACAGCTCCCCTGTCTTGTGCCACGTGTCTTACGACAGCCGCCTTTCTTGAAGCTTGTCTGCACTCCGTGCCCACGGACAGCCCCCTGTCTTGCAACCTGTGTATGGCACCTGTCTTGTATTAGCACCTGTGTCCTCTTTGCAATGCCGAAAGTGGTCAACCTTGCCAAGGGGTGGATTGGCAGTGTGGGGGCCAAGACGGGGGCAGCAGTGGTCCATGCCGCCTAAATGCCCACACAGTACATCGTGCCAAGGGAGAGTATGCTTGTGCAATGGGATGGTGCAATGGCGGATGTCAAGATGCTGCCCCCGTTCACCGCCAAGCCATCCCCCGGGTGCTTCAGCAACGTCCTCCACAACATTATCGAAGGGAACCTAGATCTGCAGCTGGTGGTGGTACGGCCGAGTGGCGAAGACCTGGAGGACCTATTTGAGTATGCCCAAGCTACCGTGGATGGAGATGGCCGCCAAGAGACGGTGTACCTTGAGAACTTGGATGACGACGGGTGCCGGGACCTCCGAGCAAATGCCCTTCAAAGGGCCTCTCGGAAAAACACATTATGGCAAGGACCTTCGCAGCACCGCCTCTGCTTGTCTATGGCAAAGGATCCAAGTTTGTCAACCCCGTGTACTGCCTCCGAAGCGACTCCCCTCACCAATGGACTGGGCATGGGCCAGGCACGATGCCCGCTGGGCTATGGGTGACGCACAACAACGATCCCGTCACCATCCCATCCCTACCACCACCACTCATGATTGGAGAGTCCGACGACCGTGTCAAGGGGGCTGACAGTACCACACCGCTAGAGGCACCTAGGGAGGACTCCGATTGACGCTGGTCATACATTCTCGCGCAAGAATCAATCGACATCACACCACAACAAGTTTCAGTGGGAGACCGTCGCAGCGAAGCCCCCTCATCAGAATTTGTACCTTGACGATGCCTGGTCTTTCCGCAGAGGAAGTGACAACTCTTTCCCATGGTTACACAGCTCCTTTACCACAAGTTCGCGGATTTGCCATGGGGCAACTTGGCAGGGTGCGAACGTCCTTTGCGGGTGACCAAAAGCAGCTCCACCTTTTGTTGGTCAAGTTGCTGCGCCTTCCCAATGAATCACCGGGCCCGGTTCATCGTGCCAGTCAAAGACGCCTTGTTCCTAATGACGGGATCTTCCTCAGGTCCTACACTCCGGTTGTTGGGTCACATGCGGCGGATAGTACAACAAACGGGTATTTTCTCCCGTTCAATTCAGGAGGTCTGCCGCAGCCATGGAACACGACGCCATTCGCCACGGTGGCCAGCGAGTCCTTGATTTGCCCATCAGACTGCATTGTTCGCCTTCTTGGGAAGCGCAGCAGTATGTATGAGCCGTGGGTCCTCATTGTTATGGGCTTTGGGACACATCCGGTGACCCACTGTGCCGGATATCCAATTTTGTCGCCCCTTGATTGCACCGTGGCCCCTCCGCCTGACAATCTTGGTCAATTCGGACCATGCACAGGATGCAACAAGAAGCAAAGCGCCAACAAAAGGTCCCCTTGCACGCCATGTCAAGAAGAGCTGGTGTGACGGAGCTGCTCCGAGGCCATTACATGTTGTGGGGCGTGCCGCACCAACCCAGGTTGGCACTTGGAATTCAAGGCGAAGACGCTCACCGACATTTTGAGTCTACCGGGTACGGCCAGCTTCTTCATGGGGTGCGACGAGAAGACACGCTTGTACCTGACGGTGGTTGACATGCCGCGGGCAATCGCGGAAGTGCGGAGCATGGGGGACACTGCAGCCAGCCCTAACCATTGTCCATTGCGTCAACTTTGCGATGGCAACTCCATCATTTCCACGGGTTCCGACACTGTTCTGGCCACCGTTGACTTCGCCCCGGGTGTGGGTATCATTCTTCCCAACATACAATTTGGGGGCTTTGGTGTTCGGTCTCCTCCTGATCCGCAGTTCTCAGCCACATGCGTTCGTGTCTTGTGGTGCACCCTTGTTCCCCCGCAACTGCCTCTCTTGGATTATCGTATGGCGCGGTAATACGGCTGGATCACCCTACGGGAAAAACAATCCTCAAGGGTTTCTAAGGTGGTACACCATTTCACGCAGCGCCATGTCGCACGGCCGCTTGACCACTGTATACACAAACCAGTTGTTGCAACGGGGTTCGGCACACATGGACTAATTTGTAGCTTGGACTCTGCAGAGCCGTGAAATCTAAAATGTGTAATATCGGGGCCTTCAATGACTTACACAGGTTGGGCTCTACAGAGCCCAACCTACTGCAAAAAGGCAAATTTGCACCCTCTATTTTAGCACATGCCAAAAACCACCAATCACCCCTTTGTTTGCTAGAAGGATAGGGGGCACTATGGGCCTCCCAAGTACAATGCAAGACACAACGCTGGCAGCTTGTGCGAAAACTAGTTGTCGCGCGATATCTTCATGTGAAACCCCCATAATAACCGAGTTAGTGGACCCCAGTTAGTGTGTGATAGCTGTTGTGATAACTAGTTAAGCTAGAGGTTAATGCACACCAGCTGTGGAGTGTAGTGCTCATTACGACAACTAAACCGAAAGGTACACAAGTTAGCTCTGCCCCGGAGGGTGCAGCTATAGGGCAGGCCTCCTACACTATAGAAGATCGCAACCCATCATTGGCCCTTTCATGGCAAATGACCATGCAATGCATGTGTGTTGAAGAGGACCTCGGCCTCTATTGTGGCCCGCAAACGTTACTTTTGTTGATTCAGGGAGAAGAGAGCATAGGAAGCGGGCACCGGTAGCAGGGCACAATGTAAAGAATGAGTAAAACATCAGTCAACTACCACCTAGAACCAAAAGGCCGGTTCACAAAGGGTACATGTTGTTCGTGTACCAACATTAGAGTCTTACCGCCTTGGATCTCCTTCTTTTGTATGGATAGTGCTAGCAACGATGCCATCACGGCTCTCAACTCCCGAAAAAAAATGCTCCCTTGATTTTGGTGACACACCCGATTTTGGCATCAGCCAAAAGTACTCGATCCCACGTTTCAAAAGCCTTCAACCACCGCCGCCGGCCTTTGAAGCACCGCAGTTCATTGTTGGAGGAGGAGAAGGTAGACGGCATGGAGATGGCGAACTTTGGGGTTTCACCCTTTCGAGGGAGTTTTCCGGGCACCGGGCGGCGTGGGCAATCTTCTACCTGCCCTAGCACCCCGCCGTCCTCGACGGCCCGCGCCCACCGGGGATGTACCAGCCCCTCTCCTGCCCTCAGAAGTTCATTCTCGACTTTTCGGTTTATGCCGCACCGTGTGCACCACAAGATGCTCGGGCAGGGGAGGTGGGTGTGCGTGGATGAGCGAGGGGTCCATGCGGACAAACCCTTGTGGGTAGGCTGGCTTCAGAGGGAATGGCTATGGCAACCAGATCCGGTGGGTCTCGTGTTTCCCTCTCTGCCCCAGTTGGAGGCCACCTTGCACTCGCAACTCAGGAACACAAGCCCTTGAGCATGGTCTATGTGGCATGCAGCATGTAGCTTTCCTAATCGGCCGCTTTGCGGTGCTACCCCGTTCTACCCGACGGGACCTGAGGATTGTTCGGCAAAGAGTAATGCACTACCGTCCATAGCCGACTATTGTAAAGTCCACTACAAGTCGGAATAGGACGGCTCCCCACGAACCTTTACAATTTATTGTGATAATTGCACTTTGCATGGAGCGGATTATTGGCACCGCCCCCCCTAGCGGTGTTGCCCGTGTTCATTTTTTTGGATGTTACTTCTCTTTGGAAGGCGTCCTCCACCCGTGCCGATGTATGGGGCAATGAATATGCCCCAAGTGAAGCTATGGTCCTCATGGGTTTGGATGGCTAGGGGGGGATTAAGCAGGTAATTATAAGAAGCTTTGATGTGTGCACTAACCTCAACCAAAGAGTCAAGGACGCCGGGCAGGCCATCTTCTAGTTTTCGACCTGCGTTGTCACCTTAACTCAGGAACAGAAGTGGATGCAAGCAATTGGTGGGGCCGGCTCTAAGTGTTGGTTGTGCAAAGACACCAATGGCATTGTTGAGCATGGGGGTTTGGAGTGCACCTCAATGCGGCATGCATTTTTGCGAAGCATGCCCCGTAAAAAACAGCGTGGTGACTATCAACATGTAGTGTTCCCAATTGTCAACGGCATTGCGAACAAAACATGGTGACCACCATTCAGCCCTTACCCCGGTGAAGCCTTAGTGAGGACAGCCCGCGGGCCTCCTTTGTGGCGTGTGGTGCATGTGATGGTGCAATGCATTGACGGTTTATCCCAAGTGGAGCACGGCCGTGTGTTGACCGCAAAGTGTTCCGAGCCTTGGGTAGACTCAAGTTGGTCGCCCACTAGGTGGATTCATTGGTGCTTGGCACACTCCACTTTTTTTGGCCAAAAGAGGATTCTTTTTGAAATTTACCGGCAACGCCACAGTGTGAGCATGGGCCGTACAGGAGGAGGCTCAAAAATTGCCTCAAGGGTTGGTATTTGATTGGACGCCTTTTGTCGGTGCGGCATATGCACTATTGCATAAGCATGACGGCCTATGAGCAAGGGCCTTGGGGCTTTAGGCTAAGAATGGCTTTGTGTGAAGAAACCTTTAATGCGCCTTATGCAACCTGCTTTACCCTTTTTGTCACATTCAGGAAAGGGGGTGGGGTGCGCTATAACTACGCGCTATAACGGTGTGATAACTCAGCCATGGCGCGATAACTAGTGCACCGATTGTGCACTAACTAGTTTATGTACCGTGCACTAATCGCACACCAACTCGAAAACGCACCATTGCAAGCCAAGCAGAAGCACAACACGTCCGGCCACAACGCTAATCACAAGGCGGGCCAACCACCTGCACACGACGCCCGGCCACAAGGCGTGCCAAGCACCAACATACCACACACCACCAGCAAACAGGCCAAGAAGAGGCACATCATGCCTAACCAGAGGGCGAGCCAAGCACAAGCTCACCACACCCAACCACAAGGCTAACGAAGCGGCCACAAACCACCCCCGCCCAGAAGGCGGGCCAAGCACATGCACACCACGCCCCACCAAAAGGCGCACCAATCAGCATCAAAACACAGCACCACAAGGCGGGCCAAGCACCAACATACCACACACGACCAGCAGAGAGGCCAAGAAGAGGCACACCACGCCTGACCAGAGGGCGGGCCAAGCACAAGCTCACCACACCCAACCACAAGGCAAACGAAGCGGCCACAAACCACCCCCGCCCACAAGGCGGGCCAAGCACATGGACACCACGCCCCACCAAAAGGCGCACCAAGCAGCAACAAAACAGAGCACCACAAGGTGGGCCAAGCACCAACACATGACGCCGGAGTACAAGACAAGCCAAGCACTAGCATTGTTGGGTTTTTTTTCAACAAGCGCCCAAGCTGGGTGACCACCATGAGGTGTGTGCCGCACCCTACGTCATGCCACTCGAGCTGCACCTTGTGGGGGTCTGCACCGCAAGATTGCACGCTGACCTCACGTGAGAGACAAGGAGGCAAGCGCTGTAGCAACGTTCTAGGCGACTATTCTGGCGACGTTCTAGCGGCGGCAGCAGCAGTTTGGCTAGATCCACGCTAGAACGCTTCACTAGATCAATGCTAGAACGCAATTGACATCCCGCTCCCTACATGTCTAGGGTGGGGCGGATCACCCCAACCGCCTTATTGACGGCGTCCAGGGGTTGGGGGGGTTGTAGTTTTTGGTGTCCTCCGGCTGCGGGCTTGGGCTCTTGCCCACGCTTGGGGCGGAACGAGATGCCCTTGACCACCCCGGCATACGCCCCCTGGTTGGCCGCCGCCGGGTCGAACCCCGCAACCCCCATGACCTCCGCTCACGTTGGCGTTGAGTGCCACGCCCTCCCGGGTACCTCCATCCCTTGCCCGCCCCAACACCTGCCAATAACAACAGAGGAAGCCGAAAGGTGGTGCTCCGGCCTTCTTGACCTCGGGGGTGAAGATGGTGTATAACGCCATCGTGATTATCATCACCCTTGCGTCGTACGACCGAACCACATACCCCTCCCTCAACCCCCCCCCCCCCCCCTACGTCCTTCACCCTTCTGTTCGTACTCCTCCATGACCACCTTTGGTTGCAAGATCCCCTTCCTCCTTAGCGTCGCAACCCAATCCTCCAACCTAATTAGCCACATGATTGTGTATAAAGCCTGATGTCTTATGTCTCATGTGGAATGTTGTGTCTCCAGTGTGTACAGCAAGTTGTGTGATATGTGTGATATAGGTCCCATCATTGGAGGACGGGGGGGGGGGGTGGAAATGGGTGTGCAAAAAGTTGGTACCCCCCACCCAAAAAAACAATAAAAAAATAAAGGGCTTGGAAAAGATCCAGCCAACATTGAAGGGCTAGAAAAAAATAAACAACCCAAATGCAGAAAAGGTCCCCATGGGTCCCCCCCATACCTCCCCATAGGCCGTTGTATATCCTCAAAGGTCCCCAAAACTCCCCATAGGTCCCAAAGGTCCAAATAGGTCCCCAAAGGCCCTCACAGGTTCCCAAAGGTCACCATGGGCCCCCATAGATCCCCAAAGGTCCCCATAGGTCCGGATGGGCACCCCTAGGGTCCCCATAGCAACCCATAGTCCCCCTAGGTCCTCATAGGTCCCCAGCGGTCACAATAGGTTCTCCATACGTCTCCATAGACTTTCTAGGTCACCAAAGGATCCCATGAGCCCCATAGGTCCTCGTAGGCCCCCATGGGCCCGCATACGTCCCCATAGGCCTTCATAGATCCCCATAGGGGCCAATAGGTGCCCAAAGGTCCCCGGAGGCCCCAATAGGTCCCCCTAGGAGCCAATAGTTCTCCAAAAGTCCCCTAAGGCCCCCATAGCTCCCCATAGGCCTTCATAGGCCCCAGAGGTCCCCAAAGGTGCCCCGGGGTCCCCATAGGTAGCAATATGCCCCATAGGTCCCCATCCGTCCCCATAGGCCCCTATAGGTCCGCATAGGCGTCCATAGGTCCCCAAAGGTCCCCACGGGTGCCAATGGGTCCCCATAGGCCCCCATAGCTCCCCACCCGCCCCCATTGGTCCACATAGGGGGCATTGCAGCTCCACAAAATGTGGTGTGTCATTGTCCGGTGTCATATTGTGCTATGGTGGGACACCTTGTGGCATGCCCGGTTTCGGGCCAATCTAGTGAAAACCAATGTCTGTCTAGATGTCACCGCAATAGCCGTCTTGCACACAACCGCCCTCTCGCTTGTTATTGGTCACCCAAGTCTGCAACACCTAGTCGACCGGGTTGACACGGTGGCCATGGGAGTTGTTGAACCGCACAGAGAAACGTTGAAGGTGTGCACTGATGTCCACAATGCACCCATTTATTAGAGAACCATCCGTGCCCCCCTCGATATTGCCCGCGAGGCTGGTAGACAGCAAGTCTTTTGGTAGCTATTTGGCATATATGAGTCGTGTACAAGTCAAAACCAAGTGTTCTTGCATCTACTCGATATCACTATACCATACCGGATGACATTGTCAAAACACCTGTAGCATTGCTTGTTGATTGCAACACCCACAACTGGGTGCTCAAATTTTTATACTCCACAGCAAGCATTAACTGGAATCTCAGGATTGGTTTTGGGGATATCCCCTTTATTTACGGTTTGTGGCACCCGGGCAAAAACGTGCGGAAAATATCATGTGGTGTGAATTCTTTCTTTTGTTTGGGTGCATCACCCCCCCTATTTTCGGCAGGTGCGCGCATGTATAACCAGCCCAAAGTGATTGCCATAAAGAAAACTCTCGCTACGCTCCTTCTCGCAGCCTCGGACGTACGGCCAGCGTTGTGGCAAATATTTGCCCTGCTTGAGGGACGTGCTCAGCAAGCAGCCCTACACACACAACATGGGTTGCGCATCCTTCGGGTTTGAAATCTCTCCTTGATTAGTATTTTCTCGACATCTTTGTAGTGGGACACTTAGTGCGTAGTTGCACTTGGGCTACGCTTGTCGGCGGATCGGGTGTAGTAGCGATGTGTGCAATTTAGCGCTGTGCGGGTCTCTTGTTGGATCTTGCCAGTCGAGCCCAAAGCAAAATGGACTATGTCTGCACCATGTGCTGCGCACTTCTGTGCAATACGCAATGGCACGATGACACGCCCAGTGCCGCCCATGTCGAGGAATGTTGTGAGGACCTGCAAAATTGCGGGCAGCGTGCAAGCAACACCCCGACAAACACACATCGGATGAGGCCGGAGACCTTGTCCACAGCACGCCCCCCCCGGTCAGCGATCACATATAACGGAGTCCCTCCCTGAAAGTGTGTGTGCTTAAGGTAAGGTGCGTAAGGTGTGAGAAAGGGCATGGGCACTGATGCGTGGTGCAGGACGGGAAGAGCATCCAACGTGCAGTGGTCCTCAGGTCCACTTAGTGCGTTTCAGGCAAAAAGAGAAACAACATATGCGTTCCACAAAGAGGGAACTGGGGGTACGCTAACTGTTGCGTTCATAAAGTCTATTCTAATTTATTTTTGCGCACCCCAATCCTAGGGCAAGGGCTCCACGATGATTCCATGGATTACATTCGCTAACATATCCCACTTAGGCCACATGTGAACCGCTGTGAGGCCCGGGCAGTTGTAGAATAAGTTGGGTTTATACCAATTCAATGCAGCAAATTGTTCCCCTAATGGCAAATGCCATGTTTGTTGATCATGTGTGTGGCTTCCCGTGACGATAGTGTACCTGTGATCCGGGCTAGGGATGTTGTAGGTGTGGATGCCCTCTGTGACGGCCGTAGACTTGATGTGCTAAGTGAGGAGTTGCGTGAATTCGACTTGATAGCTTTGGGCTGAAAGCGAGGGGTTTGGCAGTGCTAACCCCCCCTAGACAGCCCAATCAATGTTTTGATGTGTACACCCCTAATATTGTGTTCCCCCTAATGTCTAGGCTTTGTAGAGTCTAGCTTTGTGAGCCCGAGTTTGGAGGGGTTGTATTGCTGGTTTTTGTTGCTCCGGGCCCTGCAGAGCCCAGCGTGTCACGAACGCCCAATATGTGCGCAGAATCGGTCACTTGGTATTTCTTTCTTAGGGTTGGGCCAGTCTTGGACCATGCCATCATGCGACCGTATGTGCACACATCTTCCTGCTTTTGTATTGTAATGTGCACCAACGCCGTCAGCTTGTGTGACCCTTGAAGAGGTGTGCCTAGCACTGCTGCACTGCTACATCCTCTTCAGTGATTTGGTGTTCTTGAGACACTTTTGCCCATTGTAACCCTTGTGGGTGCCGCATTGAATGCATGATTTGGGCTACTTCGCTGTCCAAATTTGCCGTATGGCATCGTGCTGGTTTGGAACTATGTGATGGCTGTGCTGCTTTTGCTGACGTAATTTGTTTTGTGAAGTCGGTGTGTTTTTGAGACATGTCTAACATACCAAACAACTTTGCCATGGATGCCAACCTTGCCGAGGCACCTCGGATGGATGCAAGGGAATCCGAGAAAGCTGATGCAGTGCACCCAGAGCCCTCCATTGGGGATGCTGTAAAGGGCGGCGTTGTTGCTTAGACCCGCCAAGCCGATTGATCCCCCATTTGAGACGGAATGGCAGGAGAATGGTATGGGATTTGGGAGTAGAATGGGGAAATGCACTCGTGCGACACGCAGAATGGGTAGCATCAAGGTCTCGACAAGTGTGCTAGCCATTGCAAATTAGGTGGAGTTGAGCCGGACCAAGATGAACCGGAAGGAATTGAAGATTGACGGAACCATGGGATATGGGCAATCACGGCTCATCGATTGGGACCATGTGGCAGATGTAAACGGGGACCTACTTGCAAACCTCCGTGATGGCCGATTACTGCTTCTGGTCTGGGACGGCAAAGGTATGGGAATGCCGCTTTGCAATTCGACCGACGTAACAGCTGCTTTGCCTGCCTTGTGTGATGTCCCATGCTGTTGTATTCGGTGGGAGTGTTTTGGGTGATTGGAGGCCAACACGACGTTGCTCCGTGTGATGAAAGTTGCAAAGATGTGACATCAAAGATGCAGCAGGTTGAGGACGGGATGACCAACTTTGACGTGCGCTTCATCAAGTTTCATACATACTTCCATAAAAACTGGATAAGAACTGGCGCTCTCTCCCATCAGCTTTGGCACCTCACTCCCATAAAAAATGGCACCTCACTCCCATAAAAGCCGCCGCCTCACTGCAATGAAAACTAGCGCCCCAATCCCATAAAAACTTGTGCCTCACTCCGGTAACAACCGGCACCTCACTCCCATAAAAATTGGCGCCTCACTACCATGACAACTTGTGCCTCAGTGCCATAAAAATTTGCGCATCACTCCCCAAAAAGAAGGCCCCCCACTCCCATAAAAATAGGCGCCTCACTCCCATAAAAACTAGTGCCTCACTCCCATAAAATTTGGCCCATCACTCCCAAAAAAAAAGTGCCTCACTCGGATAAAAATTGGCGCCTCACTCCCATAAGAACTGGCGCCTTAGTCCCACAAAACTCGCGCCCCACTCCCATAAAAACCGGCGCCTCGCTCCCAAAAAAACAAGGCGCCTCACTCCCATAATAACTGGCGCCTCAGTCCCATAAAACCGCGCCCCACTCCCATAAAAACTCGCGCCTCGCTCCCAAAAAAACAAAGGCACCTCACTCCCATAATAACTGGCGCCTCACTCCCATAAGAACTGGCGGCTCATTCCCATATGAAGTGGCGCCTCACCACCATAACAACTGGCGACTCACTCCCATAAAAACGGGCACCTCACTCTGATGAAAACTTGCGCCTCACTTCCACAACAACAGGGCCCCCACTGCTAGAAAAACTGGCGCCTCACTCTCGTAAAAAACTGTCGCCTCGCTCCTATAAAACCTGGCGCCTCACTCCCACAAAAACTGGCGCCTCGCTCCCATAAGAACTAGCGCCTCACTCCAATAAACACCTGGCGCCTGACTCCCGTGAAAACTGGCGCCTCGCTCCCATAAGAATTGGCGCCTAACTGCCATAAGAGCTGGCGCCCCACTTCCATTAAGAATGGCAGGTCACTCCCATACGAACTGGCGCCTCACTCTCATAAAATTTGGCGCCTCACTCCCAGAAGAACTGGTGCCTCACTCCCATAAAGACCAGCGCCTCACTGCCATAAAACTGGTGTTCCACTGCAATTAAAACAGGCGCCTTACTACCATTAAACACTCATGCCTCGCTCCTATCAAAACTGGCACCTCACTCTCATAAGAACTGGCGCCTAAGTCCCATAAAAACTTGCGCCTCACTCCCATAAGAAGTGGCGCCTCACTCCCATAAAAACTGGCGCCTAACTCCCATAGAATCCGGCGCCTCACTCCCATAAAAACTGGCGCCTCACTCCCATAAGAAGTGGCACCACACTCCTATAAAAGTTGGCGCCTCACTCCCAAAAAAGCCGGCTCCTCACTCCCATAAAAACTAGCACAACACCCCCACAAGAATTCGCGCATCATTCCCATAGAAACCGGCGCCTCACTCCCATGAAAATTGGCGCCTCACTGCCATACGAACTGGCGCCACACTCCTATAAAAGTTGGCGCCTCACTCCCAAAAAAGCCGGCTCCTCACTCCCATAAAAACTGGGGAGTCAGGCGCAGATTTTGATGGGAGTTAGGCCTCAGATTTTTTGCGAGTGAGGTGCCGGCTTTTATGGGAGTCAGGCGCCGGTTTTTATGGCAGTGAGATGCGAGTTTTTCTAGAAGTGGTGCCCCACTCGGATTAAAACTAGCGCCTCACTCGCATAAGAACCAGCACTGAATATCCACGAGTCCCCACAAGGGCATTGGCCTTGTGAAGCCATGATGCAAGAACCGGAGAATTCAAGCGGTTGATGACTAGGGTGAAACGGTGGCACAATAATGTGAGAAACGTGGGTGGAGAGCAATGAATATGGAGGTAGAATGATTGCTAGAAACCCTTGCTGGAACCCCCGCTAGAACCCCCTTCCAACGCTGAAACCCCCTTCTTGAAAGGCTTGTAGAACACTTTTGAACCCATCTGAAATCAAGCAAGCGCGCAAGGGTACACCTTGTTCCTGCACCAACAAACACTAGGAACAACATATTTCTTAACTGAGGGGACGTGGCATGGTAGCCCCCACCCACCGAGTGTCCTAGAAAGAGGGGGGGGTTCGAGCAGAGCGCTTCTAGCGGCGCAACCCGCATGTTGCGCGACTTTGCGGTTAGCCCTCCCTCTACAAATACCTCACACATCAAGGCAACCACCATCTTCTTACACTATGTGTCCACGGCCGCGAGTTGTAGGAATTTGTTCAACGGCTAGGGTACACTGCCCTCCCGTCCACTGTGTTGCTCCCTATTGTGTTGCCCCAATAGCTTTTGCGTGATCTCAACGCCAGTTCCGATGGGATGAGGCGCCAGTTTGTATGGGATTCAAGCGCCAGTTTTTATGGGAGTGGAGCGCCAATTCCTATCAGAGTGAGGCGCCAATTTTTATGGGAGTGAGGCGCCAGTTCTTATGGGAGTAAGGCGTTAGTTTTAATGGGATTCGTGCGCCGGATTTTATGGGAGTGAGGCGCCAGTTCTTATGGGAGTGAGGCTCCAGCTTTTATGGGAGTCAGGCGCCAGTTTTTATGGGAGTGAGGCGCCAGTTCTTATCGGAGTGAGGCGCCAATTTTTGTGGGAGTAGGTGCCAGTTTTTATGGGAGTGATGCGCCAATTTTTATGGGAGTGATGCGCCAGTTTTTATGGAACTGAGGTGCTGGTTCTGATGCGAGTGAGGCGCTAGTTTTAATGCCACTTGGGCGCCGGCTTTTATGGGTGTGGGGCGGCAATTATGATGGGAGTTAGGCGCTAGTTTTTTGGGGAGTGAGGTGCCAGTTGTTATGGGAGTAAGGCCCGAGCTTTTATGGGAGAGAGGAGCCGGCTTTTATGGGAGTCAGGCGCCAATTTTTATGGGATTGCGGCGCCAGTTTTTATGGGAGTGATGCGCGAGTTCCTATGGGAGTGAGGTGCTACTTTTTATGGGAGTGAGGAGCCGGCTTTTTTGGGAGTGAGGCGCCAACTTTTATAGGAGTGTGGCGCCAGTCCGTATGGGAGTGAGGCGCCAATTTTTATGGGAGTAAGGCGCCGGTTTTTATGGGAGTGAGGCGCCACTTCTTATGGGAGCGAGGCGCAAGTTTTTATGGGACTTAGGCGCCAGTTCTTATGGGAGTGAGGTGCCAGTTTTGATAGGAGCGAGGCATCAGTGTTTAATATGAGTAAGGCGCCTATTTCAGTGGGAGTGGGGCACCAGCTTTATGGCAGTGAGGCGCTGGTCTTTATGGGAGTGAGGCACCAGTTCTTCGGGAAGTGAGGCGCCAAATTTTATGAGAGTGAGGCGCCAGTTCTTATGGGAGTGACCTGCCATTCTCAATGGAAGTGGGGCGCCAGCTCTTATGGCAGTTAGGCGCCAATTCTTATGGGAGCGAGGCGCCAGTTTTCACTGGAGTGAGGCGGCGGGTGTTTATTGCAGTGAGGCGCTAGTTCTTATGGGAGTGAGGCGCTAGTTTTTCCGGGAGTGAGGAGCCGGTTTTTATGGGAGTGAGGCGCCAATTTTGATAGCAGTGAGGCGTAAGTTCTTATGGGAGTGAGGTACCAGTTTTTATTGGACTGAGGCACCACTTTTTATGGGAGTGAGGCACCAGTTCTTATGGGAGTGAGGGGTTAGTTTTAATGGGAGTGGGGCACCAAATTTTATGGGATTGAGGCGCCAATTCTTATGGGAGTGAGGCGCCAGCTTTTATGGGAGTTAGGCGCCAGTTTTTATGGGAGTGAGGCGCCAGTTCTTATCGGAGTGAGGCGCCAATTTTTATGGGAGTGAGGAACTGGTTTTTGTGGGAGTGAGGCGCCAGTTTTTATGGGAGTAGGCGCCAGTTTTTATGGGAGTGATGCGCTAGTTTCTATGGGAGTGATGTGCCACTTTTTAATGGGAGTGAGGTGCCTTTGTTGGTTGTGAACTTGAAGCCCTCACAACTCAAACGACTGGTGCTGCAGTTATTTTCAAGTTCACCACCACTGTTGGTCGTGTCCAAGTGAGAGGTCCATCATACATAATCGTAACCCCCGTGTGCTCAGCTATTACAACATTGATGTGATGGACCAAAACCCCCACGTTCCCATTTTTTCTCCCTTCATCCCAAAGACATGGAGGATTTGCACCCGACTCCAACAGCACCGTTAAGCTGCATGTGGGGGACGACCAGTCCGGTGGCATCCTCTTTGCTAGGAGGCGCCCCACAACCAAGAAGATGGGCAAGGACAACTATGTACTCCTCTAACACAATTGACACACTCCGCTTCGTCTCCGCCAAAGACACACACATACAAATTCCCATCTACTGGTTGCCTGCTTCAAGCCAGTTACAGTGGAGACCTAACGACCGCTATGGCCTTACCGCCCCAACAATGATGTCCACTACCAACGAGGAGCCGTTTCTTCCCTTTCCTACGTGCCACCCGCTTCCATTGATTGGCAGCAACGAGGAGGTTGTCTGTGGCCCTGCACCTGGCACACCGACCAATGACAATTCCAATGGCATCGTCAATTTTCGGTTTTGCCGCTACTGTGGTATCTTTGCGGACTTCCCGGTCCATAGCGCCACCAAGGGCGACCGCATCGCTATTGCGGGTCACAAGTGGCGGTCCGTCTTCAAGGACAAGAAACCGGCTCCAAATCGTCAAGGAGACAGCCCTCGCCGTACTGCCTGCTACAGCTGCTTGGGACTGGCACTACCAGATGAAGAGGGGATGGTGCTGCCGGCCTTCGACGCCCTTACGAAGGAAGTATCGTGGGAGTTGCAAACAGTGGAGGAGTTTGAGGATGCTGTGGTTGTCCGGGCTGGCTATATGTGCGCAACCAATGACAGGCGGCAACATTGGCACCGGGATCGCCCTTTGACACACAAGACTCTAAGCAAAGCCGTCACCGTATTTGAGCCGTGCAACGTGGGTATTCCCGCTGATGCCTCTTGTGGTCGATATGTGCACTTGTGCCATAAGTTGGTGCTGAAGCCGTGGTACAAGTACCCGCTGGACGGGGATTTTGGGGATATGGTCGTCTTCACGTGGGAGTTGCTCCTCTGTAGCGGAGCCGCTCCGGTGGGACTAGCTGCAAGCACTCGGCGAGCCATTGCCTCCATCGCGCTGGCCAATTACATTTTGCACTACAACAACACCATGCCGATTTCCCCCCCCATCATTGGTGTACGCCGAAGCGCAGGTACCAACATGAACGGAGAAATTTGGGCGCAATGGATGCCGCAAGAAGGTCTGACAGCCCCTGCCCGTATGCCTTGTGTGCCAGAAGGTCCGGTTTTGCCAAATCCATGGAACCGGAACTTGCTCCGCGTGCGATGCAACACTTACCGCCCCGATCCCCGAACTCTTTGAAGCGCCTGCTCCGGAATCCCCCCTTGTTAGTCTATCGCAAAGTTTTTCAGCATCCATGGGACCAAGTTCTGTGTGTACTTTCGCCACATGCCTCATGGGCGACCCTCTGACACGGAACATAGACCGCACCACCATCCCGCTCCCCCTGCCCCGTACCCCCTCAATGTATCCTTCGGGGCCACATCCATCACATATCCCCTCAACCATTGCCAACGCAATAGCAAATGGGATGGCTCCGACATGCATTACACAAACTAGGCCACTAGAAGGGCAAAGGGGCCTTCTAGGGGCCATGCCGCTTGAAAACATATGGACTTATGACACAACACCTACCACAACGCCCGATGCCTCCCACCGCGCAACAGGCCGTGGACGTGCAAGCAATACCACGCCTCCGAAAGAGCTGCCCTTTCGGACCACAAATCCAAGAGGAGGAGCGCCTACCGCAACCCAGTCGCCGCTTCCCATTGCTCAGAACAAACCCCGGCACCATCCTCATCATCCGCTCTGGACGGTTTCGCGGCACAACGTATTGGGGACCCCGATGGGGATGAACTACGTGTGCTACAATGGAATCAAGTACCAGGGAGACGCAAAATTGGGGGGGTCCATGATCCTTGTTGAAATTGGCCTCGTAGTGGATGTTCCAAAGGAGGCGGGCGAGTATTGGTGCGCATGTCAACACGTAACCGTATGTAGCTGTCCTGTGGTGACATCTCATTTCGGTTTGTGGTTTCGGATTCAATATGGACACCGTGCGCTGTGCTAGAGGGGGTGCTAGAAGGGGGTACCAGCGCTGGAAGGGTTGCTGGAAGGCGGGGGGGGGGGGGTTCCGGCGCTAGAACGGGGGGATGTTCCAGCGCTGGAAGGGGGAATCCGGCGCTGGAACGGGGGTTCTACCGGGGGTTGCAGCAGAGGTTTTAGCACTGGAAGGGGGTTCGAGCAGTCATATTAAGGGGCTCCAGCTCCACTATATGGCTGCATCGTTTATTTACCCGCTCTCTTTTGTGCCGCAGGCCACGCTGTGCATCTGGCCGTCGTTGTTTTCGGCGAACGGGACAAGCAGCCAGGATTCCGAGGTGGCCGCGAAGGTTCAGATTTCGGTGCAGGGCGTGGTTGCGAAGCCCAAGGTTGTGACGACAGAGATTGCTGGGGATGTGGACACCCAGGCGATAACGTTGCCGGCGACTGGGGGTTTGAGTCGGGACGATTGGTCCCGGAGTTTGTTTTTGAAGGGGAAGACTAATTGGTGATGATGCCTAAGTTTGCAAGTTAAGGCACAGCCACTACAGCTACTGGTACTCCGTTCGCTTTTGCACATCACATACAAGCAGAAACCGTCACGCCAGGAGTTATTTTCGTGTGCTGCTGCCACAACGCAGGCACACAGATCATACTCCTACAAGCTGTGGGATGGGTCAATAGGTGAGTGCCAGATTTGGCACTCTTTGAAGCGGTTTGCGAGTGTGGGTGGAGCCTGTGTTCCTTCAGAGCTGCAGGCATTTGTGCGTGACTGGGTTGCTCTGCGGGTGGCAGAGCCGTTGACAGGGTGGGGCCACAAGGTTGACCCCCTGGTTGTCCGGGAGGAGTCGGCACAGCCTGCCAAAGGAACCCCTAAGGGTAACACGGTTGTGAAGGCAGAGGGCAAGCCCGCTAAGCCCCGGACCAAGCCCACCTCCAAGGTCTGGCCCGCCAACCCCACACCCCTTGTCAGTGCCCCCATGCAGACCCCGCCCCCAATTCATGTCCCCTACAGGAAACCGTGCGGCGCATTTTTGATGGCGTGGTGCGCACATTGGGGGAAATGTGCAAACCACATAGGGAGATTTTTTGCCTTCTGGCATGCGTGAGGCTCTCAAGGCACAATCAGCCGCCAGGGTCACCCGTGAGATGTTGAAGCTTCAGTGGGAGCTCGCTGTAGCTAAGAGTCACGTAAAGACTGCAGAGAAGCAAGCACAGGAGCTCCAGGAGACACTGTAGAGCATCAAAAGGCAGGAGCTAGAGGGAGAGGGCAAATTGAAGCACATGTGAGAGAAGTGCGAGGAAGAGAAGGACCGGTCCAACAACTACCCCTCCATTTTGGAGAACCAGAAGTGAACGATGTTCGCCTCTTACGAGTGAGGGTGCGGATATACATGGCAGGGTGTGCATTGTGCCACATGTGGGCCATTTCACACGCGGAATGACCGATGCCAAAAAAGTCACCCGAACACCTTCTTCGTGCAAAGCGTGCCAGGGGACAAGGACCATGGCAACTGCTTGTAAATGATGCATGAGGTGGTAGTACTTGTCACCTGTGGAAAGGTTGCTGGAAGGGGGTTCTAGCGCGGGAAGGGAGGGGGGTTCCGGTGCTAGAAGGAGGGGTTCCAGCGCTGGAAGGGAGTTGCAGCAGGGGTTCCAGTGGGGGTTCCAGCGCCTAGTCCTGGTCTCTAGGTGTCTCAAATGAACAAGGTTGTGGCAGCGTTTACGCAAGCACTGCCCCCCCCAGCGGCCTATTCACAACTCAAGAACCGTGCACGATGTGAGAGGCGCATGCACATCGCCACAGCCCTAGCAGCTCTTCTCGTGGAGGGCACGCTACTAATTGAAGAAATTCCGGATCGAATTTTCATCAGCCGCAGCATGGACGTTGAGGGGTAGGATAGCAAGGCCTATTGGGCTGCAGCTCTGGTGTGGAAATACGCTTGGAGTCCAACAGCTCTATCCGGCAAACGTTGAGATTGCCACATCAATGCACGCAACACCACCTTTGCGACTCGCGGACCCGCTTGACACCGTACACGGCGGAAACATTGACCATGAGCGGGGGGTCCATGCACCAAAGGATTGCAGTTGTGACGCAGTTGAAGGACGTTGTGGTTAACCAAGTTCAATTGGCAATGGCCAAGGGGAATTATAAACATAATGGGACTCAAAAATTGCATCCTGGTTGTTATGGTGCCCGATACAATCCCTTTATTGAAAACTAGTGTTTCAGAAGCGGATGTGTTTGTACATATTTGCGGGGAGGGCGTGAAAGCAGCTGGACACATTGCCCGCTGGGCAATGTGGTGGTCCATGGACGGGCCAGATGATGCTAGTTGTCTCCTAGCTGTGGACGACATAGGCCAACTCTATGAACAAGTGGTTGTGTTGTAGAGGGACACCATAGTTTTCATTGATGGCGAGTTTTGGCAGTTTTCGGTGCTCCTCTCCGAGGATGGCAAGTTGATGGCCGTAGCGAACGGCGGGGGAAAATGTTGGCGTTGTGACGATGTTACTATTTAATGTCCATTGGACCATGTCCTTGAACATGTTCGCTGGGGCTCCTTCTTGCGGAGTATCAAGGCGGACCGCCGGGTGGGACACATGGTTTATGGTGCTTGCCGGGTGACAAACGCTGTCATGAAGCGATTATCTGATAATATTGTCCAGTGGTTGGTTGGGATAGTTGGCCAATGTGCCATGGCCCGTGAATTTCATGAAATTTGGCCTGACTTATTGCATGAGGCTCGCTCTAATCCAGCCGTGGAGCGAAAGGACCTTCTGCCTCGAAAGGCAAAGGAGGAAAAGTGCCTTTTGCCGTAGCATCTCCTCCACATTCTTCGGACCCTTGATTGAATTTCATCCAAGGTACTCCCATTTGGGATGGCATTAAGCTCAACCGTGAGGTGACATGCACGCTCTATCTCTAGATCCGCCCAGATGTCCCCCCATGTCTCAACAATGGCGTGTGAGTCATGTGTGTTGTGGGGCTCGATGATGGTGGCCTTCCACTTCTGCATGTCCAACAACACCCGTGCGGGGAGACACATTGTGTCTTTCCCATCTTGATACACTCTAGGCTGGCACAAAAACGTGTTGATTTCTTTGAAATTCTCTAGAACCCTAATCCCACAGTTTGCCATACACAGCGGGATCTACGAGTTGCAGAACTCCGGGAACTTGGATGACATGTATGGGATAGTTGTTGCCGATTGAAGACATTGCCCACGACCTGCATCCACCGTTCCTCCTGCTACCACACATTGTGTTCAGTGCACATGTAGAGGGGTATGTGTATCCGTTCGTGGGACCTTGTAGCATCCATTGCTCGCTACATAGGTGACATGGTGGCATGGTGCTTAGAGGCACCGTCGGATTCGGAGTGCATTCGCCGTGCTCGTTCATGTTCGCAGCACCTCTCTATGAGCGCTCTGGGGCGGTCCTTGCCCGCCATGCCGAGGTGCACCCCCCTTGAATGCCTGCATATGAGTGTGCATATGTAATAGCCTTCTTTGGTTGATGCCACCTTGCCCGGTTGTCCCATGCCCACGAGTTTTCGTGTGTGTCCCCAAGGGGAATATTGTAGTATTCTCCGGGACCGATCCAACTTTTGGACGAGGGCTTCATTGTTGATGGGCTTTTTGTGCAGCAGTCGAGTGGGTAGTATATCCCACATGTGCCGGAAGTCTTGGTTCTTTGACGTTGTGGTTGGTATGGTATGGCCAGTGGCCTCCATTGGTGATGGATTTCCCGACACATTGTGGATGGTGTCACGGCACACCGTTCCAATGGAATCTATCCTTGTGTTGGTGGAGTGTCATTGGTGCCTTTTTGATATAGAACTAGCACAGTGTTGCATGAATCCTAGCGGATCCTTCCCAAACAGGTGATCTACCGAGGCTCCATCTCTCGCAAATATGCATGCTTGAGGACGCTGGATTGATGGCGGTGCATGTTCACATCCGCACAGGCTTGCGGATATGGTCGTCATGCATCATGCATCTCTTCCCATGATAGCTGAACCCGTAGGGATGCTAGTATTTTAGGAGGGCACCTTACGCCATTCCGCGGTGACCAGGCGAAGGAGGTTAATTGCACAACCCGCCACATCATTTCCTGTGTCCGCTGCTCTATGGGAGCCAAAAAAAATGCTGCGTACTCTCCTCAATGACAAGCACATGTTGCTGCTTGATGTGTATACTACTGCTATTGCTCGCCAAAATAAGATGTATCGTGCGACACCGCACCAAGATCACTATCCCGGCCGATGTCAGTGTACCCTTCCCAACCAGGAACACCATTGACCAACGTGCCTGCAACAAGCAATGAAGTGAGCGCTATGTATCCTAGGACTCCCTTCATTGGAGACAGATTATGTGCAAACCGTGACGTGATTTAGAGCGCCACAAGGGGTGTAATAGTTTCAAACCGCGTGTCTTCCATTGTAGATGTTGCCGATTTAAAGCATTGCCAGAATCGGCATCCGTCGTTTCTCATGGTACCAGACATTGTATTCAGTGCAAATCCGGAGCGGTGTGAGTACCCATGTACCGTGTACCCCGTGTAGTATGCATGGCTCAGTACCCAAGTCGCACAATGGCACCCTCGGATTTGGAGTACAGGCGGCCTGCTCCTTCATGTTCGTGGCATGTCTCGATGAGCGGTCTGGGGTGATCCTTGCCCACCATGCCCAGTTGCACCCTCCTTGTATGTTTGCATGTGAGTGTGTATGTGTAATAGCCTTCTTTCGTCAGTAGCTTCTCGCCTGCTTGTTGCAGGCCCACGACTTTTCCAGCGTGTCCCCAATGGGTGTAATGCAATATTCTCCAGCACTGATCCAAGTTGTGTGCCAGGGCATCTTTGTTGATGGGTCTTTTATGTAGCGTTCGAAGGCGCTCCCCGGATAGTGTATGCCACATGCGCATGAAGTCTTTGTTCTTTTGACGGCGCGATTGGTAAGGCATGGGTGGTCGCATCCATCGGTGGTGGCCTCGTGCCACATAGTGGATAGTGTAGTGCCACCATTCCGCGGCTTAAGGAGCAGGAACCCCGGATATATATTCGGGGGATAGGATTGCTAAGAGGCAGCGTGTCACTACATTCATGGATAGTCTAGACACCCTAATTTCCCTCCCATCTTTGTTAGTGTTTGTGCTATGTAGTAAGCTTTGCGGACTTGCTAACCAATGTGCGATCATTGATGTGGGACGGCCATGTATTGGAACGGCTGACAACCATAGGATGAGGGACCCCCTCCCCCTAGAACCCTCCCCACTTCTAATGCATGATCCGGGTTCGAAGTGTTGTGGGCCCCCCATTTTTTCATACGGCCCGCAGTTGCAGGAAACATATGTGATTGTGCTTCGCATGGTGTTCCCTTCATGCTCTAGACCACACCATGAATTGCTTTGTTGTGTTGAAAAAGTAGTTCACATTCCAGTGTGACCCAAATTTTAGCTCTGATAGTGACTCAACCGGTTTTGAGCCACAATGACGTACCTTTCAACACTATCCGTAGACTGCTTGTGTTGCACATTCAGTTCAGGGAGCCATGATGTTTGTTTTGCTAATGCTTGCTAATGCTGCGATTAGTTTGTGGCAATGATTTTCTAGCTCGGTAGGTTGACAACCATCGGAAGAGGGGAGGTCAAGCAACCCCCCCCCCCCCCAACAACAACGCCCCCCCCCTTTCATTTCTATTGCATGGGTGATATGGCGACAAGGGATCCGAGGATCTCTTTTGACCTTGTCGCGCTAATTTCTACATAGTGTCTCCATGGTGCAGCTTCTCACCTGGGTGAGACGGTGCACAAGTGCAACCTCGTGTTACTGTGACGGGGGCAAGTTTCATGTGAGGCAAATGACAGATGCTAGGACATGAAATCAAAGAAGCATTAAAACATGGAGGGAGGGGAGGGTGGACATTTTTTTGCACTTAAGACACGAAGCTTGGACGAAACACCCGAACCACAGCCTACTGCCCTCCCCCGGCAACCAATGGTGCTAGGACCCAGTGGCCAGAAGCCTTACTCACGCAACTGCCCCGGGCACTTGGCCTTGGAAACAAAAGTGGCCTGGTGCCGCAGAATCTCTTTCATGACCTTGCTTGACTCGAATCTTCCGTCAGAGAACGGTAATTTTGCCTCAAACCCCCCCCCCCTCAAATGGCCCAGGGACGCACGGACCCAATTGAAGGGGGAGGGCCCAGCAAAAAGAGATGTAAAGCGGCGGGGTCAAAAGGCTGTGGGTACGGGGGGAGGCGCCGGGACCGGACCCTTTACGCCGACTCCCCTCCCCCTCCCTGCTGGGTTGGCTGGGAAGTGCCGGACCATGGGCGCCAAAGGCGCCTTAAGGAAATTTTGTTTGACTTAGTAGATGGTGAAAAAATGGGTTTTCAACCCATGTGTCTCTACTCAAAATACTCAGTTTCATTAGGAGAACCCAATGGTGGATGAAAACCAAATAAGACCAAATATGAATACCACCCCTATGCAGAGGTATGTCAGAGATGGGCCATACACTAGTGGGTAAAGCAGTGCCTCTGCTACTGAAAGGTCCTAGGTTCCAACCCCAGTGGGGTCAGTCTGCGGGACTGTTGGCAAGCTAGGGACACCATGGGAAATTTTTTGTTTTTCTTTGTTTTTGTTTTTTTTTTTGCTTTGATTTTGTCCCCTTTGTTGGGAATCCCCGGGAATGCAGGGGTGATGTAGCATTTTCGCCCACTTGTGCCCCTCTCAGAAGGCAGAGGTTAGGCATCCAATTCTGATTTTGTCCCCCTTTGTTTGGGGATCCCCGAGAATGCACCGGTGATGTAGCATTTCCGCCCACTTGTGGGCCCCACCAATTCTAATTTTGTCCCCTTTTGTTTGGGGATCCCCGAGAATGCAGGGGTGATGTAGCATTTACGCCCACTTGTGGGCCCCGCCACTTTTGATTTTGTCCCCTTTTGTTTGGGGATCCCCGAGAATGCAGGGGTGATGTAGCATTTCCGCCCAATTGTGGGCCCCGCCACTTCTGATTTTGTTCCCTTTTGTTTGGGAATCCCCGAGAATGCAGGGGCGATGTAGCATTTTCGCCCACTTGTGCCCCTCTCAGAAGGCAGGGGTTAGGCATCCAATTCTGATTTTGTCCCCCTTTGTTTGGGGATCCCCGAGAATGCAGGGTTGATGTAGCATTTCCGCCCACTTGTGGGCCCCACCAATTTTACCTTTGTCCCCTTTTGTTTGGGGATCCCCGAGAATGCAAGGGTGATGTAGCATTGCCTCCCACTTGTGGGCCCCGGAATTGACTGTACAGGATCTTGTTGCTGTGGGCCAGTGTGATTTGGCGCGCGCCTGACCAACATCAAAATTTGTAGGTCGTTGTCGCCTTTACATGCCAGTCGCTTCGCGATTTGTGTAATCGGTCGCCATTTATTCTGTTTCGTGCATACAATCTACTGTTTCTTTGTGTAGTCCATGTTTGGGCTGATGAGGCTGCTGGATGGCGGCGAAATGCATACCCGTTAGTGTTTGAGACGCTCGGAGTTCACTACGACCAGTACATTATTTGCTGAGGCTTCTTGCTTTGCTATCGTGTGCTGAGGGCATAGAAGCACAAATTTACTTTCAATTTGACGCAATTTTCATTTCAAAACAAGTGGTTACCTTCTTGCGTGCAGCATGCCTAATACTCCTCGTGGAACGCGTTCTACCTATCAATGGGATCTCAAATTGGTGCCTCAGCTTTGCCGTTCACTCGTGGTGCAATACCTTAAGAAAGTGGAGCGAGTTCAACGCAAACTTGTGGCGCTTCGCAAATTGGAATGGGCAAAGGACAATCTGTTTGTGCCCAAAAAGACAATGTTTAGGGATGGCAAAAACATCGTGCATCAAGTCATTGAAGAAGAAGCACAACGCAAAGTGTATTCACAAACATTTGATGCCAAGCGTAAATTTGTTCAACAAGAAATCGACACGTGCAAAAAAGAGTCCAATGATGCATTCTTCGCCGCCAAAAAGCGCTTGAGGACTACAAGTCAAGCCTTGCTAAGGTGACGGCGGACTGGATTGTTGGGGACCATGCTACGGATATTTATCGTGCGGCGGTTGAACAAATTTCTGAAGCTTCGGTGAACATTCAAAGTCGGTTTGAACTTCAATTTCAACGATGGGAAGAACGCCAAAAAGCCAAAATGGTGCGCACCCAAACAAAGGTACAAAATGCCAAAGTGGTCAAAGAAGCCTTTCTCGAGGATGCACAAAAAGAAAAACCCCTCACGGAACAAATTTCTGATTTGCGGCTTGCTTTGAAACAAGTGTTGAGCTCCTCTTCTCATTCTCATTCTCACTCTCACTCACAGGAGTCAAAAAACGGGCAACGCCGTCGGCCCGGTGGTGGTACGCGCTCCGCAAGTGCCTCAAGCTCTCACAGTGCTCGGAGCGCTCGCTCAAATCATGCAAAGTCCACACCAAGCCGGCGCAGCTCAAGCCACGGAAGCAAACGAAGCCTCTCATCGAAGGGATCCCATCACACCTCGGTATCCTTCGCCTTGAGCCCCCGCTATCAACAAACCAAGAGAAAGAAACACCGCAAGACCCGCAAGCGCCCCAACCAAGGAGAATCGAGACGTCCCAAGAGTCAAAGGAGGTGAAACGTTCGCCATGTTGGCGCGAACGCAAGAGGTTGTACCATGGCAAGCGCCGTCGCAAGCGACTACTCGCATCGCTTCATAACATCTTGCATGTCTCTTCCCTTCCCCAGTATCTAGAGGGTGATGTTGCCATTTCATTACCCCCCTATATTCAATTTTTGATCACACTTGGCCCCAAGTTTACGCCACACATGTCTTCCTCGGTGGCCTACCAACAATTCCGGCGCCAAGTGTTTAATGAGTTGCACAATTTGGAGCGTGTATTGTTGTGGAATGCATTTTTTCTAAAGAAAAAACAGGACAATGAACGTCCCAACTTCTATGAAACTTTGCCATACAAGCATCTCCACCACAAAAAAGGAACACCATTTCCTGAAAACCTGAAAGAAGAATGTGGCAACGCTGCATTTGCCATCGGATCATGCATTTCTCATGTTCGTGATTCCATGATATGTGCCTTCTCCTCTTCCCGCCCCTCCGAACTGCCGCGCCGCGGTGTTGGTTTGTCCTTATCTATTGTGAGACCATTTTTGAAGGATTGGCTGATTGTGAGTGGTGATAAAGATTGTTCGTTCACGGTCATGTCGGTTGCGGCGTACCAGCCTGAAGTACGCCACCAACTAGATAGCAAATTGCCCGACGGCACACGCCGCTATGTGAAACTTGGTTCTACAAAGGATGACCTAAGCTGGTGGTTAGAAAGGGCAAAACACTGGGTTGATCGCGTTCATGATGTTATGATTACACTCTTGCCACATGATTTGGTTGATTTCATTGACGTTTTCTTGCGCCTCCGTTTGATGCCACGCTTTCCCAATTTTTACTTATTGTGCAAGTCCCCTAAGGGCCTAAAATATGTCCAAGGCCGTTGGCCAAGTAGACCTATTGTTGGCATGGTGCAATGGGCCACATCGCCTCTTCCATTGTTCTTTCTGTGGTGGGTTCATTGTTTCTTCGATTGGATCGTGCTATGGACCCATTCTTCGCCCCATGGGTTGATACATTAGACTTTGTTACACGTTTGCATGCATTTGATGATGAGTACTCATTTTCCTCGGGTGAGTTTGCGGTGACGGTGATTGATTTCTCCAATATGTACTCTAATTTTGTATGGTCGGATGTGCGTGATGCATGGCGTTTTTGGAAGGATAGGTTCATTGAGCATGGCTCCGTGTGTCAATTTACTGCCCAAGAACTATCATTCGCCTTCTGGCTATTCCAACCGCTTCCCGTGGGGCTGTTTGAGCAATGTGCTGAGGCCCTCCCATTCCTTGATATTATACATTGTGGTGCGTTAACGTTGGGGGAGTTTCTACTTGCTTTTGTTTTCGGTCACACATTGTTCGTCGCGCCAGGCCAAGGGCTATATCGCCAACGCTTTGGTTTCCCAATGGGAACAAATGCGGCGCCCCCCTTCGCCAATTTGATTGATCGCTATTACGAAATTTGTGTCCTCTCCAAGGTGTGCGTGGGTTTATGCACAATCGTTTCATCGATGACTTGTTCCTTCTCCATCCGGTGGTGTGGGCACCACATGTGGTGGCTCACCTACAGCAAGTATACCCCCCGCACGTGCCCTTTGAGGTACAACACTTTTGCAAACAAGAACATGTTGACTTCTTGGATGTATTTGTGATATCCCTTCGGGGGGAGCTGAGGTATGGCACTAATTTTAAGAGGACCAACTATGGGATGTACATGCCATGGCGAAGTAATAATCCACGTACGCATAAGCTGTCATGGATTAAGGCCGAGAGAGCGCGCTACCTTCGCACCAACTCACACTCGGTGTATTTTGATGTGGTGTCGGAGCGCCTCTCCTTGTATTTGGCTCGTTTGCACTACCCTCGCCGTGCGTTTGAATCTTTGCCTTTGTCATGGAGCATGAAGCCCCGGTATATGAATCGAAAGGAGCGGGCGGCGCCCGACAGGTCTATACATGTCTTGCGTGTGCCCTTTCATGCCTCCATGGATTTTTTCGCTCAGTCGGTTGTTGAGGTGGGTGCAGCGCCGCTTGACTACACACATTCCGGGTGTCCGTTTGTTTGTCACTTACAAGCCTAAGCCCAACATGCGTGCGGTGTGGCATCGCCTTGCTATGAGCACACTCAGGGTTTCCGGGGAGGGTGGGAGGGTGGATAATTTTTCCCCGGAATTGACTGTACAGGATCTTGTTGCTGTGGGCCAGTGTGATTTGGCGCGCGCGTGACCAACATCAAAATTTGTAGGTCGCTGTCGCCTTTGCATGCTAGTTGCTTCGCAATTTGTGTAATTGGTCGCCATTTATTCTGTTTTGTGCATACAATCTACTGTTTCTTTGTGTAGTCCATGTTTGGGCTGATGAGGCTGCTGGATGGCGGCGAAATGCATACCCGTTAGTGTTTGAGACGCTCGGAGTTCACTACGACCAGTACGTTATTTGCTGAGGCTTCTTGCTTTGGTATCGTGTGCATAGAAGCACAAATTGACTTTCAATTTGACGCAATTTTTATTTCAAAAAAAGAAATGCTCCATCACCCCTGCATTCTCCGGAATCCCCAAACAAAAGGGGACAAAATCAAAAGTGGCGAGGCCCACAAGTGGGCGGCAATGCTACATCACTCGTGCATTCTCGGGGATCCCTAAACAAAAGGGGACAAAATCAGAAGTGGCGAGGCCCACAAGTAGGCGGAAATGCTACATCACCCCTGCATTCTCGGGGATCCCCAAATAAAAGGGCACAAAATCAGAAGTAGGCGGAAATGCTATGTCACCCCTGCATTCTCGGGGATCCCCAACAAAAGGTGACAAAAGGGGACCCTTTTGTTTGGGGATCCCCGAGAATGCAGGTGTGATGTAGCATTTCCGCTCACTTGTGGGCCCCGCCTCTTCTAATTTTGTTACCTTTTGTTTGGGGATCCCCGAGTATGCACGGGTGATGTAGCATTTCCGCCTACTTGTGGGCCTCGCCACTTCTGATTTTGTCCCCTTTTGTTTGGGGATCCCCGAGAATGCACTAGTGATGTAGCATTGCCGCCCACTTGTGGGCCTCGCCACTTTTGATTTTGTCCCCTTTTGTTTGGGGATCCCCGAGAATGCAGGGGTGATGTAGCATTTCCGCCCACTTGTGGGCCCCGCCACTTTTGATTTTGTCCCCTTTTGTTTGGGGATCCCCGAGAATGCAGGGGTGATGGAGCATTTCCGCCTACTTGTGGGCCTCGCAACTTCTGATTTTGTCCCCTTTTGTTCGGGGATCCCCGAGAATGCACGAGTGATGTAGTATTGCCGCCCATTTGTGGGCCTCGCCACTTTTGATTTTGTCCGCTTTTGTTTGGGGATCCCCGAGAATGCAGGGGTGATGTAGCATTTCCGCCCACTTGTGGGCCCCGCCACTTCTGATTTTGTCCCCTTTTGTTTGGGGATCCCCGAGAATGCAAGGGTGATGTAGCATTTCCGCCCACTTGTGGGCCCCGCCACTTCTGATTTTGTCCCCTTTTGTTTGGGGATCCCCGAGAATGCAGGGGTGATGTAGCATTTCCGCCCACTTGTGGGCCCCGCCCCTTTTGATTTTGTCCCCTTTTGTTTGGGGATCCCCGAGAATGCAGGGGTGATGTAGCATTTCCGCCTACTTGTGGACCTCGCCACTTCTGATTTTGTCCCCTTTTGTTTGGGGATCCCCGAGAATGCACGAGTGATGTAGTATTGCCGCCCATTTGTGGCCTCGCCACTTTTGATTTTGTCCGCTTTTGTTTGGGGATCCCCGAGAATGCAGGGGTGATGGAGCATTTCCGCCTACTTGTGGACCTCGCCACTTCTGATTTTGTCCCCTTTTGTTTGGGGATCCCCGAGAATGCACGAGTGATGTAGTATTGCCGCCCATTTGTGGCCTCGCCACTTTTGATTTTGTCCGCTTTTGTTTGGGGATCCCCGAGAATGCAGGGGTGATGTAGCATTTCCGCCCACTTGTGGGCCCCGCCACTTCTGATTTTGTCCCCTTTTGTTTGGGGATCCCCGAGAATGCAAGGGTGATGTAGCATTTCCGCCCACTTGAGGGCCCCGCCACGTCTGATTTTGTCCCCTTTTGTTTGGGGATCCCCGAGAATGCAGGGGTGATGTAGCATTTCCGCCCACTTGTGGGCCCCCCCCTCTTTTTGATTTTGTCCCCTTTTGTTTGGGGATCCCCGAGAATGCAGGGGTGATGTAGCATTTCCGCCCACTTGTGGGCCTCGCCACTTCTGATTTTGTCCCCTTTTGTTTGGGGATCCCCGAGAATGCAGGGGTGATGGAGCATTTCCGCCTACTTGTGGACCTCGCCACTTCTGATTTTGTCCCCTTTTGTTTGGGGATCCCCGAGAATGCACGAGTGATGTCGCATTGCCGCCCACTTGTGGGCCCCGCCACTTTTGATTTTGTCCCCTTTTGTTTGGGGATCCCCGAGAATGCAGGGGTGATGTAGCATTTCCGCCCACTTGTGGGCCCCGCCACTTTTGATTTTGTCCCCTTTTGTTTGGGGATCCCCGAGAATGCAGGGGTGATGGAGCATTTCCGCCTACTTGTGGACCTCGCCACTTCTCATTTTGTCCCCTTTTGTTTGGGGATCCCCGAGAATGCACGAGTGATGTCGCATTGCCGCCCACTTGTGGGCCCCACCACTTTTGATTTTGTCCCCTTTTGTTTGGGGATCCCCGAGAATGCAGGGGTGATGTAGCATTTCTGCCCACTTGTGGGCCCCGCCACTTTTGATTTTGTCCCCTTTTGTTTGGGGATCCCCGAGTATGCAGGGGTGATGTAGCATTTCCGCCCACTTCTGGGCCCCGCCACTTCTGATTTTGTCCCCTTTTGTTTGGGGATCCCCGAGAATGCAGGGGTGATGTAGCATTTCCGCCCACTTGTGGGCCCCGCCACGTCTGATTTTGTCCCCTTTTGTTTGGGGATCCCCGAGAATGCAGGGGTGATGGAGCATTTCCGCGTACTTGTGGACCTCGCCACTTCTGATTTTGTCCCCTTTTGTTTGGGGATCCCCGAGAATGCACGAGTGATGTAGCATTGGCGCCCACTTGTGGGCCTCGCCACTTTTGATTTTGTTCCCTTTTGTTTGGGGATCCTCGAGAATGCACCGGTGACGTAGCATTTCCGCCCACTTGTGGGCCCCGCTACTTTTGATTTTATCCCCTTTTGTTTGGGGATCCCCGAGAATGCAAGGGTGATATAGCATTTCCGCCCACTTCTGGGCCCAGCCACTTCTGATTTTGTCCCCTTTTGTTTGGGGATCCCCGAGTATGCAGTGGTGATGTAGCATTTCCGCCAACTTGTGGGCCTTGGCACTTTTGATTTTCTCTCCTTTTGTTTGGGGATCTCCGAGAATGCAGGGGTGATGTAGCATTTCCGCCTACTTGTGGGCCTCGCCACTTCTGATTTTGTCCCCTTTTGCTTGGGGATCCCCGAGAATGCAGGGGTGATGTAGCATTTCCGCCCACTTGTGGGCCTCGCCACTTTTGATTTTGTCCCCTTTTGTTTGGGGATCCCCGAGAACGCAGGGGTGATGTAGCATTTCCGCCCACTTGTGGGCCCCGCCACTTCTGATTTTGTCCCCTTTTGTTTGGGGATCCCTGAGAATGCAGGGGTGATGTAGCATTTCCGCATACTTGTGGGCCTCGCCACTTGTGATTTTGTCCCCTTTTGTTTGGGGATCCCCGAGAATGCAGGGGTGATGTAGCATTTCCGCCTACTTGTGGGCCTCGCCACTTCTGATTTTCTCCCCTTTTGTTTGGGGATCCCCGAGAATGCAGGGGTGATGTACCATTTTCGCCCACTTGTGGGCCCCGCCACTTTTGATTTTGTCCCCTTTAGTTTGGGGATCCCCGAGTATGCAGGGGCGATGTAGCATTTCCGCCCACTTGTGGGCCCCGCCACTTTTGATTTTGTCCCCTTTTGTTTGGGGATCCCCGAGAATGCAGGGGTGATGTAGCATTTCTGCCCAATTGTGGGCCTCGCCACTTCTCATTTTGTCCCCTTTTGTTTGGGTATCCCCGAGAATGCAGGGGTGATGTAGCATTTCCGCCCACTTGTGGGCCCCGCCACTTCTGATTTTGTCCCCTTTTGTTTGGGGATCCCCGAGAATGCAGGGGTGATGTAGCATTTCCGCCCACTTGTGGGCCCCGCCCCTTTTGATTTTGTCCCCTTTTGTTTGGGGATCCCCGAGAATGCAGGGGTGATGTAGCATTTCCGCCCACTTGTGGGCCTCGCCACTTCTGATTTTGTCCCCTTTTGTTTGGGGATCCCCGAGAATGCAGGGGTGATGGAGCATTTCCGCCTACTTGTGGACCTCGCCACTTCTGATTTTGTCCCCTTTTGTTTGGGGATCCCCGAGAATGCACGAGTGATGCAGTATTGCCGCCCATTCGTGGCCTCGCCACTTTTGATTTTGTCCGCTTTTGTTTGGGGATCCCCGAGAATGCAGGGGTGATGTAGCATTTCCGCCCACTTGTGGGCCCCGCCACTTCTCATTTTGTCCCCTTTTGTTTGGGTATCCCCGAGAATGCAAGGGTGATGTAGCATTTCCGCCCACTTGTGGGCCCCGCCACTTCTGATTTTGTCCCCTTTTGTTTGGGGATCCCCGAGAATGCAGGGGTGATGTAGCATTTCCGCCCACTTGTGGGCCCCGCCCCTTTTGATTTTGTCCCCTTTTGTTTGGGGATCCCCGAGAATGCAGGGGTGATGTAGCATTTCCGCCCACTTGTGGGCCTCGCCACTTCTGATTTTGTCCCCTTTTGTTTGGGGATCCCCGAGAATGCAGGGGTGATGGAGCATTTCCGCCTACTTGTGGACCTCGCCCCTTTTGATTTTGTCCCCTTTTGTTTGGGGATCCCCGAGAATGCACGAGTGATGTCGCATTGCCGCCCACTTGTGGGCCCCGCCACTTTTGATTTTGTCCCCTTTTGTTTGGGGATCCCCGAGAATGCAGGGGTGATGTAGCATTTCTGCCCACTTGTGGGCCCCGCCACTTTTGATTTTGTCCCCTTTTGTTCGGGGATCCCCGAGAATGCAGGGGTGATGGAGCATTTCCGCCTACTTGTGGACCTCGCCACTTCTGATTTTGTCCCCTTTTGTTTGGGGATCCCCGAGAATGCACGAGTGATGTCGCATTGCCGCCCACTTGTGGGCCCCGCCACTTTTGATTTTGTCCCCTTTTGTTTGGGGATCCCCGAGAATGCAGGGGTGATGTAGCATTTCTGCCCACTTGTGGGCCCCGCCACTTTTGATTTTGTCCCCTTTTGTTTGGGGATCCCCGAGTATGCAGGGGTGATGTAGCATTTCCGCCCACTTCTGGGCCCCGCCACTTCTGATTTTGTCCCCTTTTGTTTGGGGATCCCCGAGAATGCAGGGGTGATGTAGCATTTCCGCCCACTTGTGGGCCCCGCCACTTCTGATTTTGTCCCCTTTTGTTTGGGGATCCCCGAGAATGCAGGGGTGATGGAGCATTTCCGCGTACTTGTGGACCTCGCCACTTCTGATTTTGTCCCCTTTTGTTTGGGGAACTCCGAGAATGCACGAGTGATGTAGCATTGCCGCCCACTTGTGGGCCTCGCCACTTTTGATTTTGTCCCCTTTTGTTTGGGGATCCTCGAGAATGCACCGGTGACGTAGCATTTCCGCCCACTTGTGGGCCCCGCTACTTTTGATTTTGTCCCCTTTTGTTTGGGGATCCCCGAGAATGCAAGGGTGATATAGCATTTCCGCCCACTTCTGGGCCCAGCCACTTCTGATTTTTTCCCCTTTTGTTTGGGGATCCCCGAGTATGCAGTGGTGATGTAGCATTTCCGCCAACTTGTGGGCCTTGGCACTTTTGATTTTCTCTCCTTTTGTTTGGGGATCTCCGAGAATGCAAGGGTGATGTAGCATTTCCGCCTACTTGTGGGCCTCGCCACTTCTGATTTTGTCCCCTTTTGCTTGGGGATCCCCGAGAATGCAGGGGTGATGTAGCATTTCCGCCCACTTGTGGGCCTCGCCACTTTTGATTTTGTCCCCTTTTGTTTGGGGATCCCCGAGAATGCAGGGGTGATGTAGCATTTCCGCCCACTTGTGGGCCCCGCCACTTCTGATTTTGTCCCCTTTTGTTTGGGGATCCCTGAGAATGCAGGGGTGATGTAGCATTTCCGCATACTTGTGGGCCTCGCCACTTCGGATTTGTCCGCTTTTGTTTGGGGATCCCCGAGAATGCAGGGGTGATGTAGCATTTCCGCCTACTTGTGGGCCTCGCCACTTCTGATTTTCTCCCCTTTTGTTTGGGGATCCCCGAGAATGCAGGGGTGATGTACCATTTTCGCCCACTTGTGGGCCCCGCCACTTTTGATTTTGTCCCCTTTAGTTTGGGGATCCCCGAGTATGCAGGGGCGATGTAGCATTTCCGCCCACTTGTGGGCCCCGCCACTTTTGATTTTGTCCCCTTTTGTTTGGGGATCCCCGAGAATGCAGGGGTGATGTAGCATTTCTGCCCAATTGTGGGCCTCGCCACTTCTCATTTTGTCCCCTTTTGTTTGGGTATCCCCGAGAATGCAGGGGTGATGTAGCATTTCCGCCCACTTGTGGGCCCCGCCACTTCTGATTTTGTCCCCTTTTGTTTGGGGATCCCCGAGAATGCAGGGGTGATGTAGCATTTCCGCCCACTTGTGGACCTCGCCACTTCTGATTTTGTACCCTTTTGTTTGGGGATCCCCGAGAATGCAGGGGTGATGTAGCATTTCCGCCCACTTGTGGGCTCCGCCACTTCTGATTTTGTCCCCTTTTGTTTGGGGATCCCCGAGAATGCAGGGGTGATGTAGCATTTCCGCCCACTTGTGGGCCCCGCCACTTTTGATTTTGTCCCCTTTTGTTTGGGGATCCCTGAGAATGCAGGGGTGATGTAGCATTTCCGCCCACTTGTGGGCCTCGCCACTTTTGATTTTGTCCCCTTTTGTTTGGGGATCCCCGAGAATGCAGGGGTGATGTAGCATTGCCGCCCACTTGTGGGCTCCGCCACTTCTGATTTTGTCCCCTTTTGTTTGGGGATCCCCGAGAATGCAGGGGTGATGTAGCATTGCCGCCCACTTGTGGGCCCCGCCACTTTTGATTTTGTCCCCTTTTGTTTGGGGATCCCTGAGAATGCAGGGGTGATGTAGCATTTCCGCCCACTTGTGGGCCTCGCCACTTTTGATTTTGTCCCCCTTTGTTTGGGGATCCCCGAGAATGCAAGGGTGATGTAGCATTTCTGCCCAATTGTGGGCCTCGCCACTTCTGATTTTGTCCCCTTTTGTTTGGGGATCCCCGAGAATGCAGGGGTGATGTAGCATTTCCGCCCACTTGTGGGCCCCGCCCCTTTTGATTTTGTCCCCTTTTGTTTGGGGATCCCCGAGAATGCAAGGGTGATGTAGCATTTCCGCCCACTTGTGGGCCTCGCCACTTCTGATTTTGTCCCCTTTTGTTTGGGGATCCCCGAGAATGCAGGGGTGATGTAGCATTTCCGCCCACTTGTGGGCCTCGCCACTTCGGATTTGTCCGCTTTAGTTTGGGGATCCCCGAGAATGCAGGGGTGATGCACCTTTCACCAACACCTCTGCCAACAACAACAGCTCCTCCTCCTCCTCCTCCTCCCCATCCTCGTCCCCTCCTCCTCCTCTTCCTCCTCTACAACTCCCCCGATGCCACCAACAACAACATCTCATACTCCACCCTTGTCACCCAAGGGTTTGCAACGCGCGCAATACGTTTTTTTCAAAAAAAAATTCTCTCCGCGCACTATGTGCCCACAACGAGTGCACGCACTATGCCCGTACGCCGGTTGTACATCGTGTGCACCAACGCGCCGCGTGCCCTTCATGGGGTTCTCCTCCTTGGGGGCTCAAAGCATGGGTGATTGGAGTGGTGGAGTTGAGGAAGGTCATGGAAGGGGCGCTAAGAGCGCTTGTCCACCGGACGATCAAAGTAGTCCTCGCCGTCACTAGACGAATCGCTTGCTTCGCCAGTTCTCTTCTTTTTGGCCTCGAGAAGTGCGTCCAGGCGCTTCTCGGCTCTTGCCCGCTTCCCGGTGGATCCCCCCCCTTCTCCTCCAAAGGGTTTCGAAACATACATGAACTCCTTCTTCACAACATGCATGGTTTGGCCTGGGTGGGGCACCACTGGCAACAGTGGCGGGGAATCGACTCGGGGGTGCTATGCCCTTGAACACAAGTACCACCTACCATGCCCCCCCCCCGTTGCAATTTTTTTTGCCAACATACATACTGCAAAAATGTCTACCGCGATGAGGGGGTCATTTTAAGCCATATATGTTGGGGTCCGGGTGCCCCCCTCCCCTTCAGCCGGCCCTAGACCGCCCCCCCCCCCCGCCCTGAAATTGGCTGGAAAGTTGGAGGGAGTCGGCGCATGGCCCGATGGTACGCCCGCCCCGTGGCTGTGGGAAGGCGACCCCGGCAGCCTCCCTCCAAACCATTTACATTTAGTTTTTAGGTGCAATAGTACCACTCTAAGGTTCATTTTGGCACAACCCTGTATAACTGAGTGGTGCAACATAAAAGTGCTCAAGGTAGTGGGAGAATGCAAGGCCACGGCTACGTTTATGTGATGGTGTTCATGGACAACAGTAGGTCAATGTGATTGTATGTGCCGGCGGATTATTTGCGGACTGCTGTGCTCAAGTATCCACACATTTTCGGCTTAATCCAAAATGCTGCATTTTTCATCAGTGCCCTTGCCTTGTACCTGAGCTAGACAGCATTTTGTGCACTCTATACTTGGTGCACCAAAAATTGCGCTCTTTGCAACCTGCGCAATATTCCTCGACATCTGCACACTCTGCACAATGCACACCACAATTTGCACCTTGCACAATGTGCACTCCACGCAACAGTGTGCACAGTGCAGATTGCACTCTGCAGTTTGCAGATTATGCACATTGCACACTGCATAATGTGCATCGGTGATTCACCGCACATTGCACTTTCTTGGGCAAAATGGATTCAAAAAGGCCAAAACCACTTATTTGAGCATCCCAAAAGGTCAAGTATCACCTTGAGAAAAAAGAGTAGTTAACCCTTGTTTTATTTTTTATTTTGTTTCTAGGCCATTTTCCAGGGATTTGGAACTTTTGGTGCACCAAAAAGGGTGAAACAAACTCAAAGCAAAAAAGCAACTCTTGTGTGGGGATCCCAAAAGGGATCCCGTCGGAAAGCACACATGCTCAACCCTTTTTTCAACCCCTTTTTTTCTCCCAAAATGGCCCTATCATGGCCTACACTTTGCCCAGTTTGGTTGTTAGTGAGATAGTGGCACTAGTTTGCCTGCAGTTAGCCTTTGCCCTGCATCTACAGGACTTGCTGGGTGCTGGGGTACTATTGAGTGCCATTGCTGCCGCTGCAGCTTTGTGGTCTTATGGCAAGAGGCCGGTCACTGCGTTGCAGGGGGTTGTCGCAACGTCACCTTCGCAGCCCGTTGTTGCCATGTTCGCAACCACCAGGTTTCCCTGTGCACTTGTGGTGTCCTTGGCCACCATCACCACCACCATCGTCAAGGAACAATGCAATGGCATGTAAACAACCTGCGCACAGAATGGGGCTGAATCCGTCATGCAATGCTTGTATCGCCCACTTGTCAAGGGCTCGGGGCTCAGGGCACAGGGCGAAGTGCAGCCAAATGACCTGTGGTAAAGTGCCTCAAGCCCCAACAGCACTCTTTCATGCCATTTTGGCTGCTAAACTGCTGCAGCCCCCCTCCCCCCGTTGCCCTGCTGTAGAGCGTGCCGGTGCCCATGCCAGCATTCGAGGGGCGCCAATCGGCAGAAGCAGCTTTTGTGAGTAGAGGAACAATTCACCCGTTTGGGAGAGCAATTTGACAGGCTCAATGCATGCACACCTGTAAGATGAACAAGTTTTGTCCAAACTGCTGTGCCAATAGAAATCTTTTGAAAAAAATAATTCATTCCCGCAAGGTGTGTTTTACCAACAAAAAAACGCAAAAAAGCATTAATTTTTAGCTGCATGCCCTTTGTCAAAATGAAATCCGCAAAAAAAATCGAAAATAGAATAATTTTCTTGCCCCTGCTCCCTTTGGGTATGACCAGTGCAGTGCGGCTCTTGCACATGCAAGTGTATGTATGGCAGAGTTGACTGCCTCAACAGCTGAGCTCCAGAAAATGAGAGTCTTGCCAGGGCAGGCGAACCTGCTATTGCAGCATGCTCGCAAACCCTCAGATGTTGAGCCAGCACCCAAGCAACCAAAGTCCACTTGTGCCCCTGGCCCCAAGCCTGCCTCCAAGCCTGCTCGTTTTTTCCTGGGGAGGAGTGTTTTGTACACTCATGACAACAGGGCAACAGTTGGGGCCAAGGTGGTCAAAAATTATGGGAATGGCAAATATGACATTCAAATTCCAACAGGATGGCAATTGCTTGGTCCGCCCTTTCTGTGCCTAGGGCCATAAGATATTTTTCCCATGTTTGGGTGCTGTCGCAAAAATTTTGCAATAAGAATTCAAAACACCATGGCAAAAATTAGTATTCCGCACATCGTTAATGTTGGCATGGTACCCTCAACACCATCGACCAAACATAATGGTCCATCATACTAGACGGGGGCCCAGCCTTGGGAGCGGTCCAAAGTTGGACCTCGGTCCAACCCTTGCTGCCCCTTCACGATGGAGGGCAGATTGCAGGCATGCGTCACTACAACTTGGGGCAAACAGGTGTGCAGGAAATTGGTGAAGGAAGCTGGGAGCGGTGCACTATTATGGCAAGCACACGGCAGGGATGCGGGAGGATCAATTAGGGTTAGCCCTTGGAGCAAGAGGAGGTGGTGCGGACAAAGGACAGTTGTTGTTTCAAACACACAGGTTTGGACAGATAAGGAGGTTCAGGAGGAACAACCCCGCCAAAAAGAAGTAGGTTAGGCACCAGGAGAAAGTCACCATAGGGGAGCAGGAGAAGGGGGGGCGGCGAGGGAAGGAAAGGAGACAATGGGGCTTTGTGGGGCAAGAAGACAACAAAGGAAGTCAAAGTGGGGGTTAAGCACATGGACTGTGGGAGACGATGAATTGGCTGAGCTGGGGCACAAGGTTGGGCGGGTGGAAGGCGGATTGAAGGCATATATCACTACAACTTCGGCAAGGAGGTGGCAAATAGGTGTGCAGAAAGTTGGCGAAGAAAGCTGGGAGCTCACCTTTTGAAACTTCTTTTACCTTTTGGAAATACTTTGGCTTGGAATAAGCAATTTTAACAGGAACTTCCAAAAGCTCATACCAGTACGTACACCTGGAAGTACCAACCAGCACACTTGGCAGCCCCCCCCCCCCCCCCCCCGCAACTTAGTGTGCATAGAATGTGGTTGGAAATGCCCCCGCCTCATCGCCAATGACGCACAGCTGTGCCCTGATATCACCAGCCACACGATTGACTGGAGGCCCCCCGTGAGAAGCAGAATCACAACAATTGTGCGCAGGGCTTTGGGCCAATTTTTTCGCCGCCTGTTTTTGTGTGTGGCAATTTCTCCTTGAACAATCGCTCCAGCCCCCCACCGTTACGCCCCACTGCTCCAACCGCCGACAGCTCTTTGCCGCTGCTCTTACCACGACCTCACATTGTCCCCCTGGCCACCACATCTCCAGTGCTGTGGAGGCCCCTCCGAAGGAGATCTTCCGTAAGGACTACAAGGTCCTGCCGTACGAGGCGTCCCACGTGGACATGAAGTTTGAGCTGCGCGATGAGGTCAAGACTACCCTGACGACTGCAGTGGCGTACAAGAGGCGGAGTGCAAAGGATATGGTGCTGAGCGGAGAAAGCAAGCCGGCATTGATGGAGCTGGTCAGCGTTAAGGTCTGTGTCGGTTCCCATGGTTTCCCTGTAACTGAAGGGAACGTTGAGGGTGCCAAAATGTTGCGACACTCGGGCATGACTGGCGAGAGCGAAGTGCTATCACGTCTTGGCCACCACATGCGATCCTTCCCCATCGGAGTGGGACTCACTTGCGTGTGATGGGGGATCAACAGGACCCATTCGCATCTGATCATTATCTGAGTCGGACCTGATCTCATTCGATTAGGATCAACCCCCTCCATTAGCTGCCACTGCACGTTATTCCCGCTTTGCCCTGGCCCAGACCCCAGCTCACGGCACTTCCATTTTCAGGTTGGAGACACAGTGCTCACACCTGACCAGTACACAGTCACAGACAAGGACCTTACCATTCCGGCGGCGTTGTTGCTGGACGAGTTTGTGCTGGAGATCGTCACCAAGCTTGATGCAGGGGCAAACACGAGTCTTTCAGGCCTTTATAAGTCTTCAGGCCTGCCCACTCTGTATTGGCCCTCGGTCATGCTGCCAGCCCCCTCTCCTGATCCCCGCTTGAAAGAATTGGGCCGGCCTTAGTCTATTGCGACTTCACCGACACCCCAATTGGCTCTATGGGTGCCACCTGAACCATCAATGTCGGATTTGTCTCGCTGACTCGGCGCACGCGCCTCGCGGCCCAGACCTCATCGCTGCATATGAACTCTGATGTCCAGTTGACGACCCTTCAGACACACACCAGTCGCTGGAATGGCATAGCGCCTCGTGAGCGGCCCACCAAGACCGCTGCACGGTGACTCTTTGGGTCGGTCGGAGGTCAGTGAGAGGTTGTGCCATGAAGGCGAAAGAGCACTGCAGTGAAAACTCTTGGCGTTCGAGATGCGTGTGTCACAACGGGCGCTCACCATCAATGACGTGGTACTCGCAATGCAGGGCCAGGGGGTCGATCACCAAGTTCCACATCCGTCGTGCGGTGCATTTCCAGGCATTCTGCCCGGTGTGGCGTGTGGAGTGTGCTCCCTGTTCCATGGACCACGCGGTCTGTGGACGCTGGAGCTGAGTTGGACCCTGTGGACCCCCGGACCCCGGCTGCGGGGCTGTGGGTGGGCGTGGGGGTGGGGGGGATGCGGCAGGGGCTGTATGATGCCTCGCAACCCCTTTTTGCATTGTGGTACCGTTGTCCCGTGCCCGTCCCCTGTCGGGGCACCCACACGAGGGAGGGGGTTTGGACTGGTGGTACGCGGACAGTTCTGCGCATGCCAGTGCCTGGGCACTGCTGCGGGCAACAGCAGCGCGACGTGCGGATGGAGCAGAGGGTGAGCGGAGGGTGGGAGGAACCGGCAGCGGGAACGAAGCAGCCGGTACCAAGGCAGAGAACGAGGGCTGGGCCGGCGGGAAGGGTTTGGTGTAGTAGGTGCATGCGGGGGACTTACCGTGCCGCGGGATGCGCGAGTAAGAGGTCCATTGCAGCCATGGCGGCAGCGGAGTGCCCTGTAGCATCGCCGCTGGCGTGTTGGAGTTTCCACCAGGGCTGTCGCTTTCCCTCCCCCTCCCCTTTCCATTTCCATCATTTCTTCTTCGCATCCCGCTCCAGGCCATGGCTTAGTGGCAAACCTCCCCTGGAGCTGTCAGGGGGTGGGTCAGACGCCCCCCAAAAAGTTTGTGTATAGGTCTCCAATTTCTGGCATCTTCAGTAAATTTCATTTTTCCCTGAGGATGTTTTTTCTGATGTGGGTGGGTGGATCGGCCGCAGCTGGCAAGGGTCCGAATGACCCCCCCCCCCCCAGGTCCCACCTCAAAAGGCGAACATGTACGTTCACCTGGAAGTACTAACCGGCATACTCTTCAGCCTTTGCGGCACCGGCCCCCGGTCCGGACGCAATGGCCTGGTCCCCTCGTTCGCCCCCTTACTCTACCCGGTCCTGCCCCCCTTTTCAGGCATCTTCTGCACCCAAGAAGAGGCTGAGGGGTTCCGCAACATGACCTACTTCTACGACCGCCCAGACAACATGGCGACATACACCACCCTGATCACTGCAGAGAAGCAGAAGTACCCATACCTCTTGTCCAACGGTAACCCCGTGGACAGTGGAGATTTGGAGGATGGCCTGCACTTTGTAAAGTGGGAGGTATGTACCAGAGGGGGAAAAAATTAGGGGTTGAAAAAATTGATTTGGACATATTTCGAAGCCCTCCCTCGTACCAAATTTTACCTTCAATTTTAAGGATTCTCTGTGCCATGCTGTGTGCATCAAACATGGGCTGCAAGGAGGGTTTCCTGTGTGCTGCATGCAGTGCGAATGCGTAACATCGAGATGAGATTCGGTGTCAATTGACACTGTGTTCTCTGTAGGTCTGCCCATCAACCAGGAAATAACAGCAACCATCCAGAGCTCACCAGGAAATAACAGCAACCATCCAGAGCTCACCAGGAATCCACAATGGACATCCACTAGGAAGCAGCAGCAAGGGGCCTCATACCAAAAATTTCCTTTATTTCTAAGGAGCAATACCAATTTTTTACCCCCTTAATTTTGGTCATCCCAAAAAAAAACCTCTTAAAACATTTCCCCCCCGTGGTACGTGTTGTATCCAACCCACCGTTGCAACTGCAGATCACCGGATGTCATAGGTGAGAGGGGCTCAGGACGGAGCCAAAAGGGCTGAGGATGTGGGGTGGGGGGTGTGACGGTGGTCTGGCTACCCTTGGACATGTCCACAGGTTGGTGTCCACGGTCTCCCATATTGCGCTGTGTTTGTTGTAGTGTTTCACGCTTTGTGATCCCTGATTTTAGATACCCCAATGCTGGGAAAGGTCAACACTTGTCACCCCGCGATAGGGCCCACGCTTGAGGATGGTGAAGGGAAGCTTTTCAGCTGACGAGGCAGGATTTCAATCAAAGGTTCCTTTTCTTCCATCTCCAGTACTATCAGTAGCAATAGCAGTGACAGTGACAATGACAATGACAGCGAGTGAAAATCATGACAGTGGATGGGCATCCGATTTCAATTTTTCTTCAAGTTTTGCTTGCTCTTGTGCCCTGGCAAAGGAAGGGAGCCACCTATCTGATCTATTTTTTTCCATTCTTCAAACCAATCCTCACCTAGATGGTTTCCTTTTTGATTTGTTGGGAAGTGATGTAGCTGAACTTTCCACGGTCCTTGGGGAGCGTGTTGCCAAGGGTGCAGGTACCCGTGTTTCCAATTATGTGAATCCCATGTATCCTAATGATGAACCTGCCAAGGACCTGTCACGCCATCAGTGACATAAATTAGACGGGGGGGTATCCCTCGGTAGCCCCCCCCTCCCCCTCCTGTCCTCATCTGCGTCCGCGGGTCCACGGGTCCACCAGTCCGCAGGTCTGCAGGTGCACACAGGCATCAGTCATAACACTTAACTCCAACCCAACGCCCTGACTGCTGCTGTGTCGGCTGCATTAGCGGCGGCGCCTTGCTGCCTCACTCAAGCACCGGTGTTGACTGCTGCTGGCACCGTGTTTGTAGGATCCGTGGCCAAAGCCTTGCTACCTGTTCGCCCTGGTGGCCGGAGATTTGGCGTGCGTGTCTGACGAGTTCGTCACCGTCTCAGGCAGGAAAGTGCTGCTGCGGATCTTTGTGGAGCATGGCAACGAAGACCAGACCACGCATGCCATGGTACAGCGTGTGCAGGGATGGCACTGCAGAGGGAATTGACCGGGTGCTGGGCTGCACGGGGCGAGGGTGTGGGGCAGGCAGTCAACCGTCAGGATTGGGAAGTGTGCTGGGGCGGAGGCTCGCAACCGCGTTGCCCGATACTTCAACGCCATCGCCCTGTGCCCCAACGGCATTACCCTGCGGCCCCACGACACCCGTCCTTTGCTGTACACAGCAACGTGGTTGGGGCATGCGATGATGCAGCCAGAGATTAAGTTCTTGAAGCCAAGCCCTTCCTGGAATCCTGTCACAACTGAGAGCACAGTATCCCCAGGGCCCCCCTTGAGGAGCCCCGTGTGGGACTCCCCCGTGGCACCTGCTGTGTGTCGGAAGTTGCCTTTCAGTTATGAAGTAGATCAGCATCAGGCGGGGGGTCTCGCTGGTCCAAGGGGCTTCTACATGGCTTTTGAGGGTTCAAGGGTGCTGAAACCCGCCGTTTTTTTGGATGGATGGGCCTCCGAAGAGACGACCCCGCATCGAAGACCCCCCAGCCCTACCCCCGCCAGGCCTATTTTACAATGTGCTACACGCCCTAGAACATCGTCGGGAAGCGCACATCCCGCTTTTTTTTTGGTGGCCATAGCCCAAAGCATGCTGCTGGACTGTGGCCAGGGCTGGGCTTGCACGTTCCTTGGCTTTGCAGGAGAGTCTCAAAAAGTCTTTCAAATGGGATGAGGAGCGTTTTGGGCGGGAGTACGACTTGGACCAGTTCAATGTAGTGGCCGTGTCCGACTTCAACATGGGGGCCATGGAGAACAAGTCGCTCAATGTTTTCAATGATCGTTATGTTTTGGCCAACCCCAAGACTGCTACGGTATGGGGGCGGGGTGCGGGCGAGGCATGGGCAGGCATGGGTATGGGCAGGGGCAGGGGTAGTGGCAGGGCCTGGGGACAAGAGCAGGGGCCGGGGCAGGGGGCAACGGCAGGGCTTTGGGTTTGGGTTTGGGTCTCCACTGTGTCAGCGTGGGTGCCTCCCCCCCCCCCCCCACTCACTCGAGTCCCGCCACCCTAGCATTGCCAAACATGCAATACACAGTGATATCACCAGTGCCGACCTCCACACCAAGAGCCAAGCCAAGACAGGCAACGCCCCGCAGGGGATCTCTTTTTTTCTGAGTGTTCACTATCAACGTTGTGTGAACCACACGACCCCACAGAGTGGCGCCTGCTGACTCGTTGCAAAAGGGCAATACTCTACAGCCTGCACTACGTCTCATGTTATTGCCTGTACGATGACTACACGTGAGGTACACATGTCATGTGGTGGGTGCAACGTGACGCCTGCTCAGCCGCGTGCTGCCAGGCCGTCCGGCGCCAGCCATGGCCATTGGCTGCCTCCATTGTCCAACTCAGGCCTTTGCTTAGTGGCTGGTTGATGCTCTACCGGGGGGGGGGGGGGTCAGAGGCCAAAAAAAGTTTGGGTACCTAAAATCGACCTCCAAGTTTGGGCACCTTTGATAAATTTCATTTTCCTGAGGAAAGGGGGGGGGGGCAATTTAACACACCCCCCCCCCCAGTATCACTAAGCAAAGGCCTGGTCCAACTCCTAGGCATCCTCGTCGCTCCGACTGCGCTGCGTCGCGTGGTCCCAACAATGGCCTGCTGGCAGCCCGCTGCTGGCTGGATTCCCCATACGTCACCGATCGCCGCCTCCACGCTGATGGCCACACGGGTGGTCCCGTGGCAGGGGCAGCACCTGGACGGGCAGAGGGACAGGATTCGGGCGGCAGTGGGGTATGCGACAGAGACCCGAGAAACAACGTGGACACAGTGAAGGGGGCGGCATGGCGAGCATGGTTCATGGAGCCCCCCCGTGCCGTCTGGCGGCTAGGGGGAAAGAGTGGGCGATGATGGCATAAACTGGGGGTCGGGGGAAGAAAGCGAAAAGAAAAAGGCGCAAAAAGGGAGGGATTGTGGTAGGCCCAGCACTCGGGATAATGTTTTCCGACAGCTTTGCAGCAGCGATTAAGTGCTGGCACTCAGCACACTACCAGTACATCTACGACCACAGTTGTACTCCCGTATGTCTGCCTTATGCCCCCTTTTGTATGCGTCTTGTATCCCTTGCAGGACTCGGATTTCTCCGGCATCGAGCGTGTGGTTGGGCACGAGTATTTCCACAACTGGACCGGAAACCGCGTGACTTGTCGGGACTGGTTCCAGCTTACGCTCAAGGAGGGGTTGACGGTGTACCGCGACCAGGTGGCCCTCAACGTGCACCCACAGGCGGCTGCTTCAAGACTAGAGTGAGCCGGGCAATGCATTGAGGTTAGGTAGCCAGGCCTCCTCCAGGTCAACTAAATTCAGGCGGTGGCTACATGTTCAGCGCCCAGCGCTGAAAGGTTGTATCAGAGGCAGGGTCTTTTGTTAAGGGGAGGGATTCCCCTGCTGATATTTTCCCTCAAGAAAGGAACAGCTGCAACTGCCTTGCCCGTGCCCCTGCTTCCTGCAATTTCAGAGAAAATCCCAGAATCAATACCTCTTGTTTCAATGCATTGAATTGGATTTTAGAAGCCCAGATTGCAGTCAATCCAATTGATAAAGACGAAATTGCTGGCCCCGTGTGCCCCGAGCCAGGCGCAACCAGAGCGTGCCAATCAAATTTTTGGAATCAACACAATGGGCTGATCGGCATTGGCGAAGAACCACAAGGGCCAAACATGTGTACAGGGAACCCACAAACTGTTGGTTGGTGGTGCTGTGCGGCAAAGCGTGTGGGTCGCTCGCTGTGTATGTGGTATTAGCTGCAGTGCTTTTCATTGGGTCTTGCTCTGAATGGATTCGCAGGGGGCATCGTGCAGGGTGTGCTTGGAGCGCAGGCCAATGTGCTCGGGCCTCTCCCCCAGGGAGAGCCCCAGGTTAGGCCGTGATTTTTGGAGATTGGCTGAAGCACATATTGCAAAACACCAAAGTATCTGGCCATGCAGCACCTGGAGGTGCAACCTTTCTGCGTGATGTACACCACACAAAGAGGCATGGATAACACGGCGAGGGCAAACTGCAATGCAGCTGGGGCACAGAACAATGCAGTAATTTGTTATGATGTTTGCTGTGCTGTATGGAGTTTGCATTCACCCTCCATTCACGGTATGCAGGAGTTCTCTGCGGATATGAATTCTCGTGCTGTGAAGCGAATTGGGGATGTCATGCGGCTGCGGACGGCACAGTTCAGGCAGGATGCGGGTCCAATGGCCCATCCCATTCGGCCTGAGTCTTACATCTCTATGGACAACTTCTACACGGTGACTGTGTATGAGAAAGGTACACCCCTGAAACTGCTGCCATACGTCGTTGATGTAAGTTGGAGTACTTGGGATGGGGATGGCAATGGGGATGCCGGTGCGAATGTTAGTGACAGTGAGAACGCCTGACAGAGAGACAGACAGACACATATACAGACAGACAGACACACAGACAGAGGAACAGAAGGACGGATCAACAGACCAGCGGACCGACTGACCAACGGACGGACGGACCGGCTGGCAGACTGATGGACGGACTGACTGACTGACTGACCGACTGACCGACTGACCGACTGACCGACTGAACGACTGAGCACTGGACGGACGGACGGACGGACAGACAGACAAACAGACAGACAGACAACATTATCCTGGAGCCAGGATTATTGTGCAGCTGTTTGCAGTGGGAGGGAGGGGATGCTGAGTTGATGCTGAGTTGCAGCAGCCACAATGCAGCCTCCCAAATAGGAGGAGGAGCATGAGTAAGAGAAGGATGAATTTAAGAGCAGTACCATGGCAAGCCCTCATTATGGAATGACCAGCAATGGAATTAGGAGAGAGGGCAGATAGTGTTGTCAGAAGGGAGGTAAAATGGGAGTACAAATGCAGGTGGTGATGGGATTGGGGTTGGGGACGGGGTTGCACGCATTCCTGGTCAGCGGGCATGCCATGCAGATAACTGGTAACAACTGTGTATGGGGGGCTAGCAGCAGGAGTGCGACGTGAGGCACAGCAGAAGAAGTAGGTACATCGCCAAGGGCAAGATGCATCGCCAAGGGCAAGATGCGTCTCTGGTAATTCAGGGCCTTATGTACTGCTCTGCAGGAGCTGAGGTGATCCGCATGATGGCCACCATTCTGGGCACTGATGGCTTTAGGAAGGGCACAGACCTGTATTTTGAACGGCATGATGGGCAGGCAGTCACGTGCGACGACTTCGTGGCGGCAATGGAGGACGCTACAGGAGAGGATTTCACACAGTTCAAGCGGTGGTACAGTCAGGCAGGTATGGCGATCGTCAGAGCGAGATAGCCAGGCAAAGGTTCTGACCATGACCATGAGGCAAGCGCGAGGGTGTGCCACACACGACACAACCTGTCGTGTGTGGTTGTGTCAGCAGTGGGAAGCAGTGATGCACAAGGGGTTGCACATGCCATCTAAGGCCCTGCTGCAGGTGGAAGCAGTGGCACGGAGGATCAGGACTTGTCAGGGCGGCAGAAGGGGCGAGTGAGTGGGTGGGTGGGTTGGTGGGTGCGTGCGTGCATGCACGCGTGCTGGGTGGGTGTGTTGGGTGCTTGTGTGTGTGTGTGTGTGCGTGTGTGTGGGTGGGTGGATGAGTGAGTGTGTGAGTGAGTGAGTGCTTCAGCGGCTGCATGAGTGAGTGTTTATCGCTTTTTGGAGAGAGGGCTTCGGATACACCCCTGGCAGCTCTTCAGTTACAGTGCTACATGCATTTACCAAAATCGTTCACCGTCCTATGACGGCTACCAATTATTTTAATACATTGCACAAGACCCTGAGGGGTGCATGTGTTTACCACTGAAAATATTATTAGTACAGTTGCTAGCGCGGACGCAAAGCGCCCTCAGAGCGATCCCCAAGGCAGGAGGAAAACAAGCTGAGGGTGTTATGAGGGACCCCTGTTGAAACAAATAAACAATTGGCTCTCCATTGATCTCCGGCAGTCCTAAAAGTGCACGCCGCACGCACCTCATTTTAGGTGGTCAGTGCTACCCACTCGGGCCATTTCCCCCAAGGAAGTACCATTTCTCTATTTTGGTTGCAGCAATGCAAAGCCAAAAGAAATGGCAAAAAAATTAATTGCGGGCGATTGCTTCAAATCAGGACGTTCCCTAACACCCTCTTTTTTTTCTCTCTTAAGGAACGTTGGTTGCAGGGTGACCCTGAACTATTTAGGACCCCCCATGAGGGGTCTTTTTCCACGGGCCCGGTGAGGGCTCTTTTTGAACCCCTATTCGGGGACCCCCGAGAACGTAGTGGTTACGTAGCATTTGCGCCCTCTTCCGGGCCCCCGAGAAGGCAGGGGTGAGGCAACCACTTATGATTTTGTTCCCCTTTGTTGGGGACCCCCGAGCCACTTCTGATGTTGATCCGTGCGCAGGTATGGTTTGTCTGTTCGGGGGAAGAACGCAAATGTGTTGGCGCGTGTTGTCGGCCACGTTGCAAGCAAGTAAGTGTTATGCACTCTTATGCACATGACTCATGGAATCGGTGGAATACAAAGGTGGTGGGCGTGCATAATCTGAAATGGTTCCGTGTTGGTCTACATGTTTGTGCTATGAACTGCACTTCCAGAGTCCAGCTGATCCACATTTGTATGCCCCTATGTAGGGATGGATTGCAATCTCAGAGTCTAGGGTATCCAAGGGAGAAGAGTGGCAACACCCAGCCGGGAACAATCGTTTTGGGGTTTTGGATGTAACACCCCGTTTCATTTTTTTTTTTTAGACTTACGGAACTTCAAAGTTTTCAATGTGGAATTCCAAAAAAATTGCACTATAATTAAATAATTTTGAACATTCCAAATCGGCAAAAACAAACTCTTCGATCGGTAGCACCAACTTGGCACAACAATGTCGCTCTGAATTGTCATGCTAATTTCAACGTCCACAACGTCGAGCCACAGATTGGCCCCCCAAAACTTGATTTTGCACTCTTTTGATGTCCGAAATGTTGCAAAAACAAACCATAATAGCTAGAAACACTGGCTTGCCACAACAGTGTATGTCCTAAATTGCGCCGTTGAAACTAAGCCAAAAATGGCCGTTTTTCACCACTTTCATGGCCGTAGCACAGAGTCATGCCTTCATGCCTTCACCGCCCATTTGCATTCTTTTTCAGGTCCACACTAATGTGAGAAATGCATCGCTCCATTCGGAAGCACAAGGTTGTACAAGTGTTGGTGTTGTTTCCATGGTCCTACACACCCACACACTAGCTGATAGGGTGGTGCATGCCGTCCAGGGCTCCAAGCAATCTGAACATCGAACATATTGCACAGCATCAACAATGTCCCATACACGGCTCGCGACAGGCATTGCTGCCATACATATCATATCAAATGGAGGCACTGTGCCTTGCCCAGTTACTGTCCCTTCAACATATGAGCAGCTTGAGTATGGCACTGAAGGTTGAGCAAGCGAAAAGCAGTCAGAAAATGCCCACTTTAACTCTTGTTTTGCTTGTTTTGGATGATGAGAGGTGCCATCGGCTCAAAAGCTAAAAGAAGAAAAGTGAGCTTTTGGTGTAGCAATGAATATGGAATAACGATGTTCCATCTTGAAACAGTATGTTGGAGAACGTAATTCGGTACTCCGCTTAGTTCTTAGTAGTGATTCTTAGTAGTAGCACTAGTTCCACAAAATTATTGTTGCCAAGAGGAATATGATCATCTTGATTATGATAAGGGATCGATGGTGGTGGTGGTGGTGGTGATGATGATGATGATGCTGATGATGATGATGATGATGATGATGATGATGATGTTGATGATGATGATGATGATGATGATGATGATGATGATGATGATTATGATGATGATGATGATGGTGATGATAATGGTAAACCGAGTGGAATCAGCCTTACCATATTACTACTATTATCAGGGCGTACCTTGCCCCGTGCAGTGTGGCAGTGTATGGCACGATTTCTGTTGCCCATTGCCCCATGCAGTGTGGCAGTACACTGCACAACACCGCCCACTGCCCCCTACGGTGTGGCAACGTACTACAAGAGTTTTCAATGCTCTTTGCCCACTACATTGCATCAATGCACAACAAGAGTCGCACTGCCTCCTACCCCTTGCAATGTCGCAATGTGCCGTAGGATTCTTCATGTAGTGCCCTGCAGTGCCACAATGCACACAATACGAGCTAGGGGAACTCTGGTGGCGCACTACCACATTGTCATGGGCAGTGGCAATAGAATGCTTGCAGTACGCTATAGCACTCCAGGTGGCAATGGTCAGTGGAACTGCTAAGGTACACTGCCACATAGCACATGGCCACGGGTAGTTGAAATCTTGCTGTGCACAACCACATTGCGCGGGGGAGCGGGCAGTGCAACTCGTGCGGCACACTACTAGAGTGCATGGGGCACGGGGCACTGGAACTCTTACGGCACACTACCACACTGCAAGGGGCAGTGTGCAACTCCTGCGGCACGGGGCCATCTTGGACTCTGAGTGCGGTTGGCGCCGGCGTCCAAGGCGTCATGCCGCAGACGCAGGGGCTTTTCCGGGCTCAGGGATCGGCACCGACGCTGGTCAGTTCCACCCCACCGCCCCTAGGACCCTTCCGAAGAGGCGGTGCTAGGGGAGCCGCGGCCACAGTGGTTGCTGCGGCGGGCGGAGGCACCGTCATCGCCACGGCAGCCGTAGCCCGGGCCACTTGCGACCCGCCCTACCGATAGGGGTGGTAGAACTCCGGGGTACGGTATATACGGCGGTCCACCGCATCATCAAATGTGCCGGTGTTGTCATACACCCGGTGCGAAGGGTTCCCTGTATCCCCTCTAGACCGGGGGTCCATGGCGCCGTTGAATGGCTTCCAGGGGTCTCTTTGGCGCCTCGGCGGGCGCAAGGTGGCGGGGATCGTCGCGGGGTTATGCCGCGGGCCGGGGCCAGGGTGGTTGCCGCAGCGGGCGGAGGCACGGTCATAGCCACGGCATTGGTAGCCTGGGCCGCTGGCAACTCGCCGTACCAATAGGGGCGCGCCGTAGGCTCCGGGGTACGGTATATACAGCAGTCCGCCGCATCATCATTTACGCCGGTGTTGTCGTACACCCGGCTCTAGGGGTTCCAGCTGTCCCCTCCATGGGGGGGGGGGGATGGTGGTGAATGGGTTTTAGGGGGCTGAATGTCCGCATGTTGTGCTGTGCATTCATGTGTTGAAGAATCCACAAGGGGTCGTTCCCAGTGCACAAAACGGTGCGTTTCTCCACCGCTCTGCCGATACAAAACAGGGCCAAAAAAAAGGTCCCTGCAGGGGTTTATGGCACAGCCCAAACTCAACATCGGCAGACCAGCCCCACAGGGTAATCAAATGAATGAGATCATCACGAAGGGGTTGCAAAGAGGACAAAATGCAAACAATGGCAAATGGGCGGGTACATGCTAGCTACACATCACCTACAGTCACAGCGTCACAGCTGAGACTGGAGGCAGGCCCTGCTACCTCAAGGGATAGCATCATGACCATTGCAATTGGTATCAATTAAATTCGGATCCACAAATAAAATAGTCATGTTCAGCAGAAGAACATCAAACAGCAGAGACATACGTTCACACATACATTCTTCGAACAGACCATGTGACACATTGCATACAAGGAGGGAGGACAGGCTTTTCCATATGGTCATGCACGAGGGAGGGAGGGGGGTGTTTTCCCTACGCTGTGGTATTTTTTGAATGATTTTCCATACTTCCTAGAGAAATAGCCCAAAGGAAAGCAAAGCATGGAAACATGGAAAGCACAGCAAGACAAAGCACGCAAGGCACAAGGGGTGTTTTATGGTCCTCACCAGATCTTTTTCCATATTACTTGGGGATAAACAACAAAGCATGAGGGGTGCAACGTGCAGCAAATTGCAATCATCCTTGAAGGCTAAGTAAGAGCGCCGGGGAAAAAAAATCACACAATGGCAAATCAAATTTGAATTCAAATACATGGTGTGTTTTGCTTTGTGTTGTGCATGTTTTCGTTTAGGTTAATATTCGAAGCAGTGAGTCAATTTTTGTAGGTTAATATTAACGGTAGCGACGATAAATATTGAATATATTAATTAATATTTGGTCCGATAATATTAATTTGCAAAAATTAATACCGGGGGGCGAAAACTTAACTTTCGAATTTTCGTGGTTTTTTCGCACATGCAACACGTGGAGGGGCGGCCGCAGCACTGCACACCACACACCTTAGGCCCACTCCCCAGTGCCACACACACCACAGCCCCACATTCCACAGCCCCACATGCCACAGCCCCGCACCATACAACCCCAAGCCTCACAACCCCTAGCACCACAGCCACAAACACCACACCCTTGCACGCCACAGCTACACACCCCGCAGCCGAACACACCACAGCCCTTCACACTTAACGCCCACACCCTAGACACCCACACCCCACGAGCTCAACCCCCAACTGCCCCATACACTACAGCCCCACACCCAACCACCACAACCACACACCACGCGGCCCCACACCCCACAACCCCACACCCCACAAGCGGAGGCACCACAGCCCCAAACACCACAGGCCAGAACGCCACATCCCCACGCCCCGCAGCCCAAGACACCACAGGCCCGGCCCCCACTACCCCACACCCCACATCCCCACACCCCACATTCCCACGCGCCACAGCTGCACACACCACAACCGCATACACCACAGCTCCACACACCCCAGCCCTGTACACTGCATCAACACACCCACAACCCCACACACCCCAGCCTAACAATCCAAAGGCCTACACCACGATTGTGTATAGCGACCTAGTCGGCTATCAGACATCTATGGACCATCATTACCCAACCACGAACCCCCCTTCCCCTAACCTCTTGATTATGCACTACATCAGACCCGCCCCCCGCCCTTGTCCACATCAAAATTCTTCACTGGAAACCCCCCCCCCCTGATGGTGAACCCCCCCCGGTGACCCACCCATCCCTCTCCCCACTATTGGCTGCTTTCCAGAACCCCCCCCCCAAGGAAAAAAGGTGTCATGGAAAACAAGAACCCCCCCCCCCGGAAAAAAATTGCAATTTCCCGCATCTCACCTTTGTTGTTGACAGCAATGTATTTGACAACTTCAATTTGATGTGCAGAACACCCTTGAGGTGTTTTGGTTGTTTGTGGTCTAGGCCTTGGCGCCTACGACCATATACCCCTTCAATGATGCACATGCTAACAACAGCTAAGAAGGGGTTTTGATATGTTCGCCTCTGCGTCGAATTACAATTTGCTGACAATTGGATTATGCAGAATACCCTTGAGGAATTTTCATTGTTTGCGGTCTAGCCCTTGGCGCCACCACCATAGACCCCTTCAATGATGAACATGCTGAAAACAGCTGAGAAAGGGTTCTGACATGTTCGCTTTTGCATCCAATTACAATTTGCTGACTGCGAGCCCCTTCAATGACGATGTATGACAGTGGACATATGTTGCCAAGGCCTCTCCGTAGCCCACACCAACTTTCACGGGATGTGGATTGTGGGCTGTGGATTGTCCAACACGACACAATGCTCCGTCACGCGTGGGTCGCTGTGCGGACCCCTACAGGGACCTTTTTCTTAGGACTTGTTTTGTACAGACCGAGCTTTTGAAAATGGAAAAGACTTCGCAGCCAAGGAAAGGAACGCCCCCCCATGTCCTCTGCGTTGTTGCCACCATCAGTGAGTCTGTCATGGTTGACCAAATGTGCACGATGTCCTCCAATGGCCAACAACCATTTTGAAAACCCTTCTTTGTCAATGTCATGTGCGACCAACATACATCTGAGAAGGGGCTTTAGGGGGCATGCATCATTGCTGTGCCACACCGTTTGGGGACGCCGGGGGGGGTGGGGGTGCGGGGGCCTTGTGGGGTGGTGGGGCTTACATACCACGGGGACACCGCACGGCACTATAACATGCCCAACTTGGTAGAAGGGGGTATAGGACCTTTTGAGCCAGATCCCAAGAAACTACACTCCCACACCCCACAACCCTAGAGATCACAGCCCCACACACCATAGCCCCACACACCACGGTCCCACATGGCACACCCCTAAGAACCACACCTCTACACATCACACCCCACACACAGCACCATCCCAAGGCGGGGGGGATTGGCAGTGCAAACAAAGCATAAACATTCCCTTTAGCAGCTTTGGGGCAATCCACGCCATACAATCTAGCCACAATGGACACACACACACCCAAACACACATACCTAACAGCTTTTTTGATTGGTCCAATGATCAAAATATTTTACGTACATCTCCAAAAGACTTGCAGAAAGAAAGGGGAATACCCTCCCAAACGTTAACCACAAGGGCAGTGGGAGGACTAAGGGAGGAGGTAGGGAGGATGTGTGTGGGAGGGGATGGGTGTGTGAGGGTGCCAATATCATTGTCTCTCTCTTTGTGTGTGTGCATCTGTGTGTGTTTTTGTTCCCATGCCATACAAGAAAAGGTGCATTGATGCTATATACTTTGTATGTGGAGCACACTATGGGGGAGGTAGAGGCGATAATGGGACGGCGCTCAAGTAGGTGGTCACCCTAAATGGCTAGCACACCGCGTAAGTAGCGTGATGCCCACTAGAACCGCTTGCGGACAATAATGTGCTTCAAAACCTAGAAAAAAGTGGAGCTAATTTTTGCATTCATTTTTCGCGGCATATATTAGATTAATTTTCAGTAGACTTTAATATCTGCGAAATATGAAATATCAAACTCGAGAAATTAACACAAAAACGAAAGCGAAAAGTAACGGCCGTACACCCGCAGGGTTTTTGACCATATTGTCGCTAGCGCGGCCATGCCCTTCTTCCCACACAGGGCCATCCTAATCACCCATATGTAGGCGGGTGTGCGGGCCCGTGCGCCGTGGTGGAGGAGCCCAATGGATAGTTGGGTCCAACCTCCACTGGCGCACGGGTAGGTGTCCCCACGGGGGAGGAAAGTGGGCGGCCGCTTCCAACCAATGGTGTCCACAAGGGGTCCACGCCGTTGGATGTAGCGCGCCCGGGATCGCAACGGCCAAGAGCGGCCGCTTGTGGGGGGATCCGCCACGGACACAGGTAGATTTAGGGCAAGCGGCTTCACCAACTCTTTCCATGTGTTGGTGCAGCGGTCACGTGAAGGGATGGGGCGGCGGAAGCGGAGGCCCGTCGCGGCGGTGTAAGCAGCCCCCCGGCGGGTCATGGACTGTGACACATGCCGGAAGCCGTAGTTGGGGACATTCAAGTCCATAAGTAGCCCGATCAATTTGGGCGCCGTGAAAAGGACGGAGGCATATTGCTTCACGGCCTCTGTTTGCTTGTTCTGGATGAGCATAAGTTGGGCAACCCCGGTGGCCTCGTACCACTGGGCCTTGGCCAAAGGGGATGAGGCCACCAACTCACGAAGGAGCTAGTAGGCAGACCAAAGGGTCCCGCAAACTCTTGGCCCCACTCAAATGTGTGAGCGCCATATTAAGAGCGAGAAGGGTGTCCCGAGAGAAAGGCATAACAAGAGCTACACAAGGGAAAAAGGACGTTGGGAGTGGGGTGAGTGGGGGACCGGAGAGGGATGTGTGGGGCTATATAACCACCTATCGGACTATGAAACCCCTGTAGCATCCCGTTCGGCACCCTTGGACCACCCAAACACTTCACGTGGGCATGGTGCGAGCACAAGCACAGCGGTGCAAATGACCCGAAAGTGGGTTAACATGTTAATATTTGCTAGGTTAATTTTTACCCCTTTTCATATAGTAAAAATTAAAATTAACCACATTGGTTTTAACGTAGGTCTCTAGGGGTACTGAAGGTGACCGACTCCGCCATTGTCTGCCCCCCATGATTCGGCAAGTCCTCAACACCCCCGAAGGGCCGAAGCCCTCGCTAGGCGAGCCACGTGGCTAGGGCCACGGAAAGTCCCGTGCGTGCACCCCCTGCGTGCTCCTGATCAGCCAAAATAGAGCAATCTCAAGACCTGATGGAGGTCAACCCCTCAAATGGTCAACTGCGCCTGTGCTTACGAATCCTAAGCCAGCACCGGTGACTGTCGCCACGCCTACGAATGGCCGGGCCCCCGGTCCCCGGGCCCCACTGAGTGCCAGGCTAACAAGCCGGAAACACCTCCCATGCCGGAGAGCCTTGGGGTTGCACTGCTCGTGGCGTGGTGTGGTGTGCGTCGCAATTGGAGCCCCCGCCCGTGTAACCGGTGTGCTCCACGGCGTGACCCTGCGGGGGGTTACGTGGGCCCGCCACTGACGTTGGTGTTGTGCCGGAGCCCCTAAGGTGGATCAACCCCCTGCCATCCCGAAAGCACTGGTTGATCCTGCCCCGGGTGCCGATCTAGGCCGTAAGCCCCCCCGACCAAATGTGCACGCCTCCAAGGGCAGAGCCACACAGCTGGCGAATATGGCAGAGGGCGACGCTAACGGCCTAAGCCTCCCTAACGTGTCGCAAGCAGCGGACGCCTGGGACAGTGACATCGAGCCGGCCACCGGGAGCCCCCCCGACGCCGGCTTCCATCATGAGTCCCGCCTCGCGGCCCTCATCGCTAACACCGCCCAGGAGCAGGTAAACCCCTGTAGGGCCCTGGATGTCGCTGTGTTCCCGGACAGCGAGCGTGGGTCGGCGGTGTCGCGTTGCATGGGAGTTGGAGGCTAGGATACCACCCCCCTATGTGGCCTCCACTTCCTTGAGAGCAAAGGCGTCCCCTCCCACTTGGCCCAATATGCCAAGAGGATGAGCCACGCAGTCTAGCTCGTTCCCTTCACCCTCGGAGTCTCCTCTTTCTCGCTATCTTCAGTTGTTAGGCGGATGCCATATCGGCCCCCTAGCCGCCGGAGCTGGAGGTCACAATATACTACGTGATCCATGGGAAGGCGGAGCTTCGCCTCCCGACCCCGGACGGGCGCACCTGCCGAGGGTGGTGGCTCCAGGCCATGGCGTATGCGTACGGCTAGTCTGCCACTCCTGCCCCGAGCAGTGCCCCCGGATAGGTGGGCCATGGTGTTCGGGTGCCATTGCACAATGCATGTCGTGCACGGCACCCCGCTCCCCTCGGTTGCAGTTGTTGGCGCACGCCTGCAAATGGCACCGCGCTATGCCAGGATCCTGACCCCGGCCGAGGCCCAGTCCAGGGTAGGCCCTGAGGACCCCCCATTCTTTTACTACACACAGCACATAGTGCTCTCAGCCGATGGGACATTGGGGGCAGGCCTCAATGTGCATGTCCAGTCTTCGACCATCACCTGGGCTACCGTACTCTAGGGTCAGAAAGATGTCAATGCCCTCGGGATGGAGGTCCTCACCCCGCGGGGGAAACACCACACCCGCGCTCCACATATGACGCAAGAGGAGCCCCCGTGCAAACGCCAGCGCGGGCGTAAGAAGGGCCGGCAGACGGCGACCCAGCCATCCGCTGTGAACCCCACACAGGCCACCTACTCAGGCCCTCACGGGTACACAGACAACGCCGGGCCTTGTGGCCCCCCATCCACAAGCAACACAGTCACACCGGGCTAGAAATCCACAAACGCCCCAGACCAGGCGCAATGGGGCGACGCTGACCACCCCGGGTCTCCGAGGTGGAGGAGATCTCCCCCTCGGAGGAGCGCAGCGGCCCCACAGCAGCCCCGCAACAGGGTTGCACCTACCGTCCTCCATTTGCGACGCCTCCCCACGGGATGCTCACACCGCCACTTGGCGAACCGTTTTTTGAGGATGGATGGAGCGCTAGGAGTGGCAGAGGCCTTCTGTGGGGGAGAGATTCATGGGTACCTCACTTTTCGCTCCAACGGTCAAGCAGTGGCTGCATGCGCTCTGGTCATTGGTGCCTTGGGAACGGTTGCACCCCAACAAGGCTGCTGCCGGCGGCTGTCAGCTTTGTTCATGATGATGTCCTATGTGGCGTGGCGGTGTATACATGGAATGACACCGCGGCGGAGGAACGGCGAGCGGGGCTGCCCACCCAGGTGGGCCCCCCGCGCTCAGATCGGCCCCCCCTCACGCAGGCAGATGTCCGGCGCCTCACAGCCAACGTCGTTGGCCATCGCCGCGCCTGGCGCCTACACAGGTGAGGCCACCCACTCGAGAGCTGACCGCTCACTCTGCCGACCATTGGGGAGGGTCCTCCCGCCCCCCCCCCCCCCCTGACGCGCCCGGCGGAGCAGCCGACGCCCCCCTCCCAGGGCCCTGATCTCCCACAGCTGAATCGCCACGAAGCAGCGCTAGAGCTGCAGCAACGAAGGCCGGTGGCCCCGGCTGACTTGCCGAAGCCTAAGCCGAACGGCGCAGATGGCGGAGGCAGCCGGCTTCGCCGGCGCCTACCCGCATAGGCGAGGCAGGCCTCCAACCCTTGCCCTGGGCGGAGCCCCAAAAGGCTCGTACCCGCAAGCGCAGTGGCGGTTCCCCCCCTCTCCGGGCCCCCTGAATGCCCGCCGTCGGCAGGAATGGATCTGTCCCAAGACCTAATGGAAATGGAACCCCTTGCAGCGGACTAGCAACTTGCGCCTGCTGACGCCTAACCGGCCCTCGTGGCCAACCCCCAGCTGACGAACAACCGGCCCGTGGCCCCCCAAGCCCCGGACTGCGCCCGGGATGTGGTCCCCTTGCGCTAGAAAGCCCCACGGGCGAGCAACCCCTCGAATGGTGCGACGCCTGCCACTTTTGGCGACCCCACCCCTGCGGCTAGTTCCCTCCGCGGCCTGTCCCCCAAGAGACCAACAGGGCCATTGCGGAGCCCGTCTCGGAAGATGGTCCCGCGCCTGAGCCCCCTCACTAGAATCGGCCCTGTGCCGTCCCGCCGGCCTTGACTGCTGAGGCCCCAAGCACTGCCGCGGCCCTCCAGGCCCCCCTCATTGACGTAGACGCCTGCCACGGCATAGCCAACCAATTGGCCAACGTCATGGGGGACGATGCTGACGGCCCCAGCCCCCCCAGACGTCTCACAGCCGACGGACACGTTCGACGAAGACTCCGAGCTGCCTACCGAAGGCCCCCCCGAAGGCCCCCCAAGCGATATGGGCCAGCACAAGTCCCGCCTTGCGGCACTCATCGCTGACAGTGCCCTGGAGGAGGTAAACCCGTGCAGGGCCATGGACGTTGCTGTCTTTATCGATAGCGAGCGCCTGTCGGCGGTGGGACGCCGCATGCCCACGGCGGGCCAAGAGCCCCCCGCCGTCGTGGGCCGCCACTTCCCTAAGAGTGACGCCCTCTCCCCCCTCGTGGCACAATATGCCAAGCGGACATGCGAGCTGCTCCAGCTTGAGGATTTCACAATGGGGGTCCCCTCCTTCTCCCTCTCCAGCTGGGAGGGAGTTGCCATCCCGCCCCTCACCCGCCGTGACTTGGGATCACGGTGTGTTACGTGATCCAGGGGAAGGTGGAGCTCCGCCTCTCGACCCGCGCTAGGGGCACCCGCCCCGGCTGGTGTCTCCAGACCATGGCATATGCGTATGCCTGCTCTGCCCCACCCCCGCCCCGGGCGGTGCCCCCGGACACTCGGGCTTTGGTGCTGATATGCCAATGCCCACCGTACGTCCCAGGCTACACTTGCGCACATGCGCATGGGCAGAACTACAGATGCACGCAAGCACGCACAGACACACACACACACACACACACATAATAACACAACATATCTGCAAAGGTAATGGTCCTTGCCGCCACAATCATGCATGTGATGCCCCGGCCAAAAAATAGGAAAGGCATGGCAAGGGGACGGGACAGGCAAGAGAAGAGAAGGGCTGCGCACGAGGGAAGCGGGGGAACACAGCATAGCAAAAGGGGAGGGGAGGGGATAAGGGGGGAGGGGGATCAATGTGTCAAGGTGTAGGTCAAGTGCCATGGTTGTATGATGAACCTCACAACAGCGGGCAATGTCCTTTGTGCCCTACTTGTGCTTCATGGTGTGTGTGTGTGTATGGGGTGGGTGCCATTGTCATGAGGCAACAAGGAACACCCTCGCAAATGGCTAGGTCCATATCTCCGAACCCCAACCCCGTAACCATCTCTCCCTAGCCCTTCACTTCACATCGTTCAATGTGGCCATGTGTTTATGTACAAGCAAGATAATTGCACACAAGAATGAATGTGGTTGTCAATTTGTGCATGTGCATGTGTGTGTGGATGTGTGTATGGGTGTATGTGTGTGTATGTGTTTGGATATTTGTGTCCCTCCCGAAGTGTGTGTGTTTGGATCTTTGTGTGTTTGTCGCCACGGGTACATGTATGCAAGTATGTGATGTATGCGTGCATGTGTGCGCAATGTATGTATGCATGCACGGTCAAGTTCTTGGAGAAAAGACATGGTGAGAGCTGCGGACCGATGTTGGTGTGAAAAGGGTGAAGTGTGGGCCAGCAAGGGTGGGAAGAGAGGGCGGAAAGGGGGAGAAACTCCTGAGTGAGCCCTGAGTGAGCCCCTAATTAGCTGTCAGTGAGCGCTTAGTGAGCGCTCAGTGAGCAACTTGGCGCGCTCAGTGAGAGCTAAGTGAGAGCTAAGTGAGAGCTAAGTGAGCCGGCTCAGTGACCGCTGAGTGACGGCTCAGTCCGGCGCTCCATCAACTGGGCTGTCGCCAAAAAAAGTAACCCCCGCCGTTGAACCTTGACCAAGTGAGTATACAAAACTTCTAAAAACATGAAATGCACATTACCTAGCATGCAAACAGCACAACAAACAAGCACAAAGACATCGACATGCACAACTAAGCCCGAAATGAGCCCCAACTTCACATTTCCACTTAGCCACTAGTGACCCGCGGGTATATGCCAATGCCCGCAGGGGTTCAAGTTGTACTTTGGGTAATGGGGGTCCATAAAAGTCTGATGTCGGATGTGTGATGGCCAATTTGGTCACTATACACAATCCTGCGGACCACTTCCAGGATGGAGACCCCTCGCATGCCTCCCACAAGGCAGGGGCCCCCTAGAGCCCCCTCGCATTTAGCTGTTGCCAGGGCGTAGAAAGCCGTGGGCTCCAGCTTTGAGATGTGATAGGAGATGTTTATGCCCCGTAGGTTAGCCTCGTGAATGGGCTGGTCCGGGTTTTTTAGGAGCAGGGTGACCCGACCGCGCCTCCCCGCTGTGCGGCTTACTGGGGGGCTGCGCATGGCGGCGCGAAGGGTTACCTAATCGGCCTCCGTCAGGTGTTGGTACCATGAGATGTCTATGCAGACGTCCGCCTCTGGCAAGCGGGTTCTGGGCCGCGGGCCTTGCCAGATTGTACCTCCCAAAGGTGGCGAGGCTGGACATAGTCCATCCGAGTCGGCGGGGCATGCCGTGGGAGGAGCTCCAAGTACCGCTGGAAAGGGGCCTACTGTTTGGGGTCGTCCGGGATCCGGTAACTGTGGCCCTGGAGCCGCATTCGGCTCGCATACAGGGCACATAAGGTCTCCTTGGGGTTCGGGAGCGCCTTGCTATCCAATGGGATTTCAGTAATATGCCGCGGGAGGGGGGGGGGCTTCGCCGTTGCACTTCCCTCCACTGTTCCGGGGTGCGCCGGAAGTTGCATGTCTCTTTTGTACGCCGGGGGGCAGGGTGCTTAATATCCTGGAGGCTGTGCTGGCGCTCGGCTTCTCCCAGCGCCACGAGGCTCCGTTTGAGGGCGTTTCCCACCGCCAGTGAGTTGCCCAGCATGCTTTGGGCTGTCGCCGTAACGGAGGGGAGCATACTGCGCGCCGGGAAAGGCAGCCGGGGGACTTCCAGGGGGGTTTCTGCTCCGCTGGCCGTGCCCGGAGGCGGTAGTGCCGGAAGCAGAGAGCCCAGACCTTGCCCACGGCGTGGGCCCAGTCATAGATGGCTCGTTGCAGGCCTTTGAGCCATCCGGTAGGGGAAGGTTGAGGGTGGATGTCTGTGACCGCCCCACGCTTGGTGCAGGTCTCCATCAAGCGGGGGGACCGGTATACCCCGGTAAACACGGCCCGGCTCGACCTCGAGCACTACCGGCCCAGTCTCACCGCGCCACGAGGAATGCCTTTGGTCATTGCCACGCCCATGGCGACTAAGGCCACCTTCGACAAGGCCCGGGAACGGCTCGTCCTGGGCCCCTCCGCCTCAAGGGCCCAGCAGCTCCTTGACGCTGACTGGAAGGGCTGGAGTGCGTCTTGGAAAAGCTACGGCGGGGCCCTCTAGTATGCCCGCCCCGTGGGGTTCAAAATCCTGGGAGCACGGGCCCAAGCCGTGTGTGACTGCATAGTTCCCAGGCTCTGTGGCGAGCGGCCGGCAGGGAACCCCTCTAGACCACGGTGTGTGGCCTCATCGGGCATGACCTTTGTAGCCCAAGAGTTTGCTAGCACCTCGGTGCCGGATGTGAGCCCCCAGGACGAGCCTACTCCTGCATGTTGGCCTTACACATGGCAACACACCGCCCCATAGTCCTCATCCCGGCCTAGGCCCAATCCAAAGCGGGCCCCGAGGATCCCCCTTTTCAGGACTACACCCGGCACGCCGTGCTCCCCGCCCATGGCAAGACGGGGGCCGGCCTCGACGTGTACGTCCGCACCAGGACTACCACCCGGGCCACCCTGCTCTCGGGCAAGGAGGACGCGAACGCCCCCCTCATGGAGGTGCCGGCGCCGTGGGGTAAGCAGCATGTGTTGCCGGCCCATTTGCCCCAAATCAACAATGGCTGTGAGCCATATGTGCGATGGTGGGCTGGCATTTGGCGCGAGGTCACCTACATCGTGGACCCGGCGACCGTTATGGTGGTGACCGACACCAACTCGGCGGCCCGACCGGCGAACCTCTCGCCTCGATGATGGAGGCTACCGAACGTTCCTGCAGGCTTTCAACCTCTGGGATCTGTTAGATCTGCACGCGGTCCCGTAGGAGAGGTACTCCCGCTTCCAAGGGACCAAGGGACCGCGCGCTCCCGCATCGACACTGTCGCCTGCCACCGAGAGGCGACATTCCCCATAGCTTCCTACCACTACTGGGGAAGCACCCTCTTGTCGGACCACCATGTCACCCTCCTCTTTACCGTTGCCCATCCGGTGGTCCGGGTGGACAAACCGAGCCCCAATACGGTCTCCTGCACGCCAGAGTACCACTTGGGCCCAGTGGCTCTATCTCTTGTGGATACGGCCAATTATAGAGCTCGGTGCTACGCAGCGATGGTTTGTTCGTTCTTGGTTTCTCTCATTTAGTGTATTTGTATGTCTACTTGTGTGTGTGTGTGGGGTTAGTGTGTGTGTGTGTGTGTGTGTGTGTGTGTGTGTGTGTGTGTGTGTGTGTCTGTGTCTGTGTGTGTGTCTGTGTCTGTGTCTGTGTCTGTGTCTGTCTGTCTTTGTGTGTGTGTGTGTGCGTGTGTGTGTGTCTGTGTGTCTGTGTGTCTGTGTGTCTGTGTGTGTGTGTGTGTGTGTGTGTGTGTGTGTGTGTGTGTGTGTGGGTGTGGCACCCAGCTCACGATAAATCTAGGCTATGGCAACGGCAGTGCACGAGCTCCTCCGCGGGCGGTTTTTATGGTCTGTTGCGCGGTGCAGAACTGAACGCGGGAAATGGTGAGGTCCACTGTCCGGAACTACATTTGCTCATTCTCTACCAACAGACCGAAAGATGTCTAGGACAGCTCTGCTGTTCCTGAGGAGTTTTCTTTCAACCGCTTTTCTTGCTTCGTTCTTGTCTCGCGGTTCCCAACGTGTGTGTACTGGGGGGGGTTGCATGGATCGATGCGTGGGTGAAGGTGTCTTTGTGTGTGAGTGTTTGTGAGTGTGTGACTGAATTCTGTGGTTTCTGGTTGCCTAGGTTCTTGTGTATGTGGATTCGTGAATGTGTGTACGCGCAGGTGTGTGTGTGTGTGTGTGTGTGTGTGTGTGTGTGTGTGTGTGTGTTTGTGTGTGTGTATGTGTGTGTGTGTGTGTGTGTGTGTGTGTGGGTGTGGCACCCAGCACACGATAAATCTAGGCTATGGCAACAGCAGTGCACGAGCTCCTCCGCGGGCGGTTTTTATGGTCTGTTGCGCGGTGCAGAACTGAACGCGGGAAATGGTGAGGTCCACTCTCCGGAACTACATTTGCTCATTCTCTACCAACAGACCGAAAGACGTCTAGGACAGCTCTGCTGTTCCTGAGGAGTTTTCTTTCAACCGCTTTTCTTGCTTCGTTCTTGTCTCGCGGTTCCCAACGTGTGTGAACCTGCTATTGGCAATTCGTTTGACCGCTTAGCAGTACGTGTTCTACCAACGCCACAGCCTACATCATGTTGCCACCAAATGTATCCGCCGCAACCAACTCCAGCTCACTACCGGGAAATACAGCCGTGCGCGCGCCAGCTGCGGCCCGCAGCAGTGATGCCTTATTCCCGCCTCCTCCTCGTCCGACACACACAAACCCGATTATGTTCAGCCCGCCGACAACATGCCCCCCTGTTGGTGACGCGCCCCGACGGGCACCAGATCTGCCTGCCCCAGGTGCTGTGACCAAGATCTTCTTTGCATGCCACGGTCCTGGCCATTGGGCGCGCGAATGTCCAGCCGAAGGCCGAGCCGGTCGAGGCGGAGAGCCCTGGCACTCCAACAGAGTACCACCAGACCCCTGCTGGGAATGTCCAGGGGAATATCAAGGGGCACACCAGTGCGAAAAGAGTCTCGCGAGGAGAGCCGCAGGACAGTGCGCACTGTGCGGAAAAGATGACCACTGGTTCAAAAAATGCGAACTGTACAACCCCGCTGTCCACCGAAGCAAGCCAAAAACCCCAGGGCGCCCGGGCACAGGCTCCCAGCGCAGTGGCGCAACGTGGTGCCTGCGACACGGACAAACAAGGCATTCCACCGCGACGTGCGACATCACCAGCGCCAATCCTGCTACCACCTGACGAGCTAAAAGGCCAATTCGAAAACGTCTGCCTTTGGTGCAATATGTATGGTCACACAATGCTTCAGTGCATGCGCAGAGCGCCAGTCCTAGCAATCGAAAACCACACCGCGATTGGTGAGCTGAAAACAGCAATGGGAGCCCTCAAGAAGGCAATCTCAGAAGTGCAAGACGCGCAGAAAGACCTACTGGAAAATTAGGCGCAGACTGGAAGGTATCGAGGCCTGGCACAGCTCTGCTGACATGCGCATCACCCAAGCTGCCGCCCTGTCGAGGAACGCACAGTCCACGGCCAGTGCAGCTACACCGAGTTCACGATTCGAAGCGTACCTCCGGGACGAGTTCCAGCCAGCCCTACAGCGAATTCTGGATGTCGAAAAAACCGCCGCAGCGGCCATACCGGTGGCCACGTTTAACGATTGGTTGGAGAGATTCCAAGCACAACAGGATCCGTGGAATCCCCTTTCTGTCACAGACCCATCTGCTGCACTACATGGCACATCTGCACAGCCCCCTGCGACCCCGTCTCCGAAGAAACAATCCTCCTCCCTCCTACCATCCCAGGCACAGCAAACGACGGCCCCTGCTAGTCCCATGCCCGCGGTGGGGGAAGTGTCGATGCACACCAGCTCCGGTTTTAAACGCCCTGTGGGGGACAGTGACGACGGCTCACAAAACCACCGCAGAACCAGGGCCTGATCCGGAACCCCCTCCCAAAGCAGCACACCGAACTGGGTCACCCTCCCTCCCCTGCCGGCTGATGTGTGGAAAAACGAGGTCCTGGAACTGCTTTTCTTTGATGGAATAAGGAGAAAGATCAACGCCTCATCACCTGGCTGGAGCGCCACAGCAGCGATGAAATGACGACGTCAATAATGGCTGTCGAAGGAGAGGCACTCACCACCGACAAAAAAGCGGCCATCACTACGGTGCTCAGGGCGACAAAGGCAAACCCACAGATTTTCAGCGACATCTCGAGTGCTGCTTAGTGTGGTCAGGCGCTGTGTCCAGGCCCCAAGAGTACAGAGGGACAACAGCTCACAGGCCACCTGTCAAACAGTGATTCGGTTTCTTCGTCTGAGGATTCACATGGCACAGGTGGTGATGCGGCGCCGACGGACCCGTTGTCCTTCCTCCGCACACTGCTCTCTTTTAACTATATACCACAAAAGGTGGGCCTGGCTAATGTCATTTTGGCCGCCACTGTCCGCTTTGCGAGCCTGCTGACACACGGGCATTACCATCCCCTGCACTACAGACACGCCACAGACCGGCACACCAACATACAGCAGGGGCACCACCTGTTTGATCTGCTGCACAACCAAGCGGCTGAAGGTGTGCTGACCTTCCACAAAGGCACTGAGCAACTTTTGAATATGCCCGCGGCACCGAAACCTCCAGTGAATAACAGTGAATCAGTTGTTCCGATGCCCCCGTTGCATATCCAACGACGTCTCACACACTCAGTGGATCGGATCTTTGTCTGGCACCACCCCGCATGCCGCGCCACTGTGCAACACCATCACACAGACGACAGACCCCCCCTGAACCCCCGCTTGACACCCACCCAGCTGCACTAGGAAAACATCACATAGCGCACTGGGGAGATTTGGGTATCAACCCGTTCGCGCTTTTCCGCACCACGGACAAGCTATGGGTGTGGTGCCCCCCAGGGGACCGTATCCGAGACTTGGATGATCTGCGCTGTTTTGGCAGCATCCAGGATTTCGAACTTCGGTGCACGGCCTGGGCTTTCCTGTCCCTTTCCCCCGCCCAGCACCTGCGCCTCTCCCTGCTATTTGATGAATACGGTAAGTGTCACATGCGGTATGTCCATCCACCCCACAGCAAACACATCTTCTGGGGCCTACCGTTCCAAATGAAATCTGCCCTCCAAGCCGTGAACTTGGGGAGGTGGGCGGATCTGATGCAGGCCAGTTTTCCATATTGGCCTTACACTTCTCTCCCCGCCCTACGTGTACTCCGCCGAAAGTCACACGTAGGAGAGTGGTACGTGCATGTTCCTCCCCCTTTCTTGTGTACGTCTGCGTGAACTTAAGAACGGGAGCTGTGTACGTTGGGCAAACCTCTCAGGCCCCAATGCAACGGTTACGAAAACACTACTGTGATGCACGAGCAGGCACAGACAGTGCCTCTTTCCATGCACAACTGCTGCTTACTGACATCAGCAACTGGGTCACCGTCCCGGTCCAGTACTGCGACACACTGTTCCAAACGGGGTTAGCCGAACGCCAATGGTGGGCGGACCTACACAAGTGGGCTTTGAATGACATACCAACGGGGATCAGTGAAACGGACACACCCAACAAGCAACGCGCCTACATCAACAGCAAAATGCTACACACACTACATGAACTGCGTCAGGCACGGGATGTGAGGGATGCGCAAAGAGTGAAAGCACTTCAAGCAGTACTCCGGGTCACCGCACAACAAATAGGGCTTCCGTTCCACGTTTCCGGGACTTTTGTTGTACAGAATCTGAGCACGACACAAAAAACAGTGATCACGAACATTCTACGAAACGTCCTACGCGACAGCGCCCTGAAGGCTTATGAGCGCCAGGCCCTAAGGCACAAGGTCCGTATTGTCCGCTCCAACCCCCACACCGTACGGTCGGTCTTCTAGTCCAAAGCAATGGCACAGTCCAGAATGATGCAAAAGCCCCCCTGCCGCTGTGCGGGATTCGCGAGTCAAGCGAAGCAATACGGGGATGTAGCTGACATCGAAGGCCACGTGGCGCTGATACCGGTTGCACTGAATGTGGGGGGCCACGGTGGGCTGAGGCCGAATGACCCCGTCCCCATCGCAGGAAGCGAGGCACGTAAAAAGGCGATCTCCGGGATCACCACCTTCTGCACACACCTGAATGTGCCTGCGCCGCCGTTGGACACCCTGTTGCCCCCCTCACTGTTTCCAGAATCGGGAACGCTCCTGCGCCAGTTGCGGCGCCTCTCAAAGTTCCTTGCATCCTTCCAGTACACAAGAATTGTGGATAAAGGGTTGGGGGAACTGTGGGGTTTTTGCTCAGCTTGGGTGTGGGAAAAGGTAACTGAATTTATGATCAACGAAAAGTTCCAAGACACGGGGTGCACCCAGGACCAGTGGACACGCGCCATTGGAGACGCGGTCTCAGATATGGAGCTAGAGGGGAACAAACACGGGAAGCTGTGCATCCTCTATGTCCTGGCAAAGGCAAAGTCGCGACGCACGGGAAAATGGGTTTTCAGGGGCATCTCTGCCTCCCCTGCCCCCATCCTGCAACAGCGCCAACTACGGAAGGGTGCGCGCGCATTCACCTGTATGCTCCGCATGTTACAAACGGAAATCACGCACAACTTCCAATACACCGACATCCAGTCAGTGTCAGGCTGGCTGCATTTCGTGGCACGAAAGGGGGCACGCGCAATCATAGAAGTGGACCGCAAAAAACAATTTGACAACATACACCCGAGGGATGTAACACGGGCTTTTGAAAAAGGAACAAAGTGGCCGACCAAGAAAAGGCGCCGGAGGCAGCAACAGCTGCACTGGTCGATCCACAGGGACACACCCAAATTTGACAGAGGAGGCGTGGCGGCCAGTAAAAAATTCTGGGTACTAACACACAACCATCTGTCAGCCATGCTGAACTTTGAGCTGCTGCACAACAATGTCCTACAGGTGGTGGGTCAGTTGTGGAGTAGGAAAGTCAGCATCCCAATGGGAGGACCTTTTTCGGCACAAAGCGCAGACTTGCACACCTTGTGGGGGGTGAAGAGGAATGGTAAAAGGATGAAGAACTGGGGAAACATGAGGCTGTCCGAGGACGGCTACGTTTTCTGGTCTAGGGGCACACTGTGGTTCAGCCTGGCAAAGTTCAGAGACAATCTTCTGCTGGCTACCAACTTACCCCCTGGCACGCGCACCACACTGGTACAGGAAGTCTGTGACCTCCTGTTGGGCATCTGGAACCTCGAGGTGCTGTGCGACTGCGTGGACGGGGGTGCCCAGTCATGTGACGGGGACTTCCTGAGCCAAAGCCGCCGCGCACTGGGGGTTCACATGACACTGGGAGGGGGCCACTGTTGCGCGGTCACGCATCCCTCTGCACTCACTGACACCCTGGAACTCCGGTACGGCGCACCCCTCATCAGTCCGACACGCGCACCCAGAGAGTATTTGCCGTGTATACTCATTAGCACCCTCACTGGTAACTTCCCCCGGCAGCAAACATGGGCTGCCCAAATCCTGTCGGCACTTGCCCGGGCCCAGCTAGCAATGCTTTCAGGCTACATGCGAATGACGGTGATGCGGGCGCTGCACAAAGCAGTGCGCCGTGTGTATGCCGCCTCCCCGTGGTGGTCGGAAAACACTATGCGCGCCGTGTACAGCGTTGGTCACAACCTCCCATGCTCCCGTGGTATCGCCACAGCAAAACTGGTGCACTGGCTTGCAAACAGGGCCGTTTGGAAAGGGGACAGATACACGGATAGGGAAATCCCAGAAGATCTTCAGCCAGAAGGATACACGCCAGCTTGGTGCATGGACATCGCCCTCCTGCGGAAAATAGCCACTGTACCTTAAATACGATGCTGTACACCACTCCCTGGGTTGCCTCACCACCCCAAATCCCTGCCTGCTGGGCCCCTGGATGTCAAGTCTGTCGGGAATCAACCCTGGTACATTTGTGCGTGTCCCCGGTGGCATGCAGCGGGTTTGGGGGGCACAACAATGACTGTCCGACGTTTTCTCAATACAATTTTTGCACTCATATGGGTAAGAGGCATGGATGGTCTAGTGGTATGCGCCATGGCTGGCGCTCGTCGTGGTCGGGGGTTCGAACCCCGGTTCGTCCGTCCGTCCAGGGGCCCGTCGGTGAGGCCCCCGCCACCGCCCCCTGCAGCATCCCGCTCCACCAGCGGTACCGCCGGTGCGACGGGTGGCGTGTCTCCTCCATTTTTTTCCCCAACCCCAACCCCAACCCCGTTGCCCCGGGCGGACACACAAAAACGAAGCACCAGACACAGCACACCTGCAGCAGCGCGCCCCGTCACTGCTACCGCCGTCCGCTGGGTGGCGCATGTCCTCCTCATACTCCTCTTCCGCTTGCCCGCGGAAGAGGACTCGAACTCGGGTCTTCAGGGCGGCGTCCAGCTGCATGGCCGCTCCACCACGCTGCGCAAAACCAATCCAAACTCCGGTCCCTCCGTCCCTCCTGCCTCCCCCGCCTCCCCTGCTCTGAATGTTTCTCATTGTTTATATGACTGGGGGTAACACAAAAACGAGGCACCAGGCACGGCACACCTGCAGCAGCGCGCCCCGTTACTGCTACCGGCGTCCGCCGGCCGGCGCATCTCCTCCTCGTATTCCTCTTCCGCTTGCCTGCGGAAGAGGACTCGAACTCGGGTCTTCAAGGTGGCGGCCGGCTGCACGGCCGCTGCACCACGCTGCGCAAACTTGGGTTCCCCATCCACCCCTCCTGCTTTCCCTGCCTGAATGTTTTCCTGTGTGTGTGTGGCGGGTTGGTGGCACCCAGCACACGATAAATCTAGGCTATGGCAACGGCAGTGCACGAGCTCCTCCGCGGGCGGTTTTTATGGTCTGTTGCGCGGTGCAGAACTGAACGCGGGAAATGGTGAGGTCCGCTGTCCGGAATTTTATTTGCTCATTCTCTACCGACAGACCGAAAGACGTCTAGGACAGCTCTGCTGTTCCTGAGCAGTTTTCTTTCAACCGCTTTTCTTGCTTCGTTCTTGTCTCGCGGTTCCCAACGTGTGTGTGTGTGGGGGGGTTGCATGGATCGATGCCTGGGTGAAGGTGTCTTTGTGCGTGAGTGTTTGTGAGTGTGTGACTGAATTCTGTGGTTTCTGGTTGCCTAGGTTCGTGTGTATGCGGATTCGTGAATGTGTGTACGCGAAGGTGTGTGTGTGTGTGTGTGTGTGTGTGTGTGTGTTGCAGCTGTTCTTTTGGATGCCGTTGTTGGTTTTGGTGTTGTGTGGCATAGGCTTTGATTGTGTGCGCATAACAATATGTTTGTGGTTGCAGACGCAAGTATGGTTGTGTTTGTGGTTGTGGCTGTGGTTCTGGGCTTGCGTGAGGTTGTTGCCATGGCCGTTGTGGTAGCTCTCGTTGTTGGTGTGGATATTATAGTGGCTATGGTTGCGGCTTTGGGTGTGGCTGTGGGTGTGGGTGTGGGTGTGTTTTTGCAAGCTGTGTTGTGTGTGGATTTGGTTGTGGTTGTGTAAGTGTGTGTGGCCCTGGCTTTGGCGAAGGCTGCAGTTGCACCTTTCACTGTGGCTGCAGCTGTTTTTTGGGATGTGGCAGTGCCTGTGGGGGGGGGGGGGTCAAAGGACTGCAAAGAGGGGGGCTAAAATTCCCATCCACCCGCTGCAAAAAAAACCGCACCAAGTTTAAAGTGAAAGTGTACAGTGACAGTGCACAATAGCAGTGTACAGTGAGAGCATACCGTGAGTGTAGAGTGACAATGTAGAGTGCTGGTGTAGAGTCTTGGCCGTTGTGGCGGACGTACTGTGTGTGGGGATACATTCTATGAGACCTTGGGGAGTACAGTGTACAGTGTACAATGTACAATGTACAGTGACAATGTACAGTGACAGTGTATAGTGACAGTGTGCTGTGGCAGTGTGCAGTGTGCAGTGTGCAGTGACAGCGTAAAGTGCCAAAATACAGTGTACCATGTACAGTGACAGTAGACAGTGATAGCATTGACAGTGTACATGGACAGTGTACAGTGACAATGTACAGTGACAATGTACAGTGACAGTGTACAGTGACAGTGAACCATGAGTGAGCCCTCACTGAGCCATTTGGCGCGCTCAGTGAGCGCTCAGTGCGCCGTTTGGCGCGCTCAGTGAGCGCGCGAAACGGCGCAGTGAGCGCCCACTCGGCGCGCCAAATGGCTCAGTGAGCGCTCAGTGAGGGCTCACTCATGGTTCACTATCATTGTACACTGTCACTGCACACTGTGTATTGCACACTCCCCACTGCACACTGTGTATTGCACACTGCACACTGCCTACTGTGTATTGCACATTGCACACAACACACTGTGTGTTACAAATTGCACACTGCACACTGTAATGCACACTGCACACTGTAATGCACACCGCACCCTGTGTATTGCACACTACACACCGAGCGCCCGAATGCTTGCAGTGCACGGTACGCAGTGTGCACTACGCAGTGTGCAGTGTGCATTACACAGTGTGCAGCGTGCATTGTACATTGCACACTGTGTATGACACACTGCACATGGTGTATCGCACACTGCACACTTTAATGCACACTGCACGCTGTTCATTGCACACTGCACACTGCACACTGTGCATTACAAATTGCACGGTGCACACTGTAATGCACACTGTACATTGTGTATTGCAGACTACACACCGCACCCTGTGTAATGCACAGTGGGTATTGCACACTGCACACGGTGCCCTGTGCAATACCCAATGTGCAATACACAGGGTGCAGCGGTAGTGTGCATGATACATCGTGCATTGTGCTGTAACACACAGTGTGCATTGTGCCGTGTGCAATACACAACATGCAAAGTGCACGGTGCAATGCACAGTGTGCAGTGTGCAGTGTGCAATACACCGTGTGCAGTGTGCATTGCAGTGTGCAGTGTGCAATTTGTAACACACCGTGTGCAGTGTGCAGTGTGCAATACACAGTGTGCAGTGTGCATTACAGCTTGCAGTGCGCATTTTGTAATGCACAGTGTGCAGTGTGCATGACACAGTGTGCAGTGTGCATTGTAGTGTGCACTGTGCAATACACAGTGTGCTGTGTGCAGTACACAGTGTGCAGTGCGCAGTACACAGCGTGCAGTGCGCACTGTACGCTGCGCACTACACGCTGTGTCATGCACACTTCACACTGTATATTGCACATTGCACACTGCACACTGTGTATTGCACATTGCACACTGCACACTGGGTATTGCACATTGCAAAGGGTGCACTCTGCACTGTGCAGTGTGCCACTGCATGCTGGGTATTGCACACTGCACATTGTGCACTGTGCAGTGTGCAGTGTGCAATAGACAATGTGTAGTGTGCATTACAGTATGTGCAGTGTGCATTACCGTGTGCAGTGTGCATTACACTGTGTAGTGTGCAATTTGTAACACACAGTGTGCAGTGTGCAGTGTGCAATACACAGTATGCAGTGTGAAGCGTGCAATACACAGGGTGCAGTGGGCAGTGTGCAATACACAGTGTGCAGTGACGGTGTACAGTGACAGTGAACCATGAGTGAGCCCTCACTGAGCGCTCACTGAGCGCGCCAAATGGCGCAGTGAGCGCTCACTGAGCGCGCCAAATGGCTCATTGAGCGCTCAGTGAGGGCTCACTCATGGTTCGCTGTCACTGTACACTGTCAATGCTATCACTGCCTACTCTCAGTGTACATGGTACACTGTATTCTGGCACTGTACGCTTTCACTGCACACTGCATACTGCCACGGCACACTGTCACTATACATTGTCACTCTACATTGTCACTGTACATTGTACATTGTACACTGTACTCTGTACACTCTACTCTGTACACTGTACTCCCCATGGTCTCATAGAATGTATCCCCACACACAGTACGTCCGCCACAACGGCCAAGACTGTACACTAGCACTCTACATTGTCACTCTACACTTACTGTATGCTCTCACTGTACACGGTCATTGTACACTGTCACTATACACTATCACTCCAAACTTGGTGCGGTTTTTTTTGGAGGGGGCGGATGGTATTTTGAGCCCCCCTCTTGGCAGCCTTTTAACCCCCCCCCCCCCCGCCAGCTACAACCAGAACCCAAAGAATAGCTGCAGCCACAGTGAAAGCTGCAATTGCAGCCTTCGCCACAGCCAAGGCCACACACACTTACACGACCACAACCAAATCCACACACAAGACACCTTGCAGAAACACACCCACACCCACACCCACACCCACACCCACACCCACACCCACAACCACACCCACAACCAAAGCCGCAACCACAGCCACTAACAATATCACACCAACAACGAGAGCTACCACAACGGCCATGGCAACAACCTCACGCAAGCCCAAAACCACAGCCACAACCCCAAACACAACCATACCTGCGTGTGCAGCCACAAACACAATTTTATGCGCACACAATCAAAGCCTTTGCCACACAACACCGAAACCAACAACGGGGTGCGAAACAACAGGTGCAAAAGCTGCAACACACACACACACACACACACACACACACACATTGGCACACACACACACACCTGCGCGTACACACATTCACGAATCCACATACGCACACAAACCTAGGCAACGACAAACCAAAGAATTCTGTCACACACTCACAGTGACGCACAAGGACACCTTCACCCACGCATCCATCCAAGCAAGCCCCCCCCCCCGACTCACACACAAACATACATACAAACACACTAAATGAGAGAAACCAAGAAGGAACAAACCATCCATTGTTGCGCACATGCGCATGGGCACAAGCACACACCCACAGCAACCACAATAGCACAATATACCTGCAAAGGTCATCGTCACTGCCGCCACCATCATACACTCGATGCCATGCTCAACAAATAGTAAAGGCATGGCAAGGGCAGGGCAATTGGACACGTCAGGCAAGATCAGAGAAGGGGTTTGCATGGGGCAAGCGGGGATGAGGCATGGTAAAAGGGGACGGCAGGGATAAGCAGGGAGGAGAATGAGTGTGTCATGGTGTAGGTCAAGATGGTTGTATGATGAACCTCACAAAAGCGAGCAATATCCTCTGTGCCCTATTTGTGCTTCTTGGCGCGCGCGCTCGTGTGTGTGTGTGGGGGGGGGGGGTGCCATTGTCATGAAGCAACAAGGAACACCCTCGCAAATGGTTAGGTTCATATCCCCGAACCTCAACCCCGTAACCATCTGTCCCTAGCCCTTCACTTTACATCGTTCAATGTGGCCATGTGTTTATGTACACGCAAGATAATTGCACTCAAGAATGAATGTGGTTGTCAATTTGTGCATGTGCATGTGTGTGTGGACTGTATATGGTGTATGTGTGTGTATGTGTTTGGATATTTGTGTCCCTCCCAAAGTGTGTGTGTTTGGATGTTGGTGTGTTTGTCGCCATGGGTACATGTGTGCAAGTATGTATGTGTGCATGCATGCTCAAGTTCTTGGAGAAAAGACATGATGAGAACTGCGGACCGATGTTGGGGTGAAAAGGGTGAAGTGTGGGCCAGCAAGGGTGGGAAGAGAGGGCGGAAAGGGGGAGAAGCTCCTGAGTGAGCCGTGAGTGAGCCCCTAATTAGCTGTCAGTGAGCGCTTAGTGAGCGCTTAGTGAGCGCTCAGCACGCCATTTGGCGCGCTCAGTGAGAGATAAGTGAGAGCTAAGTGAGCCGGCTCAGTGACGGCTCAGTGACGGCTCAGTCGGGGTGCTCAGTCAACTGAGCCGCCGAAAAAAAGAAACCCCCCCTGTCGAATCCTCTTGCACTAGGGATTGGGATCACTTTGGGGACATTCCAAAGCCCCAACCCATCCCCGAAAGCCACAAGTTTTCGCATGAAACCCCTTGAACAACACCACTTAGTCCCGAATGAGCCATTTTAGCCCCAATTAAGCCCCAACTTCACATTTCCAAGTGAGCCGCAGGTACACATAGTGGGCTACGTGGCGCACAATATTATAAAAGACCCCGAATGGAATGCAGATCACAGCGCACGGTTAGCACGACGCTCCAAGCCCTGGTGGGGGAAACACAGAGTGGCGTCCCGTGTGAGGCCAGGGTTTCTTGGTGGAGCCCTGTTCTCTCTTGCAATTCTGCAGGAGGGCCTAGTGGTCCTAGAGACCTTATTGGACAACCCACGTTAGTGTGTGTAGGTCATAGCCCCCCCCCCATCAATTTCATACCCCCCCCCCATGCGGTTGAGTGTGCATCATTGTGCATCAGTGTGCTTCACTGTGCATCAGTGTGCATCATTGTGCTTCAGTGTGCATCAGTGCGCATCAGTGTGTGTCAGTGTGTTTCAGTGTGCATGAGTGTGCATCAGTGTGCATCGGTGCGCTTCACTCTGCATTTTTGTGCATCAGTGTGGTTCAATGTGCATCTCTGTGCATCAGTGTGCATCAGTGTGCATCACTTTGCATCAGTGTGTCTCAATGTGCATCAGTGTGTTTGAGTGTACATTGGTGTGCATCGGTGTGCATCAGTGTGCATCACTGTGCTTCAGTGTGTTTTAGTGTGCATCAGTGTGCATCAGTGTGCTTCACTGTGCATCAGTTTGTTTAAGTTTGCATCAGTGTGCATCAGTGTGCATCGGTGTGCATCAACGTGCATCAGTGTGTTTTAGTGTGCTTGAGCCTGCATCAGTGTGCATCCGTGTGCATTGCGTGCCCTCTAGACTAGTGTAGGGGCACGCGATGATTCCTAGGGGGGTGCCAACCCCCCCCCCCCCCCCCAAGGAATCGTTGCGTGCCCTCTATAGTGCAGGGCATCGCGTGTAGAGGGCACGCCATGATTCGTAGGGGGCCGTAGATGCCCCTAGCAATCATCGCGTGCCCTGTACACTAAAGGGCATCACATTTAGAGTGTGCATCAGTGTGCTTCGATGTGCATCGGTGTGCATTAGTGTGAATCAGTGTGTTTCAGTGTGCATTGGTATGCATCAGTGTGCATCAATGTATTTCAGTGTGCATCAGTGTGTTTCAGTGTGCATCAGTGTGCATCATCGTGCATCAGTGCGTTTCGGTGTGCTTCAGTCTGCATCAGTGTGCATCGGTGTGCTGCAATGTGCATCATTCTGCATCAGTGTGCATTTCGTGCCCTCTAGACTAGTGTATAGGGCACGCGATGATTCCTAAGGGGGCGCACACCCCCCTGGGAATCATCGCGTGCTCTCTTAAGTAGGGGGCATCGCCCGTAGACCCCCCTAGGAATCATCGTGTGCCCTCTACACTAGAGGGTATGAGGTGTAGAGTGTGCATCACTGTGCTTCAATGTGCATCAGTGTGCATCCGTTTGCATTAGTGTGTTTCAATGTGCATCAGTGTGCATTAGTGCGCATCAGTGCGCTTCAATGTGCATCATTGTGCCTCAGTGTGCATCAGTGTGCATCCGTGTGCTCCATTGTGCTTCATTGTGCATCAGTGTGCATCACTACGCATCACTGCGCATCGCATGCCCACCAGACTAGTGCAGAGGGCATCACGTGCAGAGGGCACGCAATGATTCGTAGGGGGCTGTAGACCCCCCAAAGAATCATCGCGTGCCCTGTATAGTAGTCTATAGGGCACGCGATGATTCCTAGGGGTGTGTAGAGACCCTAGGAATCATCGCGTGCCCTCTAAACTAGAGGGCATCCCGTGTAGAGTGTGCATCAATGTGCTGCAATGTGCATCAGTGTGCATCCGTGTGCATCAGTGTGTTTCAGCTTGCGCCAGTGTGCATTGGTGTGCATCAGTGTGCATTGGTGTGTTTCAGTGTGCATTAGTGTGCATTAGTGTGCATCAGTGCGCTGCAATGTGCATGAATGTGCATCAGTGTCCTTCAGTGTGCATCACTGTGCATCACTGTGCTTTAGTGTGCTTCAGTGTGCATCAGTGTGCAGCAGTGTGCATGGCGTGCCCTCTAAACTAGTGTAGAGGGCACGCGACGATTCCTAGGGGTGTGTAGACCCCCCTGGGAATCATCGCGTGCCCTCTAAACCAGAGGGCATCCTGTGTAGAGTGTCCATCAGTGTGCTTCAATGTGCATCAGTGTGTATCAGTGTGCATCAATGTGTTTCGGTTTGCATCCGTGTGCATCTGTGTGCATCGGTGTGCTTCAATTTGCATCAATGTGCATCACTCTGCTTTAGTGTGCATCCGTGTGCATCAGTGTACATCATTGTGTTTCGGTTTGCATCAGTTCGCATATGTTTGCATAAGTGTAATTCAATTTGCATCAATATGCATCAGTGTGCTCTGGTGTGCATCAGTTTGCTGTAGTGTGCATCACTGTGCATCAGTGTGTTTCAATGTGCAGCAGTGTGCAGCAGTGTGCATTGTGTGCCCTCTAGACTAGTGTAGAGGGTATGCGATGATTCCTAGGGGGGTGCAAACCCCCCTAGGAATCATGGCGTGCCCTCTAAAGTAGAGGGCATCGCCAGTAGGGGGCACGCGATGATTCGTACTGGGTGTAGACCCTCTTAGGAATCATCGCGTTCACACGCCATGATTCATAGAGGGGTGTAGACCCCCTTAGGAATCATCGCCTGGGCACACGATGATTCATACAGGGGTCTACACCCCCTTAGGAATCATCGCGTGCCCACAAGATGAGTCTTAGGGGGGTCTACACCCCCTTAGGAATCATCGCGTGCCCACGCGATGATTCAGAGAGCTGTAGACCCCCTTAGGAACCATCGCGTCCCCACGCCATGATTGATACAGGGGTGTACACCCCTGTATGAATCATCCCGTGAGCACGCGATGATTCATGGAGGGGTGTGGACCCCCTTAGGAATCATCGCGTTCCCACGCGATGATTCATACAGGGCTCTACACCCCCTTAGCAATCATCGCTTGGGCATGCGATGATTCTTAGGGGGTTCTGCACCCCCTTAAGAATCATCGCGTGCCCACGCAATGATTCATAGAGGGGTGTAGACCCCTCAGGGAATCATCGCATGGGGTATAGGAATCATCGCGTGGGGTATAGCCCTTGGTACACGCTAGAATACCCAATCTCGTCCTAGCCTAGGACAGGCTACAGAGGCTCGAACGAAAAAAAGAGGGGGATACCCCCCCCGCAGGGGGGGGGGGTGAGGTGTCCAACCTGGACCCCCCTATCCATACTCGGGGGCCCATACTTTTTTTTTCACAATTTCGCTGTTTTCACCTGATTTTCGAGTCCGAAAATTCTTCGTTCTAGCGGCGTTCTAGCGACATTCTAGCGAGCATTCTAGAACGCCGCTAGAACGCCGCTAGAACGCCGCTAGAATGATATATATGAATGCTCCGCCACTCCTCAAAGAGAAGCCGCCCCGGCTACCATGGCCAGCCGTGGCCAATCACAAGGTCCCGATGCTGGACCCGACTCACAAAGCGCCGGGTCCCCCCCCCCCCCCTGGTTAGCCCGGTGAGCCCCCCACCGCACCCCATTAGTCACTTGGAAGGTCACTTGGCGGGCCGGCGCCGGGTCACGTGGTGGTGGGTTAGCCCGATTAGCCCGGTTAGCCGGATTAGCCCCCCTGCCCCCCCAGGCCCCCATTCGCGAGTCGCGACACGCAGGTTACCCCTCCTGCGTGGTGGGGGGTTGCCGGGGCTCATCCTTGCTCCCGTTACCCCCCTTCTCACCCCCACCCCCCGTGTCCCCTTCCTTCTCACCCCCCTTGTCACCCCCCGCCTCACCCACCTTGTCACCCCCCTCCCCCTTGTCACCACCCTTGTCCCCCTCATCGTCCCCATCATCCCCGTCGTCCCCGTCCTCCCCGGCCTCCAAGGCCTCCCGGAGGTGGGCCTCCGCCTCCTCCCGGCTGAGGAAGAGGAGGTCCCCCGCCACCCGGAAGGTGCCCCCCTCTTTCTCCCGCTTCCTCTTCTTCCCCTTCTTCCCCCTTTTCCCCCCCTCCCCCTCCCCATTGGACCCCTGCGACACCACCCACCACTCCCCCGAGTCCAACTCCTCATCCCAATCCCCCAACACCGTCACTTGGCTGACGGTCCCCCCATGGCCCCCCTCCGCCCAAGGGACATACCGGGTGTCCCCCACACCCGGCACATTCCCATAGGGGTCCCGGCCCCTTTCTTGCATAGGGGGGGGCTGGGGTTTGGGGGGGGGTGGCTTTGCCCTTGCCCTTGGCCTGCGGCTTGGCCTTGGGCTTGGGCTTGGGGGGGGGCGCCTCTTCGTCGCTACTCTTGAAGTGGCGGGGTCTTTTCTTGGGGGCCTTGGGGGGGGTTTCGGCGCCTTGGGGGGGGGTGTCTTCCCCCCGCTGCTGGTGCTGCTCCCGCTGCTGCTGCTGCTGCTGCTGCTGTCATCCCCCCCCCGGTCCTGCAACCTGGCCCAGCCCTTGCGCTGCGGGTCCATGCCCCCCGCACTCCTGCCCGCTTCCCACCTACCCAAACCCTCCAGCACCGAGAGGGCCAAATTGGGGTTCGTCCCCAACATCCGGCTTAACTCGGTGACCCCCACGAGGCACGCCCGCCCTCCACCATCGCGCCACTCCACGCGCACCCTGCGGGGTCGCCTCCACACGTCTGCACGCTGACAACCTCAAGAGACAGACAAAATGCAAGAGCGATCTAGCGGCGTTCTAGGCAACTGTTCTAGCGGCGTTCTAGCGACGTTCTAGCGACGGCGGTACGGCGGTGGCTAGATCAGCGCTAGAACGGTTCACTAGATCAACGCTAGAACGCAATTGACATACCGTGCCTTGGCGGTCCAGGGCGGGGGAGATGGCCCCCAGTGCCTTGGCGAAGGCGTCCGCGGGGTTGGGGGGCTGCGGCTGCGGGTGCCGCCAACGCGGGCTGCGGCAGACTTGGGCTTGGGCTTGAGCCGGGTCGCGATGCCGTCACCACCCCGGCATACAGCCCCCGGTTCGCCGCCTCGGGGTTGAAACCCCCGAAGTCCAAGACGCCGACCAGGTCGGCGTCCACACCCAGGCCTTCCCCACCCACTCAAGCCCCCCCAAGCCGAGCTCTCGCCAGCAGTGGGCGACGAATCGCTAGTGGTTGGCCCCCCCCTTTTTCCGCTCGGGGGTGAAGATGTTGGTTTGCGCCAGCTCAAACATCTTCACTCCGCTTTCGGGGGGGGGGGCACCTCCCCCCACCGCTTGTTCCCCTGCCCCGGCAACTCACGTTGCCACCCCCACGACCCCTCGACCACCCCCAGGCGCAGGGGCTTGTCCACGTGGACCACCCCCCCCCCTGCGTCCACCCATACCCACCGCCCCGCCCCCGACAGCCGGTTGTGCACCCGCACCAACAAAAACCGGAGAGTCCATACCGGACTCTCCGGGGCGACGAGGATGGGGCCGTCCAAGTTTGGGGGGTGGGGGCCAGCCAGAACTGCCGGGTCCCATGGCAGGTCCCCGAGGGCCCCCGCAGCCCTCGACCCCATCAACCCCCTGAGCCAGTCGCTCGTCCCCCCCCCCCCCGCCGGCACCGTCTCCACCACCCTTGTCTCCTCCTCCTCATCCTTCACGCTCGCCTCCTCCTCCATCTCGCCATGGACGTCCACCTCCACCACCTCGTCCACCTCCTCGTCCTTCACCCTGGCCACCACCGCCGCCAACTGCCTCTCGCACTGCCTCACCGCCCGCTCGAACCCCTCGACCGCCGCCGCCTTCTCGGCAACCTTCGCCTTCGCTTTGCGAAGGTTGGCCTCCGCCCACTCCACCCTTTGCTCCTCCGCTCCATCTTCCACGAGGCTCCGCAATTTTACCTCTCAGGCCGAGACTTTCGTCTCAGCCCGGGTCTTGGCCGCCCTGGAGGCGGCGCGGGAATCCAAGAACCTTTTGAGCTCTCCCCGCGCCACCTCCACCTTTGCCGGTTCCTCCAACGCCGCCGCCCCCTTCCGGGCTACCAATGGGGGAGGGGGTGGCGACGGTGGACGATGGGCTTGGGGTTGGGGCTTGGGCTTGGGCTTGGGCTTGGCGAGGGGGGGTTTGGGGTGCGAGGCCTGCTCGGCCTTCGGCTCCTCCGCCGCACGCCTGTCCGCCTCCAGGATTTGCGCAATCACCGCCTGGGTCGCTGCGTTCTGTAGCACAGGAGCGTTCTAGCGGCGTTCTAGGCAACCGTTCTAGCGGCATTCTAGCGACAGTCTAGCGGCCGATCTTGCTGCCTAGATCAAGACTAGAACGATTCCCTAGATCACCGCTAGAACGCACAGCACGCAATATACCTGCCTCACCAGCTCGTCCAACTGCTCTCGCGTAGCCATCTTGGATTGAAATATTCTGGTTACGGGAAGCCTGCATGTGACCCTGGCCCCTCCTTACCTCCATGGCATCCTTGCCCGAGCATGGCCTGCGACCGTGGCCCCCATGCACAACCCACGACACGTCAAAGTACGCAAACAAACATGTCATGCACTGCGCTTGCACATTGGCCTCCCTGTGGATGGCCGACAATTGACGACCCGACACCTCGTCCCCCCCCTCCACCCGACAGCCCCCCCCCCCCCCGGTTGCTGTGCTCGTTGTGACCATGTTTCAGAAAGCGGTTAATGCTTTCCGAAATGTCACCGGAGAACATAGCCACGCCAAACAGCTTAATGTTCTGCGACATGGTATCTACATCCTGCTCAAGGCTTAGTAGATACCAGGATGCTGTTCCAGCAGTGCAGTGTCGCCGGAAATCGCGCGCAACAGCGGCACAATTCAAAGGGTTAGGGCCCTGATAAGTACAATAGAGGGCCTGCAGCAGGTCCCACATGTTCGCGATGGCCTTGTACTTGGCCGTGCTTGGCCTAATGCCGATGAACTTAGCAATATTCGGCCATGCGTCAAAAAAATTGGCCTTCTCCTCCCCATCCGGGGATGCTGACCCATAAACGCTCCAACCCGCACGCCTCTCCGACAGGAGAACTTGCACGCCTCTCCGACAGGAGAACTTGCAGGTCTCAACGGAGCGCAGGGGTGACCAACCTACCCTCCCGATCGACAAACTCCCCCAACAAGTGGCCCATGGCCATTGTCAAGTGCAAAATGCACAAGACGACCCAGGCACGTGGCAATTTCAAAATGAGCTGCGTACTGCAACCGGCGGCTTGCAAGGACGGCGCCCCAAGGAGGAAGGCCGTGTAGTTGGCCTCATCACCCTCCATGGTCCGGGGGTTAGCACTACCCTCCCAAGTCTTCTTTGGGGCATTCCATATGCCCTCATTGAACATGGAGCCCACTTGGGGGCATGTGGACACCCCGATCACCCGTCGCGTCCACGGGTGATCCCCCCGGAGGATCACCTTTGCCTCCTCCTTGGAGGCCCCCCATTGGACCAGTCCTGTGTCGATGATCTCTTAAATCACCTAAACACGCGACATGGGGGGTGGTTAATTTCGTTCTAGTCTAGTCCAATCTAGCGTCTAGCGAGCGGTGTTTGAGGCCGACTAGATCAAAACTAGAACGAGTGAAAGGCATGAGGTGAGAGGACTACCTCCCAATTGCTCTTCCACAACGTTCCAAGGGTCTCCATGGCCTTGTCATCGCAATTGGCCATGCTCAACACCCAAAGGCCGGCCGGGGAGCGGGCCAAGCGCTCGAAGTGGGCCAAGGAGATGGTGAGTTGGGTCCAATTGCCCCCGGCCACGGGGTAGGCATCTCCCCGGACGATGAATGTCAACGGGAAGGTGCGGTTGATTGACCGCACCAAGCCCGGCCGGGAGAGGATGTATGTGACCCATGAGGCGAAGGGCCAAGAGATCTTGGTGGCCTTGGGCAACACCATGGCAACGGGGTTGTCCAATTGCACCGGGGCGACCAACTCCTTCCAACGGGCTTGGAAAGCCCGCTCGGTACAAATTGGCCGGGAGTAGGGGCCACTTGGGACGGTGCGGTGATACTCCAGCTTACGGAGCGTGTAGAGCTCCGAGAGGGTCCTCCACGACGACTTGGGGGCCCTCATGTTGAGCACTGGTTGACACATGGCGGTGGGGGGAAGTAGGGAGGCGGCGTATGCCTCAACGGCGGCCTTGCATGCCTCACCCGTGGTTTGGGTAGAAGTGGCGGAGTTCACATGTTGGACGGCGTTGTTGAATTGCCGCCGTGCTAGGGGGCATGATAGCGCCCACGTGGCCAAGTAATGGCCCACCCGCTCATCCTTGAGGGTTAAGGCCCCACTCAACTCCCGTAGTGCCTTGGACGAGAGGAAAGTATCCTTCCCGGGTGAGGAGGGAGCAAGGGGGGTAGTGGCGGGGCGTTTCATTGCACAGAAATGTGCAATATCTAAGCGGGAAAGAAGGAAGCATGGAACAATGCACTACGGACAAATGCAAGCAAGCATGCACGCACACACGCACGGAACAATGAAGAAATTGGGATATGTTGGTAGACATTATATTGTTCTAGTATTGATCTAATCTAGGCTAGAACGTTCTAGCTAGAGCGTTCTAGGCTAGAATGAGATTGGGTTCTCTAGCGTGTACCAAGGGAGGGGGCACGCGATGATTCCTTGAGGCGTATAGCCCCTTCAAGGAATCATTGTGTGGGGATACAGAGGGAATGTGATGATTCCCTAAGGGGTGTAGACCCCTCAGGGAATCATCGGGTGGGGAATAGGAATCATCGCGTGGGGTATACAAGGTATGCGATGATTCTGTGAGGGGTGTAGACCCCTCATGGAATCATCGCGTGGGGTATAGGAATCATCAAGTGGGGTGTAGAGGGCACGCGATGAATCACTGAGGGGTGTGGACCCGTGAGGGTATCATCGCGTGGGCTGTATGATTGCCTAAGGGGTGTAGACCCCTCAAGGAATCATCGCGTGGGATATAGAGGGCACGCGATGATTTTGCGAGGGGTGTAGACCCTTTAGGGAATCATCACGTGGGGTATAGGAATCCTGTAGTGGGGTATAGAGGCACGCGATGATTCCCTGAGGGTGTGTGGATCCCTTAGGGAATCATCGCGTGGAATATAGGAATCATCGCGTGGGGTACAGAGGGCACGCGATGATTCCCTGAGGAGTGTAGATCCTTTAGGGAATCATCGCGTCGGGTATCGAGGGCCCACGATGATTCCCTAAGGGGTGTAGACCTCTCAGGGAATCGTCACTTGGGATATAGGAATCATCGCGTGGTATATAGAGGGCAGGGGATGATTCTGTGAGGGGTGTAGACCCTTGAGGGAATCATCGCGTGTGGTATAGGAATCATCGTGTGGGGTATAGACTGTACGCGATGATTCTGTGAGGGGTGTAGAGCCTTAAGGGAATCATCGCGTGGGGTATAGGAATCATCGCGTGGGGTATAGAGTGCACACAATGATTCCCTCAGAGGTGTAGACCCCTCAGGGAATCATCGCGTGGGGTATAGGAATCATCGTGTGGGATATAGAGGGCACGCGATGATTCTGTGAGGGATGTAGACCCTTTAGGGAATCATCGCGTGTGGTATAGCAGTCATCGCGTGGGGTATACAAGGCACGCGATGATTCTGTGTGGGGTGTAGACCCTTTGGGGAATCATCGTGTGTGGTATAGAGGGCACGCGATGATTCCCTGAGGGGTGTAGACCCTTCAAGGAATCATCGCGTGGGATATAGGAATCATCGCGTGGGGTATGGAGGGCACGCGATGATTCACAGAGAGGTGTAGACCCTTCAGGGAATCATCGCGTGGGGTATAGGAATCATCGCGTGGGGTATAGAGGGCACGCGATGATTCCGTGAGGGGTGTAGAGCTTTAAGGGAATCATCGCGTGCGGTATAGGAATCATCGCGTGTGATATAGAGGGCACGCGATGATTTTGTGAGGGATGTAGACCCCTAAGGGAATCATCGCGTGGGGTATAGGCGTCATCGCGTGGGGTATAGAGGGCACGCGATGATTGCTTCAGGGGTGTAGAGCCTTACGGGTATAATCGCGCTGGGTATAGGAATCATCGCGTGGGATATAGAGGGCACGCGATGATTCCCTGAGGGGTGTAGATCCTTAAGGGAATCATTGCGCGGGGTATAGGAATCATCGCGTGGGGTATAGAGGGCACGCGATGATTTGCTGAGGGGTGTAGACCCTTCGAGGAATCATCGCGTGGGATATAGGAATCATCGTGTGGGGTATAGAGGGCACGCGATGATTCGCCGAGGGGTGTAGACCCTTAAGGAAATCATCGCGTGGGATATAGGAAACATCGCGTGGGGTATACAACGCACGTGATCATTATCTGAGGGGTGTAGACCCCTCAGGGAATCGTCCCGTGGGGTATCGAGGGCACGCGATGATTCCCTGAGGTGTGTAGACCCTTCAGCGAATCATCGCGTGGGGTATAGGAATCATCACGTTGGGTATAGAGGGCACGCGATGATTCTGTGAGGGGTGTAGACCCCTCAGGGAATCATCGCGTGGGGTATAGCAATTATCGTGTGGGGTATACAAGGCACGCAATGATTCGCCGAGGGGTGTAGACCCCTCAGGGAATCATCGCGTGAGCCATAGGAATCATCGCGTGGGATATAGAGGGCACGCGATAATTCCCTGAGGGGTGTAGACTCTTTAGGGAATCATCGCATGGGGTATAGGAACCATCACGTTGGATATAGAGGGCACGCGATGATTCTCCGAGGGGTGGAGACCCCTCAGGGAGGCATCGCCTGGGGTATAGGAATCATCGTGTGGGGTATAGAGGGCATGCGATGATTCCCTGAGGGGTGTAGAGCCTTAAGGGAAGCATCTTCTGGAGTATAGGAATCATCGCGTGGGATGTAGAGGGCACGCGATGATTCCGTGAGGGGTGTAGACCCTTAAGGGAATCATCGCGCGGGGTATAGGAATCATCGCGTGGGGTATACAAGGCACGCGATGATTCTCGCAGGGGTGCAGACCCTTCAAGGGATCATCGCCTCGGATATTGGAATCATCGCGTGGGGTGTAGAGGGCACGCGATACTTCGCTGAGGGGTGTAGACCTTTTAGGGAATCATTGCGTGGGGTATAGGAATCATCGCGTGGGGTATACAAGGCACGTGATCATTCCCTGAGGGGTGTAGACCCTTTAGGGAATCATCGCGTGGGGTACGGAGGGCACGCGACGATTCCCTGAGAGGTGTAGACCCCTCAGGGAATCATCGTGTGGGGTATAGGAATCATCGCGTGTGGTATAGAGGGCACGCGATGATTTCTTTAGGGGTGTAGAGTCCTCACGGAATCATGGCGTGGGGTATAGGAATCATCGTGTGGGATATAGAGGGCAGGCAATTATTCACTGAGGGCTGTAGACCCCTCTGGGAATCATCGCGTGGAGTATAGAGGGCACACGATGATTCCCTGAGGGGTCTAGACGCTTCAGGGAATCAACGCGTGGTGTATACGAATCATCGCGTGGGATATAGAGGGCACGCGATGATTCCCTGAGAGGTGCAGACCCGTCAGGGAATCATCGCGTGGGGTATAGAGGGCACGCAATGATTCCCTTAGGGGTGTAGAGTCCTCAGGGAATCATGGCGTGGAGTATAGGAATCATCGCGTGGGGTATAGGAATCATCGCGTGGGGTATAGAGGGCACGCGATGATTCCCTTAGGGGTGTAGAGTCCTAAGGGAATCATGGCGTGGGGTATAGGAATCATCGCGTGGGATATAGAGGGCACGCAATTATTCACTGAGGGGTGTAGACCCCTAAGGGAATCATCGCGTGGGGTATAGAGGGCAGGCAATGACTCCCTGAGGGGTGTAGACCCTTTAGGGAATCATCGCGTGGGGTATAGAAATCATCGCGTGGGATTTAGAGGGCACGCGATGATTCTATGAGGGGTGTAGACCCTTTACGGAATCATCGCTTGGGGTATAGGCGTCATCGCGTGGGGTATACAAGGCACGCGATGATTCCCGGAGGGGTGTAGATTCTTCAGCAAATTTTCGCGTGGGGTATAGGAATCATCGCGTGGGGTATACAAGGCACGCGATGATTCCCTGAGGGGTGTAGACCCTTGAGGGAATCATCGCGTGGGGTATAGGAATCATCGTATGGGGTATAGAGGGCATGCGATGTTTCCCTGAGGGGTGTAGAGCCTTAAGGGAAGCATCGTGTGGAGTATAGGAATCATCGCGTGGGGTATACAAGGCACGCGATGATTCCCTGAGGGGTGTAGACCCTTGAGGGAATCATCGCGTGGGGTATAGGAATCATCGCGTGGGATGTAGAGGGCACGCGATGATTCCCTGAGGGGTGTAGACCCTTAAGGGAATCATCGCGCGGGGTATAGGAATCATCGCGTGGGGTATACAAGGCACGCGATGATTCTCGCAGGGGTGCAGACCTTTCAAGGGATCATTGCCTGGGATATAGGAATCATCGCGTGGGGTGTAGAGGGCACGCGATGCTTCGCTGAGGGGTGTAGACCTTTCAGGGAATCATCGCGTGGGGTATAGGAATCATCGCGTGGGGTATACAAGGCACGTGATCATTCCCTGAGGGGTGTAGACCCTTTAGGGAATCATCGCGTGGGGTATAGGAATCATCGCGTGGGGTATAGAGGGCGCGCGATGATTCCTTTAGGGGTGTAGAGTCCTCGCGGAATCATGGCGTGGGGTATAGGAATCATCGTGTGGGATATAGAGGGCAGGCAATTATTCACTGAGGGGTGTAGACCCCTCTGGGAATCATCGCATGGAGTATAGAGGGCACGCGATGATTCCCTGAGGGGTCTAGACGCTTCAGGGAATCATCGCGTGGGGTATACGAATCATCGCGTGGGATATAGAGGGCACGCGATGATTCCCTGAGAGGTGCAGACCCGTCAGCGAATCATCGCGTGGGGTTTAGGAATCATCGCGTGTGGTATAGAGGGCACGTGATCATTCCCTTAGGGGTGTAGAGTCCTCAGGGAATCATGGTGTGGAGTATAGGACTCATCGCGTGGGGTATAGGAATCGTCGCGTGGGGTATAGAGGGCGCGCGATGATTCCCTTAGGGGGATAGAGTCCTAAGGGAATCATGGCGTGGGGTATAGGAATCATCACGTGGGATATAGAGGGCACGCAATTATTCACTGAGGGGTGTAGACCCCTCAGGGAATTATCGCGTGGGGTATAGAGGGCAGGCAATGACTCCCTGAGGGGTGTAGACCCTTTAGGGAATCATCGCGTGGGGTATAGGAATCATCGCGTGGGATTTAGAGGGCACGCGATGATTCTATGAGGGGTGTAGACCCTTTAGGGAATCATCACGTGGGGTATAGGCGTCATCGCGTGGGGTATACAAGGCACGCGTTGATTCCCTGAGGGGTGTAGATTCTTCAGCAAATTATCGCGTGGGGTATAGGAATCATCGCGTGCGGTATACAAGGCACGCGATGATTCCCTGAGGGGTGTAGACCCTTGAGGGAATCATCGCGTGGGGTATAGGAATCATCGTGTGGGGTATAGAAGGCATGCGATGATTCCCTGAGGGGTGTAGAGCCTTAAGGGAAGCATCGTGTGGAGTATAGGAATCATCGCGTGGGGTATACAAGGCACGCGATGATTCCCTGAGGGGTGTAGACCCTTGAGGGAATCATCGTGTGGGGTATAGGAATCATTGCGTGGGATGTAGAGGGCACGCGATGATTCCCTGAGGGGTGTAGACCCTTAAGGGAATCATCGCGCGGGGTATAGGAATCATCGCGTGGGGTATACAAGGCACGCGATGATTCTCGCAGGGGTGCAGACCTTTCATGGGATCATCGCCTGGGATATAGGAATCATCGCGTGGGGTGTAGAGGGCACGCGATGCTTCGTTGAGGGGTGTAGACCTTTCAGGGAATCATCGCGTGGGGTATAGGAATCATCGCGTGGGGTATACAAGGCACCCGATCATTCCCTGAGGGGTGTACACCCTTTAGGGAATCATCGCGTGGGGTACGGAGGGCATGCGACGATTCTCTGAGAGGTGTAGACCCCTCAGGGAATCATCGTGTGGGGTATAGGAATCATCGCGTGGGGTATAGAGGGCACGCGATGATTTCTTTAGGGGTGTAGAGTCCTCACGGAATCATGGCGTGGGGTATAGGAATCATCGTGTGGGATATAGAGGGCAGGCAATTATTCACTGAGGGGTGTAGACCCCTCTGGGAATCATCGCGTGGAGTATAGAGGGCACACGATGATTCCCTGAGGGGTCTAGACGCTTCAGGGCTTCATCGCGTGGGGTATAAGAATCATCGCGTGGGATATAGAGGGCACGCAATGATTCCCTTAGGGGTGTAGAGTCCTCAGGGAATCATGGCGTGGAGTATAGGAATCATCGCGTGGGGTATAGGAATCATCGCGTGGGGTATAGAGGGCACGCAATGATTCCCTTAGGGGTGTAGACTCCTAAGGGAATCATGGCGTGGGGTATAGGAATCATCACGTGGGATATAGAGGGCACGCGATTATTCACTGAGGGGTGTAGACCCCTCAGGGAATCATCACGTGGGGTAGGGAGGGCACGCAATGACTCCCTGAGGGGTGTAGACCCTTTAGGGAATCATCGCGTGGGGTATAGGAATCATCGCGTGGGATATAGAGGGCACGCGATGATTCTATGAGGGGTGTAGACCCTTTAGGGAATCATCGCGTGGGGTATAGGCGTCATCGCGTGGGGTATACAAGGCACGCGATGATTCCCTGAGGGATGTAGATCCTCGGCAAATTATCGCGTGGGGTATAGGAATCATCGCGTGGGGTATACAAGGCACGCGATTATTTCTTGTGGGGTGTAGACCCTTGAGGGAATCATCGCGTGGGGTATACACTAGTCTGGAGGGGATGCGATGATTCCCACAGAGGTGTAGGCCCCTCAGAGATCCGTCGCTTGGGGTATACACTTGGGGACCTATGGGGCCTTTTGGGGACCTATGGGGACCTATGGGGACCGGTGGGGGCCTATGGGGGCCTACCGGGACCTTTGGGGACCTATGGGCACGTATGGGCACCTATGGGCACCTATGGGCTCCTTTGGGGACCCATGGGGGCCTATGGGGGCCTATGGGGACCTAGGTGCACCCGTGGGGGTATTTGCGGAGTATGGGGACTCATGAGGATATTGGGCACCTCTGGGGACCTATGGGGACCTTTGGGGACCTATGGGGGCCTATGGGGGCCTATTGGCACTTTTGGGGACGTATGGGGGCTTATGGGGGCCCATTGGCACCTATGGGGACCTTTGGCGGCCTATGGGTGCCTATGGGGACTTATGGGGACCTATGGGGGCCTATGGGGGCCTATGGGGACCTGTGGAGATCTCTGGGAGCCTACGGGGACCTATGGGGACCCATGGTGGCCTATGGGGACCTATGGGGACCCATGGGGGCCTATGGGGACCTGTTGGCACCTATGGGGACCTATGGGAACCTATGGGCGCCTGTGGGGGCTTGTGGGGACCTATGCGGGCCTATGGGGACTCATTGACATCTATGGGGACCTTTGGGGACCCATTGGCACCTACGGGGACCTATGGGGGCCATGGGCACCTATGGAAGCCCATGGGGACCTACCGGGACCTATGGGGACCTATGGGGGCCTTTGGGGACCCATTGGCACCTATGGGGACCTATGGGGACCTATCGGGGCCTATGGGGACCTATGGGGTGGGGGGCATCACCTTTTTGCACCCTCATCTTGACACCAACCCCCCGGTCCCCCCTGCTCCAAGCATCAGATCTATATTAGACATATCACACATCTTGGTGTATACACTGCAAAAACAACATGCCATATCAGACATAGGACATCAAACTTTATACACAATCCTGGTGGTCCGCACGGTGCACATGAAGTTGGACCTCGCCAGGCTTCAGCACCGAGTGGTGGACGTCCTCATCACCAACCTCGCCACCTTCTTTGACGTGATCGCCGAGGACGTCCACCTCATCGTGGCGGTCCGGGTGGGCCCCGGAGAGGCTAACCACCTCGCCACCCACACTGAGGGCTTCTCATATACCCTGCCATGGGGCCCCTGGCCATCTAGTACCCTAGCCCAGCTCTCGGGTATCCCCCAGGGCACTATCCAGGGGGTCCATGCAAGTGGTGCAGCGGCTGTCCCGTTCCTACGCTTCATGGACATCGCTTACAGGGCCTCTGCGGTACACCCGTTTCGCTTCCCGGGGCTCATGTGGGTGGACGACACGATCGTCATCCTAGAACGAGGCGACACCCGCCCTATACAGGGGGTCCCGTTGGACCAACGAATATACTACTAGGGAGTCCTAGGGGTGGACGTCCCGGACCAAAAAATCCGGCACGGGTTGACTTCCGAGTCCCAGCCCCTACGTTCGCCCACTCCGGCGGCCGTGGCCTGGCACGTAGGCCACACATGGGCAACACATAGCCCGGAGCGACGGGAGGAGGCCATAGCCGAAGCCCCGGAGATCGAGCCCTCCCGGGTTCTCCGCTATATGGGGACGGACATCTCCCTCCAGGGCACACCCACAGCCCCCCGTAACCTACCGCAGGTCAGGGCGGCGGTCTAGAAGCAGCTCCGCCCCCAGCGAGTCTCCCCGGACGCGGCCATGATGGTGCTCATGGCAAAGCTCCCGAGCAAACTGCTCCCCTTGGCCAGCGTCTACCGCCCCACGGCCCAGGTGCACGCGGCAAAACGACGCCCTGATGGTGGCATACAAACACATGGCAGGAATCTCCCGCCATGCCCACACCGAAGCACTCTAGGGGCCTTGGGAGCATGGCTGCCAGGGTTTGACCCGGTCCTCACACTCATGGCAGACTGCGGTCACCCGGGAACGGGTCCGGCAGGGGGCTTGGGCTAAGGAGGACTTGCGGGAGTCCCAAACCTACACCCTCCAGGCACACCAAGTGCTTAGAGGGGGGTGCCCGGCGGTGCTCACCCCAGGGCAATACACCCACGACCCGAGGTGCCCTCACCTCATCGCTACGCTACAACGGGTAGTGGATAAAGTGTCCATGCCCATGTGGATGCCGGGCCCCTGCTGAGGAATGAACCCCATCCTAGTGCGGGGCACTGGTGGATCTCGGGTAGGGGCGGCGGCGGCCCCCGCCCCCCAGGGGAGGTGTACCCGACCCAGTACGGCGATGTTGTGCAGGTAGTCATCCCCCCGACCGTCTACGAAACGGTGCAGGCTCTGGGATACCACCACTTGGGAGACCTATACACGGAAGACCACCGCCTCAAAGGGGAACGAACCCTTAAGGAACGGGCGCCAGCCCGCAAGGGTATCCCAAGCCTTCGGGCATGGCTGGCCCGCCATGGCGCCGTCCTGGCACCCCTACTGCGGGTGCCCCCGCCGCGGTGGCAGACAGCGCTTAAACACCAAGGGCGTCCTTAAGGGACGAGATTTTTTTTTTTTGCTAAGGACAGCCCTGAAGGACCGCCCCAAGGGACCACGAACCGCCAACCGCCAACTCCCATCAACTGCCAACCGCCGCCAACCGCCAACCACTGACCACCAACCGCCAACCACTGCCAACTGCCTCCAACCACCAACCGTCAACCACCAACCGCCGCCAACCACCACCAACTGCCACCAACCGCCAGTTGCCAACTGCCAACCGCCAACCGCCGCCAACTGCCAACCGCCAACTGCCACCATCCATGGTTGAGCACATGGAGTGCCCGCGGGCTTTTTTGGGAAACCGGAACACACGTTTTTTTTTCTTTTCCGTTAATGACACCCCTGCTAAACGCTAGATTCCGGGCACCGTGCCCGCATACCCGGCGGAAATGGTCATCAGAGGCTAGGTGGCCAAGACCACCCGGATGGAGACCGTATACCACGGGGGCTATCCAATCAAGGTGACGACTGCCATGAAGGATGCCATGGAGGCCAAAGACTAGGCGCCGGAGCTCCGGGTGTGCTGCCAGCCCCCAAACATGCTGCCAAGCGACACCCGGTTACACCGCCTCCAGGTGGCCCTTCTGGGCGTCCAATTGCAGGTCAACGCGCCCCTGCATGCCCAACTATGGGACGACCATCAGCATGTGTCCTTGGGTCAGCTACAGAGCGCGGGGGTATGGGCACCTACCATAGTGTGGATGTCCAAGGCTCCGGCAGACGCCTACTGGCAATGGGCCCAGGCATCGCCGCCCCCTTTAGTCACCGTCACCACCACACTGCCACCGTATCCGTGGATAGCCATTGCCCCGGCTGCGGTGGCAAAGTTCAAGTACCCCGCGGAGTGTGTGGCGCACGAGTGCCTAGGGCACCCGAAAAAGGGGCCGGGGTAAATGTCGGGGGCTGTCGGCCGTTTCCACACCGGCTGGCGTGGTAGCCTGCCCCATCGCTGTCCGTATCTCTCGCAGACGTGGCCTCTGCGGTCTGCGGCAAGCCGCGGTAGGTGTGTCCTTAAGGCCATAATTATATGATGCGTCCTAGTCGCCGGCCGCTCTTAGTTCCGCAGCTGTCGGGTCGTCCGTGCGGCGCGGGTCGTCAGCGTGGTCATCAGCTCCAGACCTTGATCTTTCATGCCAGTATCGGCTCTCCGTGGTGATGATCACTGTGGAGAAGGGCGTGAGGTGGTGGGTGGAGAGGGTCACAGGTTCACGTGTTGTCCCGTTCATGCACATGCATGCGCATACCTCCGTGAGCACGCCACGGGACGCGTTGGAGGCGCACTAGTCCGGGGGTGCGATGGTGGGGATGTTGGGGACGACCGTCCCCAGTTCCCCTTTGTGGGTCCCGGGTCGGCGCCCTTCCATCGCTGCTGTCGCGGCGGTCGTGCCTGTTGACCTTGTTGTGCGGCCACATTGTCCCAACCTCCGGTGAATGGGAACACTCCAGTTTGTCCCAAGTTGGACCGTTCCCGTTCCTTTTCCGCGTGGACTCGGTGCTGTTGCGCTCTCTCCCCACGTGGCTAGGGGGGGTTGGGTTGGTGGGTGGGGGGTTGGAGACCCGGTGCGTCAGGTGTGTATTGCACCTGTTGTTGCTGTTGTGGGTGTCCTAGTGGCGGTGCCGTGTCGTAGGCCGGGTAGCCACCCTGGTGCATTTGCTGGTGTCGGGGGTCCTGAGGGCACTCTGCCGGTGGCAGGGCCCTGTCCACAGAGGAGGCACGTGGTGTCAAGCACCTTGTCCCGGTGGGAATACCGGTGCGCCAGGACAGTCATTGTGGGGATGTTGTCCATGCGGTGCGCCGTGATGTGGCGCTGCTGGTTGCTATCGAACCAGTCGAGGGGGAGTCCACTTCCCGACGTGTATGTTGCCCCCCATCGGGCCTCATAGCCGGCCCACGCCGGTATGGAGGCCCGATCATGCAACCAGTCGCTCAGCGCCGTTGGGGAGAGCGGGCACTGATCCCGGTAGGTTACCCGGGGGAGGAAGGAGAAGGGGCGCCGGAGGAGCCACGTCAGGTCCGCCTCTAGCGGCTCCTGGGTTGCTGCATCAACACGGACGTTAAGGTCCGTTATCTAGTGTGACGGCGTGGTAACCACGTTGATGGCTAAGGTCGGGGAGAGGCATTGGCCTCCCAGGACAGTGGCGGAGAGGTGGTGTATACCATCCCCACAACGGCCTCCTTCTTGATACGTTCGGAGGGCCCCCACTGCCGCCTCCGAGTTCGGCACCAACCAAAATACCCCTGGCTGTTGCGCCAGCCTGCAGACGTACGAGAGGAGTATCATGCCTTCCCCCTCTTGGGAGGAGCCTACCCCGGAGGCCACGTGGGTCCGGTAGGCCTCTAGCCTGATCTGGGTGACCCCTGCCATAGCCATGCCTGCCTGCGTGGTTCCGGCATCCACTGCGGCCACGGTGCTACGGGGAGTCGCCAACGCCGGCAGGTCATGGAACCAAATGCCTGGCTTGACCTCGGGGGCCAGCACTTGCGGGGGGTCGGTAGCCAGGCCGTGCGGCGCCAAGAGAACCGGGTCCCCATGGTGTTCACGGAGGTGGGTTCGCAGGGCAAGGCCAAGCTCTGCCGGTACTTTTCCCGCCGTACCGAGCGAGTAGTAGAGGGCAGGCCCTGCGGGCAATGACGTCCGTTGCGGACTCTGTGGCAGGAATCTGCCGATCAATCCAGCCACAACCGCAAACCGGGGCACCCGAAGCCACGTCACAACAACGCACCAACACAGGCGGACACGGAGACCAACCCCGCGACCAAACCCAGCTGCCACAGGGCGAGCCTGAGCCACCACAAGCGCGCAAGCGCTATTGCGTGAACATCGACACGCGCCACGGTGACCGGCAGGTCCTCCTGCATGGCCCCGGATATCAACCCCAACCCCCGCCCCCCCATTCCGACACCGGTGGCAGAAGCACTGCGGTTCTACCGCAACCCCCACAGCCCGGAAGTCCCTTGCGCGGTCCCTGCCCTCCAGCACGACCACAGAGACATGACCCAACAACCCCCCCCCCCCCCGCAGGCAGAACCACACATGGGACCGACGGCGGCACAGCCGGCACCCTACCACAGTGAGGCACCCCCCCCACCACAGGCACAGTATAGGCCATAGGCACAGGCACAGTACAGAGCAGTGGTGGACAGGTATGGCCAACACGTCGTACCACAGGACAGACCAGGGACATGGGCACAGTTCAGCGAACAAAATGCACCGAGACCGGCGCAGACCCGCATGGAGGCTACCTGTTGACGTGGAGCGCAGCCCGAAACGGCACCCCACCTTTGGGCCTGCTCGGCCCAGTCCCATGAGTGGTGACCGGCTCGTCAGTGGCTCGCGAGTGGCTCGACCAGAAGGTGGGGAAACGGGCTGCCTCCGTGCGCCACCAGCTGTGGGAGCCGACTGTACTGGAGCAGTGGGCGGCGGCCTTGCGTACCACCTCCATGCAGCGAGCCCACATGGAGTGCTCAGGGCCCCACACGCTGGGGACGGAGTTCATACGTCACGTCATCGAGGAGTCCATCAGAGTCTGGTACGCCCGCGCCAAGGCACGTGCCACGTTGCTGAAAGCCCGCCTCAGCCTAGGCAACACGATGGCGTGGGTGTTGTAGGAGCTACGCCTGCACCAGCGGGCGGAGAGAGAGGGTGTACAGCGGGAACTGATGGGATGACAACTGTTGCTAGGAGGGTGACATCCAGGTTTCCCCGGCTCCCCCTCTCTCCGCCGATGACCACACACTAACACACGGCGTGCGCGCTACACACACAGCCCTCCCGTTTACCTGTACCCGTGGGTAGACATCCCGGCCATTGCCTTCTGGTAACAGCGCCTTCGGCACACCACACCACACCACACCACACCACGCCACACCACACCACACCACACCACACCACACCACACCACACCACACCACACCACACCACACCACACCACACCACACCACACCACACCACACCACACCACACCACACCACACCACACCACACCACACCACACCACACCACACCACACCACACCACACCACACCCTGAGTACTCCCCAGCTCTACTCACGGGCTGGGTGCCGGGTGCGAAGCCCCCGACGACAGGGCCCGGGCACAGCCAATAGGCGGTGTACTAACAGTGTCTGGTGCGCGCACGTCCCAGTGCCAAGCACCATCCCCAGGGACCCCGCGGCCCCTAGTACCGGCCGCCTTGGCCCTGGGAACGGTCAGCGACCCTCCGTAGAGGACGGCTGACCAAGCCTCCCCCTCCTCTCTTCCCCTACGCGCCCGCCCACGCACCAGCCCACGAAGGAGCCCGGACATGCGCCCCCCCCCGCGCCTTTGCCCCACCCACAGGGCCCTCTGCCCCAACTCCATCCCACACACCCCCATGCAGCTCTCGGTGCCCCCCATGCACTACCTCCCGCAGCCACTCCGTGCCGCCTCCCCTGCCCACTGCCCCCCCCCCCACCCCCTTCTCCTGCCCTTGCCCCTCTCACAGGCTGGCAGCGCCCGTGCGGCGCGCCTCCAGGGCCCCGCATCGGCGGCCGGCCGCGTGAACAACTGGGCCCGGGCGCGCCGACGAGGAGGCTCCAATGCGGGGTCTTCATGGCAAGCGTCCAGGTGTGCAGGTGGAAAGGGCCCTGGAGGGTGCATGTGAGGGGCCCCCGCCCTAGCAGAGGCGCGGTGCCTGGGAGGAGAGGATGGCCAGTGGCGCGGACATGCGCGGGGGGCCCCAACAACGACCCCCCGCCCTGCAACATGTGCGAGGGTATAAGGAGGAATAAGAAGCTAGCCTGAGTGGTTGAGGACTGGAGTGGAGCCGGCTTCCATACCAACAGACGTTGAATATGGGTCAGTCGAATGTAAGCCAGATGGCAATGTCCGGAGACACAGTCCCTGTCCCCGTCCGGTTGGACACCCCGGTATCGGTATCCAACATCCTTTAGGTACGGTATAAGGCCCCCCGGCCACCACCCCGGCGCCAACACCAGGGAGGGCGTCCGGGAGGGGTAACAGCCCCCGATTCCCCAAAGGCAGCCCCAAAGGTGAGCGCACCACTGGAAGGGGCATGTCTGCGGGGTAAACAAATGCGCTGAGTAATACCCTAACGTAACGAATAGTGCCTACTGCCGTAACTAATGCTTAACAGGGTAAATGCCCCCCCCCCGGGACCAGTTTAGTGCGCAACCCCCAGAGCCGGACTCGACCGGCCGTACTGAGGCGAGCCCAGAAATGGGTATGGCAGGCCACAGTCCAGCTGGTAGCCACGCCTCAGTACACTCCGTGGGCTCATAAGGCCCACGGGGGCCCCAAACACCGTTACGTTCGGCAGTTAAGCCCCGGCGGTGTTTGGGGTTGTTCCTGGTTAAGAGGACTCACGTTGAGTCCCAGATACTGTTACCCCGGGGTTATGACCCCCGGTACTGCCTGCTTACTTGCCTGCTGCTGCTAAGAGGTAGGAGGGAGTACCCACAGGCCTGGCAGGAGACTCCGAACACCCCCTGGGCTGGGCTCCCCGTCCCCCCCGGGAAGGTGCGCCCGGTTCTCTGAAGAAGATGGCCCCCCCTTGGCCTGGCAGGAGACTCCGAACACCCCCTGGGCAGGACTCCCTGTCCCCCCCGGGCCGGTGCGCCCGGTTCTCGGAAGAAGATGGCCCTCCATTGGCCTGGCAGGAGACTCCGAACACCCCCTGGGCAGGACTCCCCGTCCCCCCCGGGCAGGAGTTCCACTGCCCGCTGAAGAAGATGGCCCCCCCTTGGCCTGGCAGGAGACTCCGAACACCCCCTGGGCAGGACTCCCCGTCCCCCCCGGGCCGGTGCGCCCGGTTCTCTGAACAAGATGGCCCCCCATTGGCCTGGCAGGAGACTCCGAACACCCCCTGGGCAGGACTCCCCGTCCCCCCCGGGCCGGTGCGCCCGGTTCTCTGAAGAAGATGGCCCCCCATTGGCCTGGCAGGAGACTCCGAACACCCCCTGGGCAGGACTCCCCGTCCCCCCTGGGCCGGTGCGCCCGGTTCTCTGACGAAGATGGCCCCCCCTTGGCCTCGCAGGAGACTCCGATCACACCCTGGGCAGGACTCCCCGTCCCCCCCGGGCCGGTGCGCCCGGTTCTGTGAAGGAGATGGCCCCCCCTTGGCCTGGCAGGAGACTCCGAACACCCCCTGGGCAGGACTCCCCGTCCCCCCCGGGCCGGTGCGCCCGGTTCTCTAAAGAGAATGGCCCCCCATTGGCCTGGCAGGAGACTCCGAACACCCCCTGGGCAGGACTCCCCGTCCCCCCCGGGCCGGTGCGCCCGGTTCTCTGAAGAAGACGGCCCCCCCTTGGCCTGGCAGGAGACTCCGCACACCCCCTGGGCAGGACTCCCCGTCCCCCCCGGGCCGGTGCGCCCGGTTCTCTGAAGAAGATGGCCCCCCCCTTTGGCCTGGCAGGAGACTCCGAGCGCCCCCTAGGCAGGACTCCCCGTCCCCCCCGGGCCGGTGCGCCCGGTCCTCTGAGGAAGATGGCCCCCCATTGGCCTGGCAGGAGACTCCGAACACCCCCGGGGCAGGACTCCCCGTCCCCCCCGGGCCGGTGCGCCCGGTTCTCTGAAGGAGATGGCCCCCCCTTGGCCTGGCAGGAGACTCCGAGCACCCCCTGGGCAGGACTCCCCGTCCCCCCCGGGCCGGTGCGCCCGGTTCTCTGAGGGAGATGGCCCCCCCTTGGCCTGACAGGAGACTCCGAACACCCCCTGGGCAGGACTCCCCGTCCCCCCCGGGCCGGTGCGCCCGGTTCTCTGAAGAAGATGACCCCCCCTTGGCCTGGCAGGAGACTCCGAACACCCCCTGGGCAGGACTCCCCGTCCCCCCCGGGCCGGTGCGCCCGGTTCTCTGAAGAAGATGGCCCCCCATTGGCCTGGCAGGAGACTCCGAACACCCCCTGGGCAGGACTCCCCGTCCCCCCCGGGCCGGTGCGCCCGGTTCTCTGAAAAAGATGGCCCCCCATTGGCCTGGAAGGAGACTCCGAACACCCCCTGGGCAGGACTCCCCGTCCCCCCCGGGCCGGTGCGCCCGGTTCTCTGAAGGAGATGGCCCCCCATTGGCCTGGCAGGAGACTCCGAACACCCCCTGGGCAGGACTCCCCGTCCCCCCCGGGCCGGTGCGCCCGGTTCTCTGAAGAAGATGGCCCCCCATTGGCCTGGCAGGAGACTCCGAACACCCCCTGGGCAGGACTCCCCGTCCCCCCCGGGCTGGTGCCCCCGGTTCTCTGAAGAAGATGGCCCCCCATTGGCCTGGCAGGAGACTCCGAACACCCCCTGGGCAGGACTCCCCGTCCCCCCCGGGCCGGTGCGCCCGGTTCTCTGAAGGAGATGGCCCCCCCTTGGCCTTGCAGGAGACTCCGAACACCCCCTGGGCAGGACTCCCCGTCCCCCCCGGGCCGGTGCGCCCGGTTCTCTGAAGAAGATGGCCCCCCCTTGGCCTGGCAGGAGACTCCGAACACCCCCTGGGCAGGACTCCCCGTCCCCCCCGGGCCGGTGCGCCCGGTTCTCTAAAGAAGATGGCCCCCCATTGGCCTGGCAGGAGACTCCGAACACCCCCTGGGCAGGACTCCCCGTCCCCCCCGGGCCGGTGCGCCCGGTTCTCTGAAGAAGATGGCCCCCCTTTGGCCTGGCAGGAGACCCCGAACACCCCCTGGGCGGGACTCCCCGTCCCCCCCGGGCCGGTGCGCCCGGTTCTCTGAAGAAGATGGCCCCCCATTGGCCTGGCAGGAGACTCCGAACACCCCCTGGGCAGGACTCCCCGTCCCCCCCGGGCCGGTGCGCCCGGTTCTCTGAAGGAGATGGCCCCCCCTTGGCCTGGCAGGAGACTCCGAGCACCCCCTGGGCAGGACTCCCCGTCCCCCCCCGGGCCGGTGCGCCCGGTTCTCCGAGGGAGATGGCCCCCCCTTGGCCTGACAGGAGACTCCGAACACCCCCTGGGCAGGACTCCCCGTCCCCCCCGGGCCGGTGCGCCCGGTTCTCTGAAGAAGATGACCCCCCCTTGGCCTGGCAGGAGACTCCGAACACCCCCTGGGCAGGACTCCCCGTCCCCCCCGGGCCGGTGCGCCCGGTTCTCTGAAGAAGATGGCCCCCCATTGGCCTGGCAGGAGACTCCGAACACCCCCTGGGCAGGACTCCCCGTCCCCCCCGGGCCGGTGCGCCCGGTTCTCTGAAGAAGATGGCCCCCCATTGGCCTGGAAGGAGGTTCTGACCACCCCCTGGGCAGGACTCCCCGTCCCCCCCGGGCCGGTGCGCCCGGTTCTCTGAAGGAGATGGCCCCCCATTGGCCTGGCAGGAGACTCCGAACACCCCCTGGGCAGGACTCCCCGTCCCCCCCGGGCCGGTGCGCCCGGTTCTCTGAAGAAGATGGCCCCCCATTGGCCTGGCAGGAGACTCCGAACACCCCCTGGGCAGGACTCCCCGTCCCCCCCGGGCCGGTGCGCCCGGTTCTCTGAAGAAGATGGCCCCCCATTGGCCTGGCAGGAGACTCCGAACACCCCCTGGGCAGGACTCCCCGTCCCCCCCGGGCCGGTGCGCCCGGTTCTCTGAAGAAGATGGCCCCCCATTGGCCTGGAAGGAGGTTCTGACCACCCCCTGGGCAGGACTCCCCGTCCCCCCCGGGCCGGTGCGCCCGGTTCTCTGATGAAGATGGCCCCCCCTTGGCCTGGCAGGAGACTCCGAACACCCCCTGGGCAGGACTCCCCGTCCCCCCCGGGCCGGTGCGCCCGGTTCTCTGAAGGAGATGGCCCCCCCTTGGCCTTGCAGGAGACTCCGAACACCCCCTGGGCAGGACTCCCCGTCCCCCCCGGGCCGGTGCGCCCGGTTCTCCGAAGAAGATGGCCCCCCCTTGGCCTGGCAGGAGACTCCGAACACCCCCTGGGCAGGACTCCCCGTCCCCCCCGGGCCGGTGCGCCCGGTTCTCTAAAGAAGATGGCCCCCCTTTGGCCTGGCAGGAGACTCCGAACACCCCCTGGGCAGGACTCCCCGTCCCCCCCGGGCCGGTGCGCCCGGTTCTCTGAAGAAGATGGCCCCCCTTTGGCCTGGCAGGAGACCCCGAACACCCCCTGGGCGGGACTCCCCGTCCCCCCCGGGCCGGTGCGCCCGGTTCTCTGAAGAAGATGGCCCCCCATTGGCCTGGCAGGAGACTCCGAACACCCCCTGGGCAGGACTCCCCGTCCCCCCCGGGCCGGTGCGCCCGGTTCTCTGATGAAGATGGCCCCCCCTTGGCCTGGCAGGAGACTCCGAACACCCCCTGGGCAGGACTCCCCGTCCCCCCCGGGCCGGTGCGCCCGGTTCTCTGAAGAAGATGGCCCCCCATTGGCCCTGGCAGGAGGCTCCGACCACCCCTTGGGCTGGACTCCCCGTCCCCCCCAGGCCGGTGCGCCCGGTTATCGGAAGATGATGGCTCCCCATGGGCCTTGCAGGAGGTTCTGACCACCCCCTGGGCTGGGCTCCCCGTCCCCCCCAGGCCGGTGCGCCCGGTTATTAGCAGATGACGCCTCCCCATGGGCCCTGCAGGAGGCTCCGACCACCCCCTGGCCTGGACTCCCCGTCCGCCCCAGGCCGGTGCGCCCGGTTCTCCGAAGATGATGGCCCCCCATGGGCCCTGAAGGATGCCCCGACCACCCCCTGGGTTGGACTCCCCATCCCCCCAGGCCGGTGCGCCCAGTAGTACATCCCCACAGGCCCGGCACTACACTCCGACCACCCATTGCAGGAGTTGCACTGCCCACTGCCCCCAGGCAGTGAGGCAGTGCATTGCAGGAGTTGCACTGCCCACTGCTCCCAGGCAGTGAGGCAGTGCGTTGCAGGAGTTCCGCTGCCCACCGCCCCAGGGCAGTGAGGCAGTGCATTGCAGGAGTTGCGCTGCCCACTGCCCCCAGGCAGTGCGGCAGTGTATTGCAGAAGTTGCACTGCCCAATACCCCCAGGCAGTGGGGCAGTGCATTGCAGGACTTCCACTTCCCACTGCCCCCAGGGCACTGAGGCAGTGCATTGCAGGAGTTGCACTGCCCACTGCCCCCAGGCAGTGAGGCCGTGCATTGTAGAAGTTGCACCGCCCACTGCCCCCAGGCAGTGAGGCAGTGCGTGGCAGGAGTTGGAGTTGCACTGCCCACTGCCCCCAGGCAGTGAGGCATTGCATTGCAGGAGTTGCACTGCCCACTGCCCCCAGGCAGTGCGGCAGTGTATTGCAGGAGTTCCACTGCCCATTGACCCAGGGCAGTGAGGCAGTGCGTTGCAGAGGTTGCACTGTCCGCTGCCCCCAGGCAGTGAGGCAGTGCATTGCAAGAGTTCCACTGCCCACTGCTCTGGGACAGTGAGGCAGTGCATTGCAGGAGTTGCACTGTCCACTGCCCCCAAGCAGTGGGGCGGTGCATTGCAGGAGTTCCACTGCCCACTGAAGAAGATGGCCCCCCACTGGCCTTGCAGGAGACTCCGAACACCCCCTGGGCAGGACTCCCCGTCCCCCCCGGGCCGGTGCGCCCGGTTCTCTGAAGAAGATGGCCCCCCATTGGCCCTGGCAGGAGACTCCGAACACCCCCTGGGCAGGACTCCCCGTCCCCCCCGGGCCGGTGCGCCCGGTTCTCTGAAGAAGATGGCCCCCCACTGGCCTGGCAGGAGACTCCGAACACCCCCTGGGCAGGACTCCCCGTCCCCCCCGGGCCGGTGCGCCCGGTTCTCTGAAGAAGATGGCCCCCCACTGGCCTTGCAGGAGACTCCGAACACCCCCTGGGCAGGACTCCCCGTCCCCCCCAGGCCGGTGCGCCCGGTTCTCTGAAGAAGATGGCCCCCCATTGCCCTGGCAGGAGGATCCGACCACCCCCTGGGCAGGAATCCCCGTCCCCCCCGGGCCGGTGCGCCCGGTTCTCTGAAGAAGATGGCCCCCCCTTGGCCTGGCAGGAGACTCCGAACACCCCCTGGGCAGGACTCCCCGTCCCCCCCGGGCAGGTGCGCCCGGTTCTCTGAAGAAGATGGCCCCCCATTGGCCTGGCAGGAGACCCCGAACAGCCCCTGGGCAGGACTCCCCGTCCCCCCCGGGCCGGTGCGCCCGGTTCTCTGAAGAAGATGGCCCCCCATTGGCCCTGGCAGGAGGCTCTGACCACCCCCTGGGCAGGACTCCCCGTCCCCCCCAGGCCGGTGCGCCCGGTTATTGGAAGATGATGGCTCCCCACTGGCCTGGCAGGAGACTCCGAACACCCCCTGGGCTGGGCTCCCCGTCCCCCCCAGGCCGGTGCGCCCGGTTATTGCAGGAGTTCCACTGCCCACTGCCCCCAGGCAGTGAGGCAGTGCATTGCAGGAGTTCCACTGCCCGCTGCCCCCAGGCGGTGCGGCAGTGTGTTGCAGGAGTTGCACTACCCACTGCCCCCAGGCAGTGAGGCGGTGCATTGCAGGAGTTCCACTGCCTACTGCCCGAGGGCAGTGAGGCAATGCATAGCAGGAGTTGCACTGCCCACTGCCCCCAGGCAATGCGGCCGTGTATTGCAGGAGTTGCACTACCCACTGCCCCCAGGCAGTGGGGCAGTGCATTGAAGGAAGTCCACTGCCCACTGCCCCCAGGCAGTGAGGCAGTGTGTTGCGGGAGGTCCACTGCCCACTGCCCCCAGGCAGTGGAGCAGTGCATTGAAGGAGGTCCACTGCCCACTGCCCCCAGGCAGTGCGGCAGTGTATTGCAGGAGGTCCACTGCCCACTGCCCCCAGGCAGTGAGGCGGTGTATTGAAGGAGGTCCACTGCCCACTGCCCCAAGGCAGTGGGGCAGTGTATTGCAGGAGTTGCACTGCCCACTGCCCCCGGGCAGTGAGGCAGTGCATTGCAGAAATTGCACTGCCCACTGCCCCCAGGCAGTAGGGCAGTGCATTGCAGGAGGTCCACTGCCCACTGCCCCCAGGCAGTGCGGCAGTGCATTGCAGGAGTTCCACTGCCCACTGCCCCCTGCCCACAACAACAGTGCAGCAGGGCACACACAGTGCAGTGTGGTGCAGAGCACCAAGCAGTGCGGCACCACGCAGAAGGCACTGGTGGTGCAGCGCGGCACGCAGGGTGCAGTGGGCAAATGAGACCCTGTGTGACTGCGCGCAGGCGTCGGCAAGGCAGCGACGGCCAAGTGCGAGAGTGCACTGGACCGGCTAAGCCACAACACACTTACACACAGCGCGCACACAACACACACAGCCCAGCCCGTTTACCTTTACCCGTGGGTAGACATCCCGGCCTTTTGCCCTTTGGTAACAGCGCCTTCGGCACACCACACCACACCACACCACACCACACCACACCACACCACACCACACCACACCTTAAGCCGCCCGGGGGATTCCCTGCTACTCCACACCACACAACACCCCACTACCTTGCATCACGCCACCACTTCACACCAAACTTCCCAACTGCACACCACATCACAAAATACCACACCGCTGAACAGCATATTTAACCCCCTCACGCCACACCTCGCCACAGCAAACCACATTATCCCATTTTTTAAGCATCAAATTTTCTGTTCTAAAATTGTTCTAAGTAGATGTTAGTACTGTTCCAGAACAGACTTTGAGAAAATGTTCTGTTTTGACCCGCATCAAGCACCAACGGTTGAAGCATGCTGAATCACCTGTTTTTTGGGGCCTGTTCATGGGGGTTTTGAAGCATGCCGCAGCATGCCTACCGCAGCACACCTGAAAATTGCGTTGGCACTTGTTGGAGAAAAATATCGGACCAAAATGTCAATCCCATTCCTGTGCCATCATTTGTCAGAGATAGACAGTACTCTAGTGGTTAATTGGTTCATCTGTGAATGAGAGGCCTCTCTTCGGAGTGTCAATCTGCAACAACCCTGGCAGGGGCAGGGAGACTCAGCCCAACCTGGTTTTTCTTTTTTCTGTTTTTCATGTGCTGTGCTTTGACAGATCATTGTTTTCTTCACTTTGTCTTCTGATGTCTACTGTTGAACCCACCCAGGAGGGGACAACACAACCCAAGAGGAACAAGGAGACAGCCAGGAGTACTACAGACTTTTTGGAGTGGGCAATTGGAGAAGGCATCGGGCGGTACCTATGTTGTATAGGCACCCAGGGTGAAAGTCAAAATGGGAAATTGTATTGCATTCATGTGCAGTTTGGCTGTCATCAAAGGGTGCCAACTTGAAGGACCATGTTTCGGGTAAAAACAAGAAACAACCAAATGGTTCCTGTGCCCACCGGCCTCAGGTTAGGGTTAGGTTTCAGCTTCTGAAAGTTTGGGTACCCCCCACCTATGGCTTCAAGCATGCCGCAGCATGACGCAACGTGCTGCAGCATGCTGCAGCACAGCAATTTTTTCTTGGGGACCGTTGGTGCTTGCCCAGCATCAATTTTCGCCAAAATGGGGATGAGGATCCTTCAGAACTCCCCGAAATGCAAAACCCCCCCCCGCTGTCGAGTGCCAAAGAGTGGTTCATAGGGGGTATACCTGCCAAAAATGCCGTTCTAACTCTTCTAATTAGAAAGCAGGAAAAACCCTGTAGAATGACCCTTGGTTACTAGCAGGTATCCAGAGTCTTCTCCCATTCTGCCCAATGCTGTGGCACTTTTTACAGGGACTCCTGTGCTGGAGGCCACAACAGCCTATGACGCCGATCTCAAACAGTTGTCGCTGACCGTCAAGCAGTCATGCCCTGCTACTCCAAAGCAGTCAGCCAAGGAGCCCTTTGATATTCCACTTGCGGTCGGGCTGATTGGCAAAGAATCTACTCAGCCAGTCCCATTGAAGCTTCAAGGGGACAGTGCAGCTGCTGGTACAACAAAGGTCAGTAGGGCCAGGGTGGGCTCTGTTCCAAGGCTGAAGAGAACGATGGGAGGTCAAACTTGAAGTTAGTCACTATGGAATCCAACTCCAAAGGCTCAAGGCACCAGAATTTGTTTGGCAGCAGAAATGAAAAGTGTTCACTGAATGCATGGCATATGATGACATGTCTGAACCCCCGTGTTGTGCCGATTCCCAAAATTCAATTGTCACTTCTTTTGCATTTTTTGGGGTCCTCATTATGGATAAGGATGCTCCAGGATTCAGGGTCAAGTCACTTGAGCCCCTCTGGGGGCTCTATTACCCGCAGCCTGCATGCCATAGGAAGCTCACCCACCTGATCTGGGAGGCGTGCCACAGACAGAGGAGGGCTAGGGATGAGAGGTGTGGATGTTGCCTGCAGGGGTTAGGGAGATGTCACACAAGGCTAGTCGAAGGGTGAATGGTAGGGAAAAGATCTACTCGGTCATAGTCGGGAAGTTATGGAGCAAGGGAGGAGGTAGGTTTCACATCATTCGACAAGCCAAAACATCCACTGAGTTGCACAATGCAATGTGGTGGCAATTCTTTGACAAACGATGCTACAATTGATTTATCGGTTTGCGAAAATTATTGAGGCCAACTGTTGAGATGGGGTGTCAAGGACAAAATTTGCAGCCTCCACAAACACAAAATTTTGGGCTTTGGTGGCTACATAAGTTACAGGAGAGGTGGTAAGTGTGGATCCAATTGAGGCCATTTCAAATATGCAGTGATTTTGCACATTTGAGCAACGAGTCTGACATTTGTGCAGCCCCTCCCTAGCATGCGTTTTGACTAGCAGTCATGGGCGACCCCTGTCACCGGTGACTGCGGTCATGCGTGGCCGCGGTCATGGGCTACAGCGGTCACCGGCGACTGCAGTTTTGGGTGGCTGCGGTATTGGGCGACCGTGGTTCTGGGCACGGATTAGGGTAAGGGTTAGAGTCACCGAGCTGGTGGAACCAGGCTTTGTTTTTGTAACCCTCTTTAGTGTCTAGGGTGGACCTAACAGGTTTGGCAAGCAGCAAGCAGCAAGCAAGTAGCAAGCAAGCAAGCAGCAAGCACGCGCGAAATGGGGAAAAATCACATCTCCGGCATGGTGCTTCGGATTCGGCCAAAATTTTGGTGGATGCTAGCTATGGGTGTTAGGCACAACCACACAAAGTATGAGTTCGAAACTCATGGGTGGCGGTCGGCAACGGGTGTCACATGTGGGCCTCCGTTTCAAAATCTGTGGAAAATGGCCCAAAAGGTTGCTTGGCTTGAGCATCATCCATTTTCGAAGCTGCCCGCTTCATCAGGTGGGTTGTTACACACTCTTAAGCGGATTCCAACCTTCATGGCCACCGCCATGCTATTTCTAGCGGACAGCGTCCTTTGTGGATTCTATGTATGAGCCACCACTTGAACCCTGCAACCGCGCTCTCGGATCATCCTGCATCGCTAGCAGTGCTTACCAGTAATGGGGCCCCAGTGGCCTCAGCGGATGCCCGGGCGGTTGCCCTACCCGCTGAGGCCAGAAGGCTGCCACCATCTCTCAAACACACTCAAGCACAACGGACTGCGTCGGGCACGCCGTTGGCCAGGGATGGCCTTTGACGCGCCACACAAAGACGTAGGATGCAAAGAAGTGTGCCTCCGATGCTTGCCCATTCACGGTTTGAGAATAGGTTGAGGACTGATAGACTCCCTAGATTGCCTCTAATGCATTGCTTTACCGGACACAAGCCGCATCACGATTGACGAATTCGGACACACTCCTAGCCCCAGCTATCCCGAGGGAAACTTCAGCGGAAACTAGCTACTCGAGGGTTCGATTGGCCTTTCACCCCTATGCCCCGGTCAGACAACACGATTTGCACGTCAGGATTGCGACCGGCCTCCACTGCAGTTTCCCACAGCTTCGCTGTAGCCCGGTATAGTTCACCATCTTTCAGGTCCCACGGAGCACACCTCACACTCAGAACCAGTGTCCATTGGATTCAGGCTCCGCAGCTGTTGCATCAGATCGGTTTGCCATTGCACGCCATGGAGAAACACGCAGCACGCAGCACCATAGGTCCCGCATGGACCTCAAGGCTGCACCGCGGCGCAAAGTCCCCAGAGGCATGGTCACACGCTCTTCAGAGTCCCCAAAGGCGCAGTTAAACACAATAGCACCGCAGAGAGAAGTGGTCCGTTTGCTTTAACCAGGCACCGTTCGGGACAATTGGCAGCTGCGGCCACTGCTGCGCCACTGATGCCACGCCTGGGTCGGGTTGCGGAGGCCAAACTCGGCCAAGGCGGTGGCACAGCGGACCCCACCACTGGTTGCTCCATACCAGCTTTGACTACATGCACAGCATTGCCTGCGGCCTCCGATAGACTCCTTGGTCCGTGTTTCAGGACACCACACCACTCTTGACACCGCTGTGCACCAACCTGGGTACTGAGAGCCTGGATGAGAGACCTGGAGGGTTTGCACACCACTAGCTCTCCCATTAATTGCACTCTGCGTGGTTGGTAGGCACATGCATCCGGTGCGCCACGCAGGGGCGCACCGGCTACCCACAGGGCCATTCTGCCTTGCCACATTTGCCCTCTCGAAGAATGCCCCATGACATGGGTTACAGCTCCGGGCGGGATAGTAATGGCGGTCGGTTCACCAGCCAACATCTAGGGACTACAAGAATCTCGTTGATCCATTCATGCTCGTCAATAATTAGTGGACGAGGCATTTGGCTTTAAGACTCCCCCTGTTTACTCGCGCTCGGCTAAATCTCTTTGCATTGACGATGAGAGCACTGGGCAGAAGTCACCTCGCGGAACCAGCCAACAGGTCCCATCGCAAAGCTGTGTTTTAATCAAACAGTTGGATTCCCCCGCGTAGTACACAGTTCCGAGTAGACCACACGTGGGTGCCATGGATGGAGCCGATGTCTCCGGTCGGCCATCTCCCTGCCCACGGGAACTTAAGCCACGCCACCCGAAGGCACAACCTCTCTTCTTTGTGCACCCAAAGCTCCGTGCCTCCACCCAAGAGCCGCGGCGGGGCGTGCTTGGCCGCTCGGAGGCACAAGGATCACACCCGCCGGAGTAGCGGCCTTTGGTTGAGGTGGGGCCTGGACACCCACGGCCAGAGGACGGCTCTGAAGCTAGCCCTAGCACGGGACAACCCGAGGGGGCTTGTCACGGTTTGGCCACCAAGGGTTCACACTTTGTTGCACAACTTCGCAGGGCGTTCCATGGAGTCGATGGCCACCAAAGGCATGGCGCATTCCGGGTCGGCCGAGGCCACACCCTCACAGCAGGGCACGCGTAAGTCCAATGGTACCAATGCAGCACCATCTTGCCAAGCAAAGAGCTATGTCGCCATGCAGCATGTGAGTGGATAGCCCACACACTCCAGCTGTCAAATGGAAAAGACAACTCCACAGGGGCGCCACCGAGACACAGCACTAGATTTGGGAACACCAGCGTTGCCACTGGCCCTTCCCAGCGCTCTCCCCGAGAAAGCGTTCCGAGTATCATGAACCAAGACCCTGGTATCAGTGTGTTGGAATATTAGATTCGCCTGCTTGTTCGCCACTCGTGCAAGGCAGAGCCCTGGCACCGAGCTTCCCCCGAAGGGCACACAGCCGCGCACCCCATGGCACACAGTGGGGGACTAGCATGGGGCCAACCGCGGGACGGGCGACTCGGAGCCAGAGGCCCCGAAGTTTGCAGCCTTTGCCGTATCTGTGAGCATTGCCATCTAGCTTACAATCGACTGACCCATATTCACTAGGCTAAGCAACATCGATGTGGGTGTGGACATCGACGTTTTCGCCATGCCTATCGGGGCGCGCGCTGACTTTGATGGACGGCCGTGAGTACCGAGCGACCTAGGATCCCCTTCGCGAGGGCCACATCGACTTCTATGGGGAATGCCGAGGATGACATGGCGTCAATGAGCAGTGCCAATTTTGACTATGCCAGTTTCACCCACATGCTCTAGGGTGAGGAACTGGCCGCCCTGAGAATGATGATTCCCAGAGCTTTGACACTGCCACTGTGGAGTTGGCAACGGAAGTCCAGGCCCCGGGGCCGCTAACTGCGGTCACAACCTGCTCCAGCACAACCGGAGCATGTGTTGATCGGGGAACACCGTCAGAGCCTGGACACACTTTGAGTGATGATTTTGTTGGACGACGACGATAATCTCAGGTGCTTTAGGGAATCAAGCTAGTTCTTGACGGTGGCCATTGAAGAGTTGGTGTCGTGCGGGGAGCCTATGATTCTCTAGGATTGGTTGATGACCCTAGCATATTCGCCGATTTGTGATATCGAAGATCGAGGACTCTCAACGCGCAATGTTCTCGACATTGGGTGCTGTGTGTGAGCCGTCGTAATTGCTGGGGACCCTGTCGTAAGCTGGGAGTCCTTGACCGCACGATTTTTTGTTGGTTGCTATATGTACAGGGTTGTCAAGCCCAGGCTTGCCTTCATGCCGTCCACTTGAACACTTCTGTTTTTTTTTCTATGCATAATGTGACGTGCATGACATGGGTGTGCCGCTGGGGCCTAAGGGAGGGGGGGGGCTGCATGTTTGTTGTGAGTTGCTGGGCGCCCACAGCGTGGTTGTCCTTCGGCTTTTTGGCTGTCGAGGGCTGTAGAGAGTGGTGTTAGCTCAGCCGCAGCACACTTACATGCCCCCAATTTTCTGTATTTTTTTTTGGGGGGGGGTGTTTAGGACTCAGTTTCCACCCTCATGGTACCCGTTGGCACCATAACCAGGGTCTCCGGATGGCACCATGGGAATGGCTGGGTGGGGTTGGAGGGGTTGGAGGGGAGGGGCGGGATCAGGGTGCTTTGGTGCCTCGGGAGGGCGAGCCCGGGGCGGAGAATGAATACCCAAATTCCGTTGCGGTATTCTTGTGCTCCGCGTTTGCAAACACTAGTTGAACCTCGTTTCAACTTTTGTTTGCATTTCCTCTCTCTTAGGCAGTTTATGAGTCTTTTCCCACCCACCCACCCTCGGCGGCCACACCCCTTCTTGGTTGGCTCGACCGCCCACCCACCCACCCCCCGCGGTGCGTGGGTCGTGTATATGGGCGTTTTTCGGGGGGGGGGGGGGGGTGATTCCAACGCAAAGTTAGAGTTTTTTTTTTGTTCTCGCCCTTTTTCTCAAAAATATCGTTCCGCGGGGGGGGGGTGGTTGTAATTTTTTGAAATTTCCAAGAAAAGGCGGTTTCGGAAAGGTATGGCTCATGGGGGGGGGGGGTAGGTGACCATATTTTTTCGCCCCGGGCCACCAAACTTGGGCGTTTCGGCATCTGCTTGTAAACTTTGCTCTACACTGCATGCAAGGTTTTCAAGGGCGTCGGACCGGTGCTTCAACATATCAATCCAATGACGAATAAAAGGGACGTATAAAATTATGCATTTTGATGTGATGAATTCAAAAATGCAAGAGTTTCGGCTCAACAAGACAATATGCTAGAGAATTTTCCCGTTTACTACCCTGAGGTCCACTACCACGCTGATGACAGCCAGTTTAGGCTGAGACGAAAATGTGACCATTTTGACGCAAATTGGCCAATTCTCCCACATATCGTCTTGTTGAGGCTGAACTCTTGCATTTTTGAATTCACTGCATCAAAATGCACAAATTGACATCCCCCCTTTTTTCGGCACCGGAATGATATGTTGGAGATGTAGGCTCGGCCGATTGTTGGTTGTGGCCTTCTATTGAGGGACACTCGTGTTTTTCCAGAAAAGCAGTCACCTTCCCTACTTCACCTAGCCCGGCCATTGTCTCGTTGGCAAATGGGACCTTGATTTTTGGAATCTCCATGTCCAAAATAGGGGGGGGTACCTTATCCCATAGGACATATCCCCAATATCATGACAAAAATCCGAAACGGCTGAAAAAACTCCGACTTTGCGTCAAAATGGCCACTATCCCCCCTCCCCACCCCCAGAAAAACACCCATTTATGGCAGCGTCCCGGCCCTTTTGGAGGCCGTGATTGCGTTGTTTGGTCGGGTCCAGCATTATCACCGGTTCGCTTGCCGGCAATAAGAAGTGCTGAGCTGGAGGTTGTTTTCGCCCCTGGGTCCTTGTGTTGTGTCATTCTCGCGATGTGAGCAGGGATTGAGTCCGCATTGCGTGCGGGCAACTACGGTTCTCTTGGAGGGCTGGATGAGCTACTATCAACGGTGATGCCGGTCTTTGGTGACCCTGTGCTGCTACCGTCCCAACTTCTTTTGCGGTATTCTTGTGCTCCGCCTTTGCAAGCAACGGCTGTTGGTATGGAAGCCTGCTCCACTCCAGTCCTCAACCACTCAGTCCAGCAACACGTCCCTGCAAGAGAGAGCTGGCATGAGCCACTAGAAAGAATACTCGCTATCGCAACCAAGATGTGCACCAAGGGATACTTCCCTCCGGGAAGCCCACGAGGCAGCCATCAGCACCCACCCCGCCGGCGCGCATCAGACCGCCGGCACCTGTAGCTCGACCGAGCAGGGAGCCTGCAGCACCACAAGCCGCAGTTCCCACAGCACCACCAGCGGCCACAATTTCAACGGCCACAGCGACACCGGTGCCTACCACAGCACCGGGGTCCATGAGGGCACATGCACCTACCACACTGTCGGTGTCCCAGGCTGCACGGACCAGCAGAGGCAACACCAGGACAGCAAGCAACGCACGTCCGCGGTGTCACCCTGACAGGACCACGACGAACCATTGCGTCTCGCCTACGCACTGCTCCACCCGCCCTCACTCGGCACAAGTTCTTAGGGGTCAAGCGAGCTCGGCACCCAGCCAGCACAAGCAAGACACCCATGGACACCCTGGTACACCCACGGGCCCACGCACGACTACTTCAGCAACGGTGAGATTGACCGTCTCCGTGGTCTTTCGCTCAGCAAGGTGTGGATTGATTTTTTGTATGGCGAAGCTGCACCCCATCCCAACGAGCCACTGGCCGTGGACGAGGACAAGGTGCGTGTGACAAGTGTGTGGATCTTCGGTCACATTTTGGGGAACATTGCCTCACCATCCTGCACCACTGTAACCTTCGACAAGGAGATCACTGCCGATACATTGGCCCACGAGACACGAGACACCTTATCCAGTGTCACATGGTCCTGAGGAAAAGTTAGATAAGCAACCACCGACGGTTTTGCTGAAGGTGCTCATCTATCATTGACACATCTTCGGACAGTGCCGGATCCCGCGCGGGAACGATTGGACCGCGCGGGGTGGCTGACGGGTGGTACAGCTGCCGTCGGCTGGGCCGTTGAGTCAGGGTGTTGGCAGGGTTATGGGTCAGTCGGCGGTGGGGTCAGGGGGGGATGCCGCCCGTGGGCTGGTGTTGGGTTGCGAGGGGCTTGGTGTCTTGTGGGGCTCGGGGTGGCCGTTGGTTGCGGGTTTGTGGCGCCAGGGGGTTCCTCAGGCTGTGCGCCGGCATCGGGCTGCGTTCCCGCTAGAAGTTCTATACTAGGGAAGGCAGAGTCTCACCCTGCGTTGACGCGGAGTGCCGCAACAGAGCATGCACCGGCAGTATACGACCCTTGCAGGGCCACGGAGATGCACCGGCAATGAATAGGAGAATAACGCTCTGCAATGTACTGGCCGCGGGCTTGAAAGAGCAGGAGCAGAGGCACGAAGCATGTGAGGTACATGCATTCGGTGATCCGTTGTTTTGTACAGAAGCCTCCCACATGTTTTGTACAAAAGAACGTGCTTCCTACGAAACAACTCATGTGAAACAACATGTTTTTTGCTGCAGATCCTTAGACAAGCACGGTGGGAGTACGGTTGACCCTGACACCGGGGGGTACCAATGCAGCACGCAAAGGTATCACGGAGTGTGCCGGCAACATCCTGGCGTAGCTGCAGCGAAAACCCGACCGTGCCGTTCCCCTTTTGCAGACTTTGCGAAGCCATGAGAGCGGTGCTCACAGCGGGCTTCAAGGCAAACGACCAATGTGGACTCAGATGCCAGGGACCCCTAGCAAAGCGCAGACACTGGAGAGAAAGGCAACGAAGGCTGCGTGCAAAAGAGTGGGAGTTGGTAGCAAGGCCAAAAGAAAGCTTCGTGATTTGGTACACGAGTTGGCAAAGGCAAAAGCCAGAGCGGAACAGAGCGGGAGTCGGAAGCGCAAGTAGGAGGCAAGCCGCTCAGAGGAGGACGTCGAAGAGGGGGAGGGAGAGGATGAAGAGGAGCAGGAGGAAGAGGAATCCAAAGAAGATTCCGAACGCGAGCCGCAGCCACCAGCACAAGCAACAAAGTACTCACAGAAGTGGTGGTGTGTGCCGACCGAAGAGCAGGAGGAGGCCGAAGATGGTATGACGAGGAAGGTGTGGTGCGTGTACCAAGGTTGCCAGGCCCGGGACTGGCGACCCACGCAAATTTGAGTGCCGGACGACACGATTGAGGAACTGAACAGGGATAAGAAGAATGTGCTGATTTGGCTGCCGACAAAGTGGGCCAGTGCGGACCGGTGGAGGAGTGGTGAGTACGTAGTGGCCAAACAATACTACGGCCAAAAATGGGATGCGGAGAAGCATGCAAAGACCTGCAATTATTCACTGGCCAAAATTTACAAGGAGGTTGCTGAGAAGGCGCAAGAGATGAAGAAGAAGAGGCAGCCAGCGGATGAGAAAGGGGTGAGCTCAGCCACAGGAAGCGAGAGGACAGCAGAGCTGTTTTGGGTCACCTTAGGTGCCTAGGATGTTGATGGAGGGGTCCAATTGCATTGCGGCCAACGTGGATGATGAAGAAACACTTTTGATCCCCGTTTCGTGTGTTATGCACGTGACTAGTTGCCCTAATGACCCCCTTTTGGGCCCAAAAGACCGCACAATGAGACTTGAAAAGCACCCTTTTTGCATCTGTGTTTGATGGCCATGGATCGCGTCGGGCACCCTTGTCGTGTTAGACAATGATGAAGAGGATAAGTTCCAAGCTATTTCCGTGCCATCAACACCCTTCAATGCCCCATTTTGGCACCGGGGAGGGATGGAGCGCGCACAGTGTGTGTGCTAGGGTAGGGTTACGGGGTCACCTGAGGGTCCAACAATTGTCAAAAATGTTTTTTTCCAAAATTGTTCCTAGATCCTTTGGGGTGCTCAAACAAGTGGTTTAAGGCTGGTTTTTGAGCTGTATTTGAACCATATTAGCCCATGTAAGTTCCCAAAAAGCCTTCGCGATCCTATGAAAGTTTGTTGACTAGTTTGTAATGGTACTCTTTTATGCCCCCCCCGCTTTAGTATCTCCTTGCGTTCCTGGGACAACAATGATGAAATGCCTCACGAAGACAAGCATATCTGCAAAACGTGTCGCCATAATTCCATCAATTAAAGTTCCATCGCCATGGTGCACTCCAAAATCCACCATCGCTTACAACACTCCGCATTGCATGTGCCATTCACCTATCATGCATCCTTGTTTTTTTTTTTTTGGAGTAGTTCAATATTTTGGTACTTGGCTTTCGCTTCACCGCGATTCCATTAATCACCACCAATTTTTGTTGCTCTCCCGATCTTCGGAATCCTTGATATTCAGTGTGCCTTTCCACTTCAGCGGTATCCCGCTCTAAACCGTGCAGGTAAACCGCACCGCAAAGCCAATGTCAAACGGTTTGTTCGTTTCGCTCCTTCTCTCACCAATGAATGTTCTACATGGTTTTTTTTTTTTCACAATTCCAATCCTTAGTATCCTTAGTCTTCGCTGGTGCTATCCACTTCATCGTTATCATGCCATATTTGCTACACTCATGCGCGTAACCCATGTACCATTGTTCATCCACTGCAAACCGTTGCATGCATGGCTCTCTTCCATGCTTGTCCCTAGCATATAGTGTATCTGAGCAAACCCACGCAGACCATGAAGGGTGGTTTGTGCTGGGAGTCCCATAAGGATAGTCACAGTTTTTGTTTATAATTGGAAGGCTGATTTGTACATTGGACCGCTTTTCTCTCTTGCATGTCCGCTCTGCGATAAGGGTATGGAAGGGTACTGTGGGATAGGTAACCCATGTGGTAACACTTCACCACATCTGAAGACAACAATTGTCTTATGGTCTCAAGGCAAAGCAAAGTGACAAAGCAAAGTGCATTCCCCACCAGCTCGGTCCCAATATTTAGTCTTGATTAGGGTTCGGCCTTATCTAAACACGGGGACCCACGTGACCGTCATTTTTCTGACCACAGTTTTTTTGGTCAAGAATCGAACATGACATGGTTGTGGACTGATCAGACAGAGAGAGAGAGAGGCTGAGTCATGCCTGTGGCACTTCTTCTCTCTCATGACAATATTCTGCTTGACACTGCAACTCAACGCTGTGATTTCCGGCCGTGGCGAATATTGCTGTTACTGGCATGGCTGTTACTATTTCCTATCCACTGCTGAACATGCGCCTGCCACAATTTTTTGTCCTTTTTCTTGTGGGGAGGATTTCATTCATTTGGAGTGCACGCGGAATGAGCATGAGATTGAGCGTTATGCCCCTACACCACAGATCAACATGTCCTGTTCCCAATGTGCAGCCCGTTCCCATCACCTTCTGAGGCCTCTCCCACCCAAGGGCAGTCACTTCACCTTAATGGTTTATCGTTTCAGCCTCAGGCTGCATTTGGAAACCAGAAGCTGCAGGCAGCCTGTGGTAATTGTGAGCAAGAGAGAATATATTACACCTTCACCCACACAACATTGCACCCCCCTCTTCCTCCCCCTCCTTATCCCCCTCCCCCCATTCACGCACCCACAAGCGGGTCACACGGAAGGCATGACACCGGACGCCAATGTAACTTGCTGTGAATGACCATTTTTTAGTTGCACGACCCAGCGCCCCCAATCATTGGCCCCCCAGTGGCAGAATGTAGTCCCTCCCCCTAAACCCTGTCAGCCATTCGTCCTTTCATGCACCCACCTCCGCTATTCGGCTCTGGTGGGAGTGCAGGGAATGCCTGGTATTGATAAGCTGATGCATTACTGCCAGTTTGGGAGGTGCTGTAAGGCCATTGCAACCGGGTGCATCTGTTCATTTATCCGCAGTGGACAAGTCCCTCCGCGCCCTTCAGGTGCTCCGTGTCACGGAGCCTGAGCAGACCTACACGTTTGTGGACGTGCCCGAGGACGTGGTGCCGTCGCTGTTGCGGGAGTTCTCGGCGCCTGTCAAGTTGACTGTGCCACAGAGGACAGATGCCGATCTCCAGTTCCTCATGGTCCACGACACCGACGAGTTCTGCCGATGGGAGGCTGGCCAAGAGTACGCTCAGAAGGTGTTCTACTACAGCAGGACACGCCACCCAGGACCATTTGTTCGGAAAGCGTGACAGAGTGGTCCGAGTCCATGAGTGCGTGAGTGAGCGAGTAGTGGTTGAGTAAGTGGGCCAGTGCGTGGGCCAGTGCGTGCGTGCGTGGGTGCCCCAGCCACAGTCCCCATGCGCTTGCCCCTGAAATGCTTTCCTCTAGTCGCCCACTCAAGGCGGCCCGTACTCGTGTTCTTGCAGGTCCTCTTGGCTTTGATCAAGGGCGAGACCCCTGACCTCACAGGACTTGTGGCTGCGTTCAAGGGCACACTGTGTGACACTTCCCTGGACAATGCGTTCAAGGCCCTGGCGTTGTCGTTGCCGACAGAGTCGTATCTGGCGGATCTTCTGCCAGAGGGCGAGGCCGATCCAGACGTGATTCATGAAAAGCGGGAGCTGTTGGTGCGTAGCATCTGCGAGGCTTGTGCCGTGGACATGTGGGCGGTATATGAGGCCAACAAGGACGCAGTCCGTGGTGAGACATCTGGAGAGGTCTGTGCACCAGGACACAAGGAGCATGATGCCTCTGAGCCTCATACCCATTTCCCCCTGTGGACCTTCCCCTTGTCGCTTTCGTGCTGCAGTAACACGATGCGAGTACTCAGCCCTACAGCACACTCGTGGCACAAGTATAAGACCTTTACCACAGACGCCCCCCCCCCCTTCAGGGCCCGAATCCCCTAAATTGGGATGGTGGTTTTGTTGGGGGAGGAGGGGAGGAGCTCCCCAATTTTCTTGGGGGTTTGCAGAAAGGGGCTCCTTCAGCCGGGCCTTTGTGAAGTCCTTTGTTTGCTTGTAGTGTGCCTGCAGCGTGTCACGCAAGGGCCCCCACTTTCGGGCAACCAATACATTTTGGACCAAACATTTCAACACAATTTTGTCCACCACAGATGCTTCAAGGTTTGGCTGAGAAAGGCGCTCTATGGGCAATGCCAAAGAGCCCCCCCTTGGATAGGGGGTGTGTCAGGGAAGGGGCTTTTCTTGGCAGCATGCCCGAAGAGCCCCTGCCAAAGCGGGCGGGGTTTGGAAAAGCCCCCCCCCCCCCCCCGACATTTGTTCCCCCCCCCCCCAACCTTTGCGCCGAATTGATGCCCGAATTGGTGGGTCTGTGGTTTCAAGCACTAAAAAAGGATGTTTTAGGTCACGCTGGAAGTTGCTGATTGTTTGTGCAGTTGTCCTATCTTTTTGTTCATTCATTGCCATGACTAGTCACAGCAAGGGGTCCCCATTGACTGCGGTCACAGACCTTGACACAACCTTGACCCAACAGCCCTCATTGCACTACGTCACCCTGACAATCCAACAGGGGTGACATTGTGTGCAATTTGTGCGCGGTACCTCACACCATCACCATTTTTCACAACACAGGCTGCCACCCCAACAACAACGACTGCAAACAACGACAAGACCCATGCCAAGGCCTGAGGAACCCAAAACGACCTGGTGCTAGGAAGAAGATTGCCAAGCATGTGACTGTGGATAACCGTGTCAAAAAGTATACAATTATGCTCTACGACAACGGTGGGCTGCTGTTTTGCAAACTTGTTGTCCCTACGTCTGTTACAACTTGCCCATACTTTTGTTTTCTGAGGACCCTCTAGAGCTCTACTCGGGCATCCCGTCGAAAGGGGAGCTCGTCTGGCTCCACGACTCTAGGGTCAGCGTGGGGAGTCTCCTCCAGTCTACGGCCTTGGGGAGCACGAGCATGGCCGAGGGAACTTTGTGGTCGCTCTCGCCCAGTGGCACCCTTGTCCCTTGTCCCCGCCAAGTCGCAGTCTCCATGGTTTCCAGGATTTTCTCGGACAGAAGTGGATTACGTAGCCCTAAATACTCTGACGTCACCAGTGAACACAAGGCTCCTTTCGTGTCATGAAGGGTTTGTTGACCTGTGATTGCCGCTTCATGTCTCATGACACAGAGATTGGGTATTTGCTTGCAATGATCAATGGTGACGTCAATAAGCGTATTCCCAGTAAGCATTGTAGGTGATAACTGCAGGACTGTCCTAAAGATCTGATTTGCAGTGTTTTCTGTCTCAAATTCATTTGCTGCTGCTGTGTGGGGCTTTGTTTTTGATTGAAAAAAAAAGTCTTTGCCTGAGGTTGGCTAGTCTGGGCCACGTCATAAAAAAGTACACGATGGAATTTGAACTCACATGTTACCATTTACAAGTCTAGAGCATTAACCACTTGGGACCATTCATAGCTGCTATACCATTGCTGCAGTGCTACATACAAACTGAAAGGCAAGTTTTTTTCCTGCAAATGAGAGATACAATGGGTTTGCAAATGGCCTTAAGCGCACAGCAACCATAAAGAAGGTGTTTTTGGGGCCTGGAAGTGAGATACAGGTGTTCTGTGGTCAGTGGCAAGCGGTTTTGCCCTTCCGCGAACTGGTGCCCTGAATTGGTGAATTTTTTCCCCCGACTTGGGGACAAAGCAGCACAAGTACTGCCTATTCGGCCAAGGGCCTGGTGCCCCATACTCCTTGGCCCTCATTCACACCGCAGGCCGCAGGCCGCCGATCCATAAAGAACCTGATGTTGATGTACCTCACAAAAATCACCGATGCTGACCCCAAGGCCCTCACCACCGCCATTGCGCAGTTTGAGTCCGCTGAGAACATGACAGACCAATTGGGTGCCATGAGCGCAGTGGTGCTTTCCTGCCCACCGGAGGCACCAGGTATCTGCTGGGTGTGTCGACTGGGGGAAGCTCCGAAGTAGCACAGGGGACCAAGGAACATAACAACACTCCAGGGATTGAGCTGCAGCTGGGGAGGGGTTAGAGCTGGGACTAGGGCTGCAGCTGGGACTGGATACTCCAGCTGGGTCCGCTATGATCGGGAAGGGTGGCAGGGGCTGTTGTGCTTGCTGGGGCTGCGTATGGGACAGTGGGGCTGGGACCGGGGCTGGGTCTGCGAGTTGCTGTTGCTGGGGCTGGGGCTGAGGTTGGGACTGGGAGCGGAGCTGGGGCTGACAATTTTGCGCCGCCCCCACAGGCACAAATGTTACGCTCTCACTGTACTTCTTCTGCAGCACAAGGATTTCAAGACTTCAACAACAGTTTGCTGCCCCCCCCCCCCCCACCCCACCCCACCCCACCCCTTCGGAGGAAGTCTTTGGAACGGGGAAGCCAGGTAGGCAGATGCTTGACCATCTAGACGTTGTTGCTTGGGTTGGCGAGCGACTTTGGTGAGCAGAGGGAAGTCTTCTGGAGGCGCCGCTCGTGCTGCATCGCACCATTGCTGCAATGATTCTCGTCCGTCTTCCTCCAAGTAGAAGTCCGGTCCAGCCAGTCGCTTTTTCATGCCCTCCTGACGGTTCAGTCACCTGCTCCATGGCGATCCGTTGCCTCATGCCCCGCAGGAGCTGCTGTGGCACGCGAGGAGGTGCTGGCGAACTTCTATGAGCAGTGGAAGCATGACAACCTAGTGGTGCTGAAGTGGCTGGGCATGCAGGCCAGTGGCAGCGGAATGACGGTGGAGGGCATGCAAAAGTTGATGGCCCATGAGGCATTTGAGTTGAAGGTGGATGCCTTGCGCACCCACCACAATGGCCCATTCCTGCCCTGTGCCCTGCCTGTGGGAGTTGCATGTGTGTATGTGGGGGGGGGGGGACTGGGCCATTATAGCTCCCTTTCAGGACCCTAGCCCCCCTCCAAAAGGGATGTTGTGACAGAGCCCTGTTCCCACTGCCTGGGCACAGAGTGGGGCAGGTACATATCGCTCAAATCACCCTCCGTGAAGCACTGATCACGTAGCGCTGAGTCCTGTTGAGTTGTGCACTGGATGCAGCTCCTTCCTACCGAGCTCTGGTTGTGACAGGGCTGGCATTATGATAAGGTATGGGGCGGATAGTGAGCCCACCTCCGCTCCCGTTGCTGGACACCAGTGGCATGTCTGTTCAGGGCTGCCCTGTAAACGCTGCTCACGAGTAACTGTTTCCCCAAATGGTAGAAAATTGAAAGTGCCATCCTCAGGACAAACAAACAAACCAAGGTCTGGCTGATGCAGAAAATTTGGGGGAAATTGGGAAATACGGGGGCATTTTGGTGTGCTTCGCGGAAAGATGAGGAAATTGAGAGTGAAATGCTGGGTAACAACACTCCGCAGTGCCATTTTGCTGCACAGGTCTTGTGTCCTCCACACCTTTCTGTCCCTAATGTTCATGTGTGTTCTATTGTTCACTGTCATTCTGGAGCACCTCCACGAGTACGAGAGTTTTCTGTGAAACCTTTGACTGACCCCCAGAGGAAATGTGTAGCAGAACAAATGAAGTTTTGAAATTTAAGCAGATGAAACCATTACAAATTGGGATAACTACAGTTGCAGGTGAAGATGTCCGAGCCCGAGGCTGGAGCAGTGCGGGCAGCATTTGGACTCAATGGTGCTCGGTTGTGCATGGCTGTTGTGCACCCCCACCACGGGGGGCGCTCCTGGTCAGGACCCGACCCCAAAGGGGGGGGGGGGGACCCCCCCCCCCCTCTACGGACCCCAAAATTGTCGCACGGAACAAGGTGCTTTGTCGGCGCCAGAGGCGCCGGAGATTTTGTTTTAGGCATACGGCAGGGGGAATTTTTCTTGTTCCACCCTATGTGTCTATCCTCAAAATACTCAGAATTTTGTGGAGAATTCAAAAATGGCTGAAAAGCACAAAAAAGGTTATGTAGCCACCTTGCCCACTTTGTGGGCCACTTCTGATTTAGTCCCCCGCTTTGAAGCGGAGGGGCTCCCCGATACGGCAGGGGTGAGGTAGCCAATTTGCCCACTTTGTGGGCCACTTCTGATTTAGTCCCCCGCTTTGAAGCGGAGGGGCTCCCCGATACGGCAGGGGTGAGGTAGCCAATTTGCCCACTTTGTGGGCCACTTCTGATTTAGTCCCCCGCTCTGCAGCGGTGGGGCTCCCCGATACGGCATTGTGAGCGATTTTTCATGCACGCTTCAATGCGGTCGCATATTGCTGGGCATTTTCTGCGAGGCCATAGGTGGGCCGGCCAAGAGGGTGCGGATAAAGGCGCATTTTGCTTGTGGTGTGGCAACACAGATGGCAAGTGCAGCACAAGTGTGCACGGCAAGAAAATTGACAGCAATTGCAGTCTTGCGTACCATCGGCTACGGCTACACAGCGCGGCAACCCCAACAGCGATGAACCCTAGCACCAACTTGCCAGTTCGCTGCAAGGTGCTTGATTGCCGAAAATGGCACTGCACCTACGCCATGCCACACCACATGGCACAAGCGCACCCTGGTGTGTCCCATGACTATGCCGGGTGCAGCGAAGAGGAGAAAACAAAGGTGTTGCAAGCCTTTGACAATTTCCGGGCCCCATTGCCACCGAAGGCGAAGCCTGCTGCGCCGCCGGCTCTGCCCACTGTTCTCCCTGCTCTTCTCTCTGGGCCAAACCAAGGTAGTAGTAGCAGTAGCAGTAGTAGTAGCAGCAGCTCGTCCACCAATGCCTCCTCCGGTACGAGTGCATCCTCCAGTAGTAGTGCCCCGTCAGGCACTAGTGACTATGTGCCATCGGAATCCATGTCTGATGGGCCGGCAGCCTGCCGGGTCACAAGAGCACAAGGAGCCCGGCCAAAGAAGCGTGCTCGCCCCAAGAGTACCGGCAAGAGGGCACGCGACGAGTGGGAGGATGATTCCGAAGCTTGAGGCCCCTCCCCTCCCTTCGCTTCTCTCTCTCTCTCTCTCTCTCTATATGTCTGTGGCTCCCTTCGCTTCTCTACATATATGTCTGTGGTTTGTGACAAGGGGAAGGAGAGGCCTTTGGGCGAACTCAAGGCAACATTCAATACTACTCTGAAAGTGCTGCAGTGCAGCAAAACAATGACCATTCACAGTGCATCTTGTTAGCTTTGTGTGTTTGCGCGCTTGGACGGGGCCTGCCGGAAAAGGTGCTGGGTTTGGGTCAACCAAGGGGGGGGGGAGGGGTCCCCCCCCCCCCTTCGGAGGGGGGTGGGGGTCCCCCCCCCCCCCACAGCCCCCCAAACTGTCGAACACCCCTCGGGGTCACACATTGGCTGGCGGCCGCCCCCGTGACCCCCACTACCCAAGTATTTTCCTACCTATGTGAGCATGTCTCTCGGGGTCGGTACTGAATGCGCCAACTCGGTGGGTTTTCAGTGGTCATCGTCATTGTTACCTGATTTGTGCCCACTGTGTGTCCCGTAGGGGGGGGGGGTATATGGGGTATATTCGGAAAGCCCTTGAAAAGGGCTATTTGGAACACCCTGGGTCTGCATGCTGTACTGACAACATGTTTGAGCTTTTCGTCCTTTTTTGACGGTGCCTGCGTTCCTTGCTGCCTCTTTTTGTCAACAGGCAGCTACCATGTCTGCATACATGTCTTCGTCCAGCCATCTGGACGACCTGCGGAACCCTGTTTTGATTAGAGATGACAAAATAAAGTGGCTGGATTCTGGTATTGAAGGCCAACATGCATGTGTTTTTGAGGGCGGAATGGGGCCAGCAAGAAGGTTTCCGGAGGTGCAGAGAGCTTATTGGCGATTGACAGGGCCCTCCCGAGCCTTTCATCAGCAAAGAAGGCGGAGCCGAGGGTACAGACAGCAACCACAATCAACATTGGATCCCATGCAGACATACAGCTGTGGGATGAGTGGCCACCTCAGATTTGTCAAGCCAGTGGGACTCATCAGTCCTGACCCTTGTGCTACACCTTCCAGGCCCCTATGGCCCTATGACCCTGAGAACCTGCACGCCCATCCTGGCTTTGTCTGGGTGAAATCAGGGTACAGTGAGACCATTGCCTGGCGCAAGGTCCGGCTGACCAAACAGAGCAACGTGGACCTCACAACTGACCGTCTATGGGCCATGCCTCTCAACACGGGGTGGGCCAGTCAAGGCACGCAGGCTGCAGGATTGGGAAAAACTGAAAAAATATGTTCCAATTCACAAGCAGGGGGATGTGTGCCCCAGTGGGGTCCCTGCCCTTGTGGTCCCTGCCCTTGTGGAAGGGGGCAACAATGGGGATGATTCAGATTCAAAATAATCAGTGGTTCCTCGAGCATTGCCCCGTCTTGTGCATCGTCCACTTTGCACCTCCATTTGCTCAAAAATGTGATCATCTACCCCCCCCCCCCCCAAACCCATACAGTTCTGAAACGTCCTTTTCTCACAGTTTCCAAAAAGCATATACATACCCCCCCCCCGACGGGACGAAATTTTGGCGCATTGGACCAAAAGTTCATAAAACCCACGAAAAGTGCCAAAGCCCACTGTGTTGGCGCACAACGAATGTTCCGGAGAGATCTACTGCACTAGATACCTCCCACCTCCTCCCACCTCCCTCAACTTGCTGCACAGCTCCTACCAAGTAGAGTTCTCCAACGTCCCATGGAGCTTAGTTGCACACTCCCATGTGCCCATTCCCACCCCTTTTGCTATTGTCGAACCCCTTTTTGAGAATGGATAAGTTTTCGCTGAGGAGCAAGCCTCCGAAGCATGATGCACCATGATCCACTTCCAGCTCAAAGGATTCATTAGAAACAACATCCCCCGTGCCCCATACAGACATGGCTGCTAGCAAAGCGGCCAACAATGCGTCAATCATTAGCAGCATCATTTCCGACACCCAGACAGACATGGAGCTTGAGGCAATACTACCTGCAACAGATTTTCCACACTGTGGAAGCCGCATGTAGCCTTACACTTACTTCAGCGCTCCAAGCGGGGCACCATTGTTGTTGATGAATGTGCGCAATATTTGACAAATGGCCCGACATCCATTGCATTAATAATAGATCCCTAGTGCATTCCATTTTTAGAGTCTGATGCTGCTTTGGCCAGCATTCCAATCTCGGAACTCATGATATAGTGTATGAATCCCATTTGAAATTGATGGATGGTAAATTGGATTTCTCATTGGTGATTCCTCGTTGAAAAATGAATTTGTGTTCTGTTTGTTGGGACCTTATGTGGAACGAGCCTCCGGTGTCATTTATTGCTCTACACTGAAGTGGGCTGCGGCAATAAAACAGATTTTGGCCAATTCTCGTTCAATATGAAAAAGTCTTGTGTCATGAAGGATGGCGCACATATGAAAGCCTGAAACTGAGGTGACCACAAGACATGTAGCAATGTGAGATGGCGGTTGGTCACAGAGCCATCGTAGTTGCTGCGTTGAAGGAATTTTAATGCGTTTACACCAGCGAACATCTTCTCGTTCATGATCCTCAGTAATGGGAGGGGAGTTGTGATAAGGCTCGAAGCTTTGAGCTCCCCTGGGGGGGGGGGGGGCGACTCCACAAGTGCTAGGACGCCAACTACCCCTCCTTGCCCCCGCCACCCCCTCCCCCCCCTTGCTGACCTGGCACCAATATAAAAACCCTCAAGATGGTAGCTTGCAGGCCGAGGGCTTGCTTGCAAAGCCAACGGCACGGAGAAGGGAGGGTGTTTGGGCGGGGTGGGAGAGACACGCCAACAAGCGGGCCAAGGGTGTACGGGGACGGCGGGGATCAGGTAGACATTTGGTGTAAGCCGTGCAGGGCAGCACACGGTGGTATTCCTCTCTGCAGGGGGGGGGGGGGGGGCATGGACGATCGGGTGATCGGAAGCATGGAGGCGGAGCAATCGGAAGCATGCAGGCGGAGCACGGGGCTAGTGGAGGTCACAGACAACAAAGTCATGGCGACCATGGCAGCGGTAATCAACGTGGACCGGGTGCTGTTTGGTCCGGTGGGTGTGTGGGGCTGCCAGCGGTCGCGTGGATGGGAAGTGGGGTCGGCCATCGGCGGCTGCAAGGCAGTGCAACCGGGTAACACCGCCTTGTGGCTCCCGCGGTGGCGCTTTGTGCGCCGGCCTTGTGCCTTGGCCACCAAGGTAAGCCGGGGGGGGGGGGGGGGCGTCGGGGACGGTGGTCAGACAAGGGTGGGGAAACAAGACGTGTGGGGGCGGTCAACGGCGACAACGGGGCAGAAAGATGAACTTCTACAAGTTCTTGTGCACATCGTGGTCAGCGCCCCCCCCCCCCGTTACAATGACGCCGGGAAGGGCGTGTGCTCATGCTCCGGCCTCTGAGCTGGGGCTGAGTGGTAGTGGCGAAGCATGGGGGTGTGGAGTGCCTCCCCGCCACTGCCTAGCGGGAGAGGAGTCGATGAAAGGAGAACAAGGGAGCCAAGGACGAGTGTGGAGGAACAGTGGGGAAGCACGGGCTTTCTGGGTCCCATGCCACTGCCCGGCGAGCGCATCCGAAGGGCGTGCGGTGACACGCAGTGTAGGGGCCAGCAGGGTTGGCCCGGGGTGAAAGAGGTGACACAGTAGAAGAGTTGAAGGCCGTGCGAGACGTGGAAGCGGGCGAAGATCATAGGTGATGTAAGAGGAGCGCAGTGAAACACCTCATTTGCAAGCTAATGTGACCAGGCGAGTGCAGCATAGAGGGCAGCGGGACATGAGCCGTGCAAAAGTGCGATTACGGGGGATTCTTGTGCCTTTGTAGGCACCTCACAATGGCGGCACAACAACCGTCGATCACGGGAGCCTTCCTCAGTGCAAGGGAGGGCAACCAGCGGGTTGATCTCAACACTCTGCCGGCGGACCGCCGTTGGAAACACATAGCTGTGGCCGACGTGATCCGCGTGGATGACGTGTATGACATCGCACCGGGGGACCCGGCGGCGAGCGACGTGACGGACGCCAAGGGGGCACGGTATCAGGACTTCGGTGTGTTGGCGGGCATCACCCTAGCGACGAGTGCATCAGCGTCACGAGTTCTGATGTTGTTCAATCTCCAAGACCAAGTTCTTCCGTCGGCATGGGTCTGCAAAGACATTCTAGGGGATCAACTGGCCACTGTGCGGAAGCTCCTGGGCGTGGAAAACCTGGTGCAGGGTACGTGGAGACGGGCGCAGGACGATCTGATGGCCCACGTGATGGAAGACGGGGCCCGATGGGCGGCGGTCTAGGCGGTACTAGTAAGAACGGCCCCATCCGCGCCGTTCAAGAATAAGTTGAAGGGTTTCACATGGGTAGAAGCGGAGCTGGTCCTCAAGGGTGAGAAGACCTCCCCCCTGACGGGGGGTATGAGTGCGTGGAATGCTGGCGGTGGCGAGCCACGTGGCGTGGGCAGAGTCCCTCCAGCCGGGAAAGAAGTCCATATGCGGCCCGGCCTTGTGGTGGGACTGCGGCGATCTCCAAGTCGCGCAAGACGAAGATGAGCCAGACGCGCAATTGGACGCGGCCCGGCAGCTGTGCCGACCGGCCCGGCGCGGAGCGCCCCAGATTTCCCGTGGGAGGGGAGAGTGGCGTCTTGCGGAGCTGCCGCTGCATCGTCGCCCTCCACCGGGAGCGGCCTGGGGTTGGAAGCCGACCTCGCAGCGGCTCCCAGACGAGAGCGTCCGCGAGTATGTGAATCTACGAGGATCGGTACGTACACATGTGCACGAGGTCGTGGAGCGCGATCACAAGGCCCCAAGAGAGCTGCGGTTGGCAGCGGCCGTCCTGGATGAGTGGACATGCGACCTCGTGTCCACGGCCCGGGAGGATGCTTTGCGTGTGGGAGTGGGCCGCCACTTGCGCGACTTTATCGGGGACACCGACAAGGCAGAGAAGGATAGGGATAATTGGAGGTAGGAGCGCGATCAACGGACGCAAGTCGGTAAGCCACGAAGAGACGCGAATTTACCAGAAAAGGGCTTCTTGGTCCCGAACAATTACACACGTGCAGCCGCACTCAACGCCGCTTTGGAAGCGTGCTTTGGGATGTGGTCCGACCCCGTGGAGGACGCTGCCCGGGGGAGGATTTTCGTGAGGTGTTCTCACAAAGCTGCACATGCGCTGCGCAATGGTGGCACGTCGGTCATTTTGTTCTCAGTCGGAGGAATCCACGGTCGATGATGAAGTGCCCCGCCGTCTGAAGGGTGGCGTAAAGGAGGTGAGAGGGTCCGTAGAGCGAAGCTGCAAAGGCAAGGCCAAGGGCAAGGGCTACAGCCGGGGTATCCGATGCTATGGGAATGCTTCCACTCACCCGTGGTCTCAGTGTAGGCTGGTGAAGTACGAGTCCTGGAAGGAACACCGCGGCAGGTGTGGCGAGCGAGGACATCCACAGGATTTTTTTGAGGTTACCCGGGCGAGTCGTGAGTGGTATGTGGTAGAGTACGATAGGCCGTGGGAATGGACGGTGAACCTCGTCCCGAGCGGGGAGGGAGAGGAGCCGGTCTCGGGAACACAACAGGTCTCTGAAATGACGAAGGCGCTCGAGATCGCGGTCACGGTCCCCTTGATCGGGGCGGTCGAGAAGCCCAAGGAGGGTCTCGCCGGGACGGAGAAGGAGCCAAGATGGGGGCCATGGGAGAGACCGTGATGGCGACGTGGCATGGGAAAGGCATCGTGAATACGGGGACCGTGACCAGGACTATAACCGGGAGTACGACCGCGACCGTTGCCGAGGTTGGGATGAAGATAGAGATCGTGGAGGACGTCCAAAGGCGGGCTGCCCGATGGCACTGCTGCTCGCACCCTGGTGCTGCGGGAGCTGTTGGTGCGTCTGCGAGGCCCCGCTCCTTGATGCCGGGGGCACCCGGCTTCCTGCCCACGCGGCTCTCGAGGGGTGCCCATCCCACAGGGAGCGCACCCCATGTCCCGCATCCGGGCTTGGCACCGCTAGTTAGGGGGCCTGGGGGGACCAACCGAACGGTCGGGTTTTAGTTTTAGTTTTCTTTTGTGCGTTCTTAGGTTTCTAGGTTTTTCCAAGCCTCTGTGTGGTGTCCCAATTAGCGGCTTCCAAGTCCCTTGGCCCCGCGGCCAGGGTATATGGAGTTTGGTTCGACAAATGAGCACAGTGGTGGACCGACCATTTTCACGGGCTGAATCCAAGCTGTTTATTCGTATTCATGATGCAGCATCTGGCGTTGGGCCGGCAGACACACGACGTGTTGAGTATATTGAAGCAACGTGGGCTTCATGTGCTATGCTACGGATGTGCATGGGAGAGGCGAGTGAAGCCCGTTAACGGTCGAAGGGATGTGTCCTAAAATCGAGCCGGTGCGGGAGACCGGGGTAGATAGGTCCAGGGGACACCAAGGGCAAGGGCGAGGTGCGCAACGAACATGTGAGACGTGTTCTGCGGACGAAAGATGCGGTATTCACAGGTATGGCGGCCGTGGAAAGTGCCGCGGAGGCCTGAGGTGTAGGAGTAGCGTGACAGAGCGGGGGGAATGTCAGCGCAGAGTGGGGCGACAACAGCGGGGGGTCCATAGCGCCGGGAGATAAAGAGATGAATAAGAGCGTGGGTGGTGACAGTGGGCTACGACGAATGCAATATAGGGGGCGGAGTGAAGTCGGGACCATGTGACCAGAGTGTAATGGGGGGACGTTGCCCCAGCAATCGCACTTAGCACAAAAGACATGGTGGCGCGCCAAACGTGCTCGTGAGTTGAGGGTCCGCCGGACGGGCAGCAGTGGGCGCTCTTTGGATGAGGGGTGAGGTGGTGCGACACTAGAGCACCGGGCATTCGGGGAGTTGGAGCACGGTGAGCCCGTGGCGGGGCGGTGGCAGCCGAGGAGGGAGGAGACGCCACCACCACATATTTTCGCCCACCAGCGATGCAACAGCATGAAGTGTGGATCTCCATGAACGGGGTTGTCGGGCATTGGTTGGAGAATTTCCCCGGGGCGTACCTGACCTACGGGAGTCGGCGGCCGCCGGGCCCATTGGACGGACACTGTCTGACAAGGGCCCTCCACAGGGTGGCGCCGAGGCTGCTAACGCCAGCGCGCCACCTCCTTGGCACCCTCCACGCGTGGATACGGGAGGGGCTGAACGACCTCACACGCGGCCGGTGGTGGGATCATTATCGCATGCGTAATTGTTAAGACTGCGTTGGCCACCCTTGTGCGCCATTGACGCTGCGTTGTACTGGCGCTACATGGACGCAGACTTTGCCTTTGTGATGACCGCGCTCATGGGGCGTGACAAGTGGAGATGCCCAGAGCGGCCGGGGATGACGGTGCCGGTCATTTTTCATCGGGAGGCCCCCCTCCCCCGCGCGATGATGGGGGCGCCGGTTCGTCCCGCCCATGAGGTTGCACGAGGACTGTCACTGACTGCTTCTCCTTGAAAGATGGGATCCGCGGGGGGAAGGCCACATGTGCGCAGTGGATGCAATGGGTTGTATTTGCAACACTGTCAGGGACCGCCCCACGGCAGTGGAGCAGCACATGGAAGAGGTTGTGTGTCGGTTGCAGGTGTGTCTGCCCTACGTCACGGTAGGGGCCTGTGGTGCACTTCCGCCGGTGAGTGCCCAATTGGCGACAAGGGGAAATCCTCACAGCCCGCTGGTGCGCTCGCCGGTCACGCAACATGCACGAGAATTTGTGCGGAGGTGGGTCCAGGACTTGACCGTGGGGGCCGAGTTGCGATGAGGTGAGTGCAAGTGCCAATCCCTCTTATCGCGGTGTGTACCTTACAACATGGGGCTCCATGATGACTGGGGCCGCACCTTGGCGGCAAAATTTGCGACGCAACCCCGATTTTTGGAAGACGGGATTTGATTGGATGATGGTCTCCTGTACTTGCAGGGGCCAGCTTGCAATAAGGTCAGCCGGTGGCGATGCCCGCTAACATACGTGCACAAGCAAGTGCTGATATTCGAGATCAACTAGTCACCATGGCCGATGGAGTCCGGTGTCTGGCGACAGGTATGGCCAACATCGATGGACCCGGAGTGGAAAGGCGCTCTTCGCAGGGCTATGGGGGCTGCGCTGGCGGCCCCGACGTTGTCTTTCGAGCTGTGGCATGCCTGAGGAGAAGCCGTGCCGGGAGACCTAACAAGGACGTCAGCCCTAATGGCCCTAGGAGGGGATGCAATTCTACGCCAGGGGGGTTTCTCCCTGCTGCTGCCGCGGGGGACGGCGGGACAATTGCCACGAGGCTGCCCGGGCGCATCGACGGGTTGGTATGTACCTAGCCAACGGCAGGTCCAATGGGGTGGCACGGCCACCACTCGTGTCCGCACGTTACAGCTAGTAGTGCTGGATATGCTCTGCCTCGGGAACCCTCGGGGTCGGAGGACTGGAAGAGCGACCAGGAGGTCATTGATAGGATAGCACCGTGGCACACGTTCCCCCTCCGTCTTGG